>VZRR01007737.1:1075-162058 GCA_013398015.1 Oreocharis arfaki | reverse complement strand
CACCTGGAGCACCTCCTCCCCCTCCTTCTCCACTGACCTTGGTGTTGCCATGTTGTTCTCCCTCACATATTCTCACCTCCTCCTCTTCTCTGACCAGAAGCAAAAACCCCCGTGACTTTGTTTTGATTTTCTTCTTAAATATGTCGTCACAGAGGTGTTACCAGCCTCTCTCATAGGCCCAGGTTTGGCCAGCAGCATGTCCATCTTCAGAGCCATCAGGGATTGGCTCTGCCAGACAGGGTGGGAAGCTTCCAGCAGCTTCTCACAGGAACCATCTTTGCAGCCCCCCTGCTACCCAAAACCAGGCCATGCCAAACCAATACAGTGATTCAGAAATCACTCCCTAAAAATTGAGTGAAAGTGAAGCGTGTCTTTGGTTTTGTAAGTGAAGTTCAGGTTCATGAGCACTGGAGGAACCAGATCATATATAAGTCTGTGAGGCCTGATCAGATGCATCCCAGAGTCCTGAGGGAATTGGATAACATAGTTTGCCAAGCCCCCTCTGTCATGTATGAAGTCAGGTGGTGTCCCCAGTGAAAAAAAGGGAAACCTTGTGCACATTTTTGAAAGGGTGAATGGAGGATCCTGCAAACTACCGACCTGTCAGCCTCACCTTTACACTGTTTCCCACAACGTCATTCTCTCTAAATTGAAGAGAAATGGATTCGATGGGTGGAGTCTTAGGTGGACAAGCTGGATGGTGACCTGCAGAGGGTATTGCTCAACAGTCCAAATGAAGATCAGTGATGACTGGTGTCCCCGAGGGGTCTATAATGAGACCAGCACTGTTTGAGATCTTCATTAATGACATGATGAAGAGACCAAGTGCAATCTCAGCAAGTTTGCAGATGACACCAAGCTGAGTGGTGCAGCTAACACACCTGAGTGATTTAATGTCATCCTGAGGGACCTGGACAAGCTTAAGAAGTGGGTCCACATTAGGAAGTTCAACAAGACCAAGTGCAAGGTTTTTCACCTGGGTTGCGGCAAATACAGGCTGGTTATCAATACAGGCTGGGGGATGATCAGATTGATTGTTTACTTGTGTTGAAGTACAGGTTAGTTCTTCAATTTTGTTGGTATAAGAAACTATGTACAAAGCATCCCTGACTAAGGTATGGCTCTTCATTTCTCAATTTTGCATGCTTTGATAATTGCTTTTAATCACAGGGCTGTATTTTATCTTTAGATGTCAGTTCATAGCAACAAGGTAAGTATCTGGCTAATAGGGTTGTAATGGACTACTCTTTTGTCTCTCTCCTTCCACAAAATATCATGTGTCTAAGTTTGACAGTGGCCTGCCTCCCTTCCTCAAGGTTTAAGATGGTAACATTGTAAACAAGCAGATAAAATTCCTAATTCTGAAAGTAGAAAGCTGTGTTTCAATAAATGCTCCTTAGATGGTAGCTTTCTTCATGTTGACAACATCAGCAGCCCTTCTGATCTAACTTATGGAGAACAGGTCTAAAATACATGGTAGACAGATCATTTACGTATGTTCAGTTCCAAAATATGCCTTGTTTTATAATACAATGTAGTATGTTATAGAAGTATTCATCTTGGTTCAAGGTAAACAAGAAGTGCAAAATAGTATCTGCATATATTAGTTGAAAGGTAAAAAGAAATAAAATCAAAATAATTTGATCAAATTTTGATGTCTTTTTTACAAGTTGAGTAGTAATATTGCTACTTCTTGGTACTTTTCCTTGGCATATCTGCACAGTTTGTTTCTCCCTAAATTAAAAGCCAAAGATGAAGATGCAGTGCTAGCCCAGATTTACAGAAATCAAATCTCACCTAAATTTTTGTAATGTGTTTTTTACTAGCTCACTGCCAAGGCTATAGCAATTGATCAAAGGCTGTACAAAACCCAGTTACAGGCTCGTAGGTGGAACACTGAAGTAGAACACTTGATAGGCCTGTAGGCATTTAGGTGGAGGCCCAATGTATCTGTTCCCAAGAACCTCATTCAAACAGATTTCATCTTACAAGTGAGTCACCTTTTTATGACACTGCAGCTGAAGACGCAGCTATGTCTAATTTTCACAGCTCTGAAATAAAAATACTATTTCCAATTTAAACTAAAAAATTAGCAGAAGCTTATTAAAAATACAGGTATTCCCTTCATTAAGAATGATCCAGTAATGTCTGCCGTATCTGATCATGAAAAGTTATATCAAGTCAAACCCACTGTGAGACTACTCCTTACCCCCAAGGTCCTCCCCTTCCGCTTAATTCTTTCCATTTTTCAGGACGGACCAGACGATGTGGTCATTCCTCAGGAGCCCTTGATTTGGCTTGTGTGCAGATGGGCATTTAGTGAGCTGCCAGTTCCTCTGATGGGCACAGCAGCCTCTCCCTCCTGCAGTTGTCTTTTCTGAGCTCTTTTGTGGGTGCTTTGTCACATAGCCTACCACTTAGATTTAGAAATAAATCAGTAGGCAAAGAACTCGAAAAAAAAATTCATTTTTAAGGACGCCATTCAGTTGTAGAATATCTAGAAAATTACTGTCTATAATTTAAGCTTTCCATTTATCCTTGCAGTCTCAAGCTGTAATGATGGTGACAGTTACAAAAGCACTGTTGGAAACCAAGAAGTAAAGTGAAGATAAAGTAGTACTTAAAAAAGAAAATTTCATCTGGTTTTACACCTTTCTCTTTTTTTCTCTCATACTACTTCCGCTTTTCTCAGCTAATCTTAAAGGACTTATATTTTGAACACGCTCTGAGCTGTATTTTTCCTGGGCTTGTCTTATGCTTAGCTTCGTCTTTTCAGAAAGCTTCCGCCTGTTTCAATATCACATAGCAAGTGACAGATATGTGATGATAAGTAGCATTAGATGGGATAAGTATACATTCTGACTTGAAACCTCACTTGGACACAGAGAGTCTGATTAGAGCCAAGTGTTTAATTTTTTTTCTAGATCTCACAAGTTCTGGCACGAACTGTAGGTACCTCAACTTCTTCCACTGCCTTTAGAATAAGACAGAGTTCAGTAACGCACTATAAATTCAGTAAATATAACACCAAAGGATTTTTGGCTTCATCTTAATAGAGAGGCCAATGAACACATAAACATGCATGGAGGGGAATCTCACTTTACTGCCTTTGGTCTGAAATTCCCTGGGATAAGGAAAAGAGAAACCATAGTTGCTCTTTTCTAACTAACACAGCATAAGTTTGACCATTAGCAACGTCTTTTTGTTAAGATTACTAGATTTTTCTTTTGTAACACTCTGTTCCTCAAGTGATCAGCAACTCAGCAAGACAGCAACTTTAAACATTTGGCAGTTTCTTTTACCACCTGGGCTTGCAGCATCTGTAATTCTTTGAACACCAAGAATACAACAACTGAGACTACACCTAGCAACGTTTAAGCTGCTGCTCTTTCAATTTATTATCAGCTCTTTAAAAAAATTAGTACTTATGTGAAAGTAGATTATTAATAGAGTTTCTGCTTCTCTGTCTGTCCTAACAGGGCTCAAAATAGCTAATCACAAAAATGCAGGATCTAACTCTCCTAGACTAACAGAGCTAACAGATGACCATTTGAATTGCCTCTTAATGTGCACACATGCCAGAGCACTGCTGGATTTCAAAGCAAAGGCTCAGTCAGAATGACACTTTATCTTCTGAAAGGATCATCAGACCTGGCTAGTCAGGCCAAATCTCTACTTATTCTTGCTCTGCTGATGTCTGCATGATCTACAACCTCTGAAAGGTAGATTTTCACCTAATTACCAGAGACCAAATGCCTGCTGCCTGTCACATCAGTGATGTGACCTCCCTTGCCACCCTGCAAAGAACATCAGCAGAACTGCATTAACTACCTGAAAACCAAGACTGTCTCAGCTCTAAGTCATTGTAGTGCCAAAGGAGTTATTTGCTCTGTTTGGCACCATCAGCACTGAAGTTCTTCTGACCGATGGCAGGCGTAGTTATGGGTTCCCAGTACTATGGGATTAGACCAAGCCTATTTTACTTCCTGTTTGCTTTAAGCAGAGATCTAAAAAACATTTAACTTGCTAGGGAAAAAGTGTTACTCTCCATCAATCATAAAGCACTTTTTCTTCTAACCTTCAAAAGGGATTACCAACAGCAACCATCTTGAATATCTTACCCTTTATTAAATGTCCCACAGGGTAAGAGATTAACTGTTAAAATTTAACACATCATATTAAAATTATGAAATACAAATAGAGAGAGAAAACATAGATTATAGGACTGCAACACCATGGCCAGCCTGGTATCTGCCTTCATATGTTCCTAGTTGCTCTCATACAACTTTGTTGAGTAAAACAGAATGTCTAGAATTGACTAAATGCGATCACTTGCTCCACACAAATCCCCATGACCTAAATGGGCTTGCTGCTTTTCCCAGCTCCAGATCAGGAATCCTCTGTGAAATTCAGGCATCTGTATGGACCACTTTATCGCTTCAAGAAATCAGCTCATGATAGCACCACAAAGACCTCTTGAAAAAATATGGGAGCAACTTCCTATTCACTAGAACCGTATGCTCAAACCCAAAGTCACAGGAACATCATCAAGAGATTTAGTTTTCCTTCAGACAGAATTGCTCCAACAGCAATGCCAGAAACACCCTTCTGAACCTCAAAGGAAACATCAAAGAACACACTGACAGCCTTCCTTAACCTCCTCCTCAGAAGTCTCCCAATAGGGACAGGCACCTAAAGGCAGTTTTGAGAGGAAATGGAAGAGTGTGAATAAACCCACTTTACAGCCTGACAGCGATTTTTATCAGCTTTACAAAGTGCCTGAGGTTACCTAGGACAAATGGTTTCTCAAATTCTCAGCAAAAGGTTCACAGATGGTTTCCAGACTTTTTCAAACCTTTCTGTAGTTCCAGTGCCCAGCTGGAGTTTGACTGGTGAAGAAATCAGTTCCCTAATACACTCGAAACAGCAGAGGAAACACAACAGGACCTCAGGAGGAAGAAATTCTAGTTCTACTTTTGTTCCACAAGCATTTTGGAGTCTCTGATTTGCAAATGTTCAAGTACTTGACTCTCTTTGTATACAGTCCAATACCTATCTGTATATGGCCTTTAAGACTGCTGTCAGTATTTTTTTGCTGTCAATAAACTGCAATTGCATGTTAGTTATGCAGTGTATGGGTCATCGTGAAAAATTTTATTTCAAAGTTGTTTCTCCAAGGAATGTTTTGTAAGTATTTTTCCTAGTGCATGTATATATTTTTAAAGCAGACTGCTAACAGCTTTTGGAGACTGACCTTTGGTTTTAAGTCAGAAGTGCTGTTTGTGCTTCTCTTTTTTTTTAAATTGGTACTGAAAATCCAACATATTCTTCAAATCTCCTCACCCTAGCACTTCTTCAACAGCTGCCTATAGAAAAGTGTATTCACACTGGAACCTCATGTAGGTTTCTCCTTAACATAAGAAAAAGGAGACAAAATAGTTTGGGAAAGATCTCTATCAGTTTGTAATGAACAACACGGAAGAAAACTGTGTTCTATATCTAACATATTTACATATAAGTTTCTAAGATGTATTACTTTGTGTTGAGTTTTCAGACCTAACTGTTTGTTAACAATTTTGGATGAATCACAGGAGTACCCAGATACCATCATATCAGCACAGTACTTCATCAGATACTGTCATATGAAAATGGGTCAGATTATCCACCCAGAAAAATAATTCTTTTCCTTGTATGTTTACTTCAACACTGTTATGTACTTATATGGAATTGTTATTTAATCGTATTATTGCCAAACTGGCTATAACATAATTCACCTAGCACTGACCAACTACAGAACAAAAATTAAACAAACATTTTGCTGTTGTTAATTTTTTTTTTCTATGGGTCTGAGCTTCTGAAGCCAGTAGGTCACTTGGATTATATATACAGTGTTGATAATTGCATTCCTTAAATCTACAAAATGCAACGAAGCTCACTATTTTCCAAAATAGCTTTAAACACAATTACAATTACTGCCCAGACATTTTCAAACACAGCAGGCTATTGGCTTAGGCAGTGATGGAAACCCTAAAAAGAAGATAAATATTTTGAAATGCACTGTAAATCAAATTTGTGCATTGGACTAAGAATGGATTATCTGCCTCTAAACAGCAAAAGATGTTTTAGTTTGAGGGTTTTTTTCTATGCTTATTTACTAGAAATGATGTAAAATTGTGTCTTTGTGATTTATTTCTTCTTTTCCTCAAGATTTTTAACAGTTGCTTTGTAATAAGTGCTCTACTATAATTAGTTCTACATACTTTACTCATTACATTTACTGATGTGCAGGAATCCACTGTTTCTCAACCTTTTAATAGAAAGTACATTTTTCAGCTTAAAAATTGGTTTGGAACAATGCTATGTCAGCCTCAAGCTGACATAGCAGATGTATCTACAGTATCAACCGGGCAAATTTTGATGACATAATTAACAGAGGCCTTGATTAAGAATGAGACCTTGAGGAAGACTATTATGATCTACTATCTTTTGGTACTGTAGTACCAAGACAAAGGCAGCCACCTTCTGCATCCTTCATTCCATAAAGTGTCTGGCCAAAAAAAAACCAAAAACCCACCTGAATGGGAATTCCTACAATTGACTACCTAAGCAGCTTTGCTTGGTATCAATGAAGAGGTAGCGTAAAGAAGCCAAAGGCACTGGTTTTGTGTATGTCCACTCAAACATGGTTATCCTTTTTTTTACTTTGGGCCAGATTCACATTCTCTGCCACAGCAAGACTGTTCAGGATGAAGGTACACTGCCTGTGTGTACCTTCAGAGGTATCCTCCTGCAGACCACAAGCTCAGGTTCATTGGGCATCTTCTTGAAAGAAGTTATGTAAGATCGGGTGCTGCTAGATTGTTGCTGATGGTTTACTAATTAGTACGGAGCTGGCATTGCAGCCTTCTCTCTCCTAGCAGATCACAGAGACAAAGAGAACATGGGCAGTTTACCCCAGGCTCTGAGAGCTTCCAGCTGGAAGACAATCCCTTGGAATGACCCAGAAGGAAGCAGCATTTTGCTAAGTCTGGTCATTATTTTTATAAAATGGGAGTGAAAGCCTAAAGTTTACAAAAATTGCCTTCACTGAGAAAGATAACTATCACTTTCTTAAAAGTGCAATGAGTATTTAATTCTTAATCAGAATGGAGTATTATCCTGCTAGCCCTTGTAATATTATGTGTTAAAATATTTGTTTTCTGTTGAAAGACTATTCAATTGCATAAACCTAGCTGTTGAGTTTCCTTACCTTTTTTCTTACCCTTTGAAAGTGATTTTCTGACTTTCCTCAGTATACAGAGCAGGAAAATATGAAACAAGCAAACCATAAGACTTAAAAAAAGGCTAATAAGAGAATGGTAATTCAGAAGTTTGGTTTTGGTTCGATGGTTTATTTCTCACAGACAGTTGCATGGCTTTTATTCTAAATCCTGGCTCAAGATTTTTGTGCAGAAGGGCTGATCATTCATCTGTCCATCCGCTTTCAAACTGTAGACTATATCCAGGTAAGAACGGGCCATACTTCCATAACCAGCATGAACTTAATCAAAACAAAGATAAACATATATTGTTGAATGACATACATGGTATAAAAAGGAAAACACACGCAAAATCAAGCTGAGACTTCACATGTAACCGCAAGACTCCATTGCACAATTCTGGATACCCTATGCAAGGTCACTGCTTTTGTAATCAAGTTGCTCAAGCCACAGAGGAATGATCAAAATTTCAGCCCAAAGTTACCAAAACATGTTACTTCTCTCTTTTATTTTTAAAGGAGATTCAAGGTTCATTGTTTTGAAGGCTATAAGTGTCATACTTTTAATGAGCAACATACCTCTTGGCAGCCCTTCACTATCTTGATTACCAGCTGAGAGTCAACACACCCTGTAAGCATTTGTTCATCAGTTCAGCAGAATTACTCAGAACCCAGTGAGCATCTGGCATTGAAGAATGCAGCTGTCTTTGTGGCAGGCAGATTTATGGACATGATTTTTGCAACTGCTACTTTTTGTGATCATTTGCAGTTCACACATCTGCTAAATACAGCACAGTCAATTAAAGCATGTTATCCAAAGTGGTATAGAGTTCTGCTCACTGCTGCTGCATAGCTTCTTTTGTTAATAGTATATATGGCATTTCAGGTGTTCATCGAAGGAATTAAATTGACCAAGGGTCTCCCTATCTCTGCAGTCTCTGCAAGGGCCCTCCACTCTCCACCCTGAAGACTGAGCTTCTGCAAGGAACATCTCTAAACTCAAGGCATTTATGCAAGTTTCTTGCACTCCATCTTCCCACAGGAGCCATGTCCTCTCCTCTGTAGGAGTACCTCTGGCTGGGACCTGCGGTCTTGACCTATTTATCCAGCTCTTAGCCCAGGATCCCCTCACTGAGATTTCCTCAGCCCCTCACACACCTCTGTCACGGTTTGCCACTGGCCCAACGCCAGGCACCCACAAGAGTTGCTTGCTCGCTCTCCCCTGCCACAGCTGGGTGGAGGAGAGAAAAAAAATTTACAAAGGGTTCCTGTGTTGAGTTAAGGACTGGGAGAAATATTTCAAGGGCAAAACAGGCTCAGCTTAAAGTTGCAAAGTGGATTGATTACTAACAGAATCAGAGGAGGATAATGAGAAGTAAAATAAGCCCTTAAAACCCCTTTTTCCCCTAGCCCCTCCCTCCTTCTCACCAACAGCACAGGGAGACAAGGCATGGGAGTTTTGGTCAGTACCCAAGATTTTTTTCCACTGCTCCAGGCCATGGGGTCCCTCCCACGGGAGACAGTCATCTGCGAATCTCTCTGATGTGGGTCCACTCTCACGAGCAGCAATGTTGCCAAACCTGCTGCAACATGAATCCCTCCCACGGGCACACAACCCTCCCAAAACTGCTGCGCCCTGGCTCTCTCTTTCCGCGGGGTGCAGCCTCCAAGGACAGGCTGCTCCAGCCTGGAAGCAGGGCCCTCTCTCTCCACCGGGTCTCCCACTGGATCACAGCCTCCTCCAGGCACCCACCCGCTCCGGCACGGGCACCTCCCCCCCGGGCTGCAGGTGGATCTCTGCATCCCCCGTGGATCCCCATGGGCTGCAGGTGGATCTCTGCATCCCCGTGGATCCCCATGGGCTGCAGGGGCACAGCTGCTTCACCATGGGCTGCACCACGGCCTGCAGAGGCATCTCGGCTCTGGCACCTGGAGCACCTCCTCCCCCTCCTTCTCCACTGACCTTGGTGTTGCCATGTTGTTCTCCCTCACATATTCTCACCTCCTCCTCTTCTCTGACCAGAAGCAAAAACCCTGTTTTTTGTTTTGATTTTCTTCTTAAATATGTTGTCACAGAGGCGTTACCAGCCTCTCTCATAGGCCCAGGTTTGGCCAGTGGCATGTCCATCTTCAGAGCCATCAGCCATTGGCTCTGCTGGACGTGGTGGAAGCTTCCAGCAGCTTTTCACAGGAGTTACCTCTGTGGCCCCCCTGCTACCAAAAACTAGGCCATGCCAAACCAATACAACCCCCAGCTCCATCTCATGGCCCCACTCTCCCTTCCTACTCCCTGGCCCCTCCACAGCTTTCCCAAACCAGCAGCCCCAGCATAGCTCCCCAAAACCACTGTCACTGGCCTTCCACTTCAGCTCAAGCTTTCCTGTTCCCATGCAGGGTCTTCACCCTTTGGAGCTGTTGTGGCTGTTCACTGTAGCAGCCCCTTCACCTCTCCAGCTATGGAGGTCAGGCAGTGGTTGCTGCTCAGCCTTGCCCAAGCAGCGCTCCCCAGACCCAGGACTCCCTGGAGCAAAACCGAACCATGCCCAGCTCTCAGCCTACCCTCGGGTGCCAGAAGCTCACAGAGGAGACCCTCCACAGCTCAGAGCTCAGCAGCTCTCCACACCAATATGATCAACCAGAGCTTGCCAGCTGTACTTGCAGTACTGCACATGCCAGCTGTACTTGCAGTACTGCACATTCCAGCATTCCAGCACCCATCCTGGCTGTGGCTCTGAGCAGCCATGAGACACAGCTGAGCCCCAACAAAGGGCTGAGGGACACCTGCTGCTGTAGGCCAAGAGGTGGCTGCTGGCCAAATTGCAAACATGCTCTAGAACTCTGTCCCCAGCATGAAAGCCAGGTGACAGAAAGGCTGCATTCCACAGGAACCAATTTTATGTAGTGCTGGTCCAAGGCACCTGTGATACCTGAAGCCACATCCATCCACCGAGTCTTTATGAGCATCTGCCCACGCTGCAGATAAGCAGCCAGCAAGCCTGTGCTGCCAAAAACCTGCTTCGCTCATACTGAAGGATGAAAAAAGGCCACGCAGCAGTATTCCAGCTAGAGGAAAAAGGGAGTGAAGAGACACATCCACAGCCATGAAACCAAGGCCTCAAACCCATCATTCTTAATTTTTCTCTCGTTAAAATCCATGATCACCACAACTGCAAGAAGTGGGAAACAAACAGCATAGCAAATCCACAAATCGGGGAGGGGACGTTTTGCGTGAAAGATGTTTGTCTTAGTACTTGAGACCTTTCCTAGATGGATTAGGATAACAGAGTTAAAAAAACCCAAACGTTCCATGGAAGTAGAATTCAGGTTATTTGTCTTCAGCTTTACAAAAATTTTACAGTGCAGTGAGCAACCAATGCTGAGCCAGCTCCTTAAACCTCACTGAAAATCAAAATGGAATATTCGTCCCTTGCATTTTCTTTCTGAAGCTAGTATAAAATGCAGCTTAATTCCTTTTCCTCTTTTAAGTAAATAGGCTGTTCTGCACTTTATTTCACAAGGACTCTAAACAACATCTAGTTAATTGTTACATGTAATTATAGCCATCATACCTTCCCTCCTTTCTAGAAAATCAGTTACCAGCCCGATCCTTGACAAAATGCTTTCGAAGAATAATACATTTGAAGTCAAATGTTATTGCTAATTGGCAGAATAGTTTCAACAATGTAACCTTATCTTAGGTAAATAAACTTCCAAGGAAACTTTGAGCCAAAAAGGCTAAATGAGATGTTTGAGATTCCTTTTTTGCTGCAGGTCTTGTTTTGATAGTGCATTTCAATACAAAGGCTACATGTGAAAGAGAATCTGAGACCAAAAGAGAGGCTTGGTTCCTCCAGTTTGTATGTGCTCCTAACTCAGTGTTTTTCATAATAGGGAAAAGTATCTTGAGGGGGCCTCTAATAACTGCAGTAGAAAAAAAATTTACATATTAATTTTACTTGGACTACTATTTGAAAAAAAAAGCATTTCTAGATTTTTTTCTTTAAATTCTTGTTTAGATTTTTTTATTTGTTCTTACATTTCAGTAAATAATTCAAAAAACTAGCCTAAAATGAGCATTTTAAACAAATAACTGTGTTAAGTTACAGATATGAAAACTCTCAAGAACATTCATACTGAAGTATATGATCAAAGACAGCAGTACTGTACACCAAATACAAGATGCACAGATGTTTTAAAGCAGTGAGAAAAAGGAGAAGCAGCCACCAGGGAGGAGGAGATAATGGAGGGAAAAGTAGTCCTGTACCAGTGCATCGATTCTGAGGAGTGGAGTCTGAGAAATGAAAGAGAGTGTCCTGGAAATGGACTGTAAACTTTTCAACCACATATTGTCATTCTGGGGGGTCCTGCCCACCACAAGGTCCTGCCCCTATTTCTGGTCAGTGTTCAAAGATGTTAGAAGGCAGTGACCCTACTAAGACCACTGCACTTCTGTAAATTTATTTGCTTTATAAAGCATGGTTTACCTCAGAATAAATGTGCCAATAATAACTTAAAATGCATTCTCAGACGAAGTTTGTCTTCTGAAGTTCCTAAAGTAGGTCTATGCCTTTTCATACAGATATAACGGGAAGGTATTCCCACATGTCCAGAACTGTTACCTCACAGTTAATTTGCAGATGAAGTGCTACTCAGAAGCGTTACTCAGAAGCATTACTCAGCATTGCTTCTAAGGGGAGGTAGATTCTACACAGAAGACTGATCTTCATTGCAAAAGATAAATCATACTGCAAGACGGGTTTTTCAAACAATGTGAGTGATAATTTTGTTGTGTTATAAACATTGCAAGAGTGTGTACATTTGTAGACTTTGATGTCAAGGTGGGTTTGGGGAGAAGAATAAACAAATATACTGATCTTGATGCAGATGAAGAAATCCACAGCTTATCCCTTATCAGCCAGGCCAAATCTGAACTCTCTGTGTGGTCATAGCAACTGAAGCCTGGGGCACTCAGTGGCTGAGTCTTCACTTCTAGCTTCCAAAACACTTCCTCTTCTATCTCAAGCTGTGATCTGATAAATTTATTCCAAACAGGATGACTAAGGAAGTGAGATTATTTATTTACTGATCTTGCTAGGTCTTCCCTGAAAAGGCCTTCCTGTTTATAGAAATTGCATCTTCCAATCCTTAAAGTAGAAATACATATATCTTTTCCAGGACAGACTTCAATAATTTTCTGACTGGCAGCTATATGACCTCTGAACATAAACTGTGTGCTGTAGCCTGTCCCTCTCAATGAAAATGTCAGTCCTGTGCAGAAACAGACAAAAATAAATGACATGTGGTGCTTAGGTGGTATGCCAGTTTGTGGGATGCAGTATCCTTAAATGTACACCACACCACATTTCGAGTGGCTTTTTTTCCTGAACTGGACATGAACTTCCATTTTAGCTAGGCCAAATACACTCGGGAAATGACCAGTTCACTAGTCCTGTAATGAACCTTGTTATGTGGCTGACTGAGCCCTTATAAATCTGTTTGGGATTTCATCCTGATTACTGCATGGAAATGCTCTTACACCATTCTGTCTAGAACGAAGATTGGAGGGACCACACAGAAGCAGGCATCCATCCCTTCCACCTAATTGTTGTTTGTGGTGAAGGGAAAAGAGCCAGATAGGGTGCCACTTCTCACAAAATGACAGCCTCAGCTTAGTAATGGCCTTCTACAAGACTCTTAGATTGATGACTGACTGCCTCTAGGTGAAGCTCACAGGACTTATCCAAAGTCTACTGCAGTAAACCTCCACAAAAGAGGATCCAGAAGAGTCCTGGTTCTTAGTTTAGAGTAACTATAAAAAAAAATAAATAAAGAAGTCAGGAAAATAACAAAAGCCTGTTCAGAATTCTACAGAGGATATTTAAAAACGCTTCTTATACATCAGATAGCTTCAGATAGAATAGTGAGTATACTCAAGAAGGAACAATTTTGAGGTATAGAAAGGGAAGCCAGGGAAAAGAAAAGCCAGTATCTCAGGTAAAACTGGTGCTCATTTTCTCGAGAAATAAACTGAAAAAGTGTAACAGAGAAATATAATAGCAGGATTGGCTCCAGAATGAAGTTCTGGTGGGAAAAAAAAAAAAGGCATTTTAAGGAGACTGGAGGGAATTCTGTGTGTCAGGAATTCTACAGTCATCATGGGTTATGTCAGGTTTAAGGTAGCAGGAGAAAAGGAGGGAGAAATACATACGTTTCAATGTTCTCAGTCTGTCATTATAATACAAACCACAACCACTCCAGTGGGAAAAAACAGCACTACAAACTGAACAATGATGGGAAACCTATCAGTTTATAACTTACAGTGTGAATGTATGGGAGGAAAGTCAGCAGCTTCACAATGACATAGAAAACTGTCATTAAACTGCTATTTACTAAGACTACTCCATCTTTAACTTCTGATGTGAAGGGCAGTAAAATTTTATGATCAAGCACAGATAGAAATACTCATTTTTTTAAAAAAAGTAATTGTTTTTTGAATCCTCATTTGTAAATAGAATAACAAAAATAACCAAAATTAGTAAATACCTCATCAATATATTTAAGGTTCTCTGTACTTTCTCTAACATCTTATTCACAAGAGTAGAGTGTTTATGTTCATTAAACCAGAAACTAGATTTTAATTCAGAAATAAGAAATATTTCACAGGGCTTGATCAGATATTTCCATAACAAGTTAATTATACTGTACCAGCTAAGGAAGGAAGCACCTCTCAGCAACAGTTATCTAAGCACCAAGTCTACTGAAATTGCTTTCTTCTTTATATTTAAAAACATCATGGCTTCAGATAAACTTCAGATAAAACCTTAAAAGCTCAATGCAAGAAGGACATTTTATTGTTATTATTGACTGGCTGTTAGTGAAATAATTCCAAGCAGTACAGAATATTTTTGCTGCCATTAATTTCATTCTTGATCTACATTACTGCTTAGGCTAAAATATTACTTAATAATGTACATGACCATATTCTTGACTTTTCCTTATTTCCTTATTTCCTTATTCGCTTATATATGACAAACATTGCTGCTGCCAAGGACAGCATTCTAGCATAACATAGATGTTACTTGAAAGAAGACACCTTATATATATTTTGATGCATCGGATGAAGCAAATATTAAGCATACACAATTCTAGTAACTGTAAGCCAGGGAAGACACAACTGTACCATGGGTATCAATCTTAAAAGCTGCAGTTTTATTTTACTAAATTATCTATGTTAAAAACAAATCTGTGCCTGGTGTGGAATTTCACTGCATCAAGTGTTACAATATTTTTGTTTTCATTACAAGCAGGAGAATGCATGTAGAACAAGTGTTAAGAAACATGACAATAAATTAGAATATAATTTACAAAAGCAAAAATAATAATAATAAAGTAACAGTGTACCACATTAATACTGAGTATAAAATAAGAAGCAACTAATCACAATAATACAAAGGTAATTTCAGTCTGTATTATTAAGGATATCTATGTGACATTCACTCCATTATAAAATTCCTAACGAAATGGACTATTTTGGATGTATACACCTTGAAGGATTAATCTCTAGATTTTTCTTTCTGTTTTGATCTTTATCAGCTGATAGTATTGCTCAGTGGAAGTACTGGCACCAGATTGGTTTCTGCATCTTGTATTCAACTATTTGATTATAGGTCTGTCATAATTATAGCCTGCACAAAGACTCCTTTTGTCACTATTTAGGAATATAACACTATTTAGCTTAGATTATATAGATGGCTACAGTGTAGCAGCAGCAATGAACTGTGCTGTTGAAACCAATTATTTTTCTTTGAATTAGGTTTCATATTTCAGTCTTAGTCTGTAGTGTTGATTAGTTTGTAAATCCATATACATTCTGTGTTTTGTTCCCTTTAACAATACAATTCAACATTGCTCCAGGGAGTTCTTTAAATTCCAGCCTCAGTGCTGTTATGTTGCAGAGTAAACATCAGAATCCCCGGTGTTCTAGCACCAGTAAGAGAGCAAAATGTGTCTTTGGAAACACTCCTTACAATTTTCATGTCCTAAGTGAGGTAAAAAAAAAAAAAGGGTTCCTTTCAATACAGAGAAAACCCTTTTCTCATTAGCTGAAATGACACATTAGCTGATAAACAAAATCATGCCCTGGAGAAAACTGGACCCTGATAATAAGAGGCCTCTTGCTTAGGCAATGTTGTAACAACCCCTTACCCTTTCATCATACTTCTGATCTAACCAGGGCATGCTAGCACCAAGGTGTTTTGTCAAAAGGATATAAGAAGTCAATTCGCTTAACAGACTTAAAGGACCGCATACTGCCCTTAATCTCTATGTGCAACTCCCAAAAATTGGGATGTTTTTATCTACTGGTATCAGTTTTAACAGGACTTGTTTACATGGTGATGAGAGCAACAGATAACAAGCATTTGTGAATACATGCAAGCCAACTGAAAATTAATTCCACTGGTCACAAGCGTACAGAAGTGGAAATACTGGCAAGAGGTAGCAGATGACAGGAATTTGATGGTCATGAGTACAGACATGGGGCTACACAAAACCCCTTGACAGATTGTCAATATGTTGGGGGGATTTCATAGTAGGAGTCCTCTGAACAGTATCTATTGTTCAATGTAAATTCACATTAGTAAATAGTGTGCAACATATTTGGTTTGTTATTGGTAAAATACATTGGTACACTTCAATCTCATATTTTGAAATTATTTTTCACTGAAAAGATTACCTTTTTTAAGAAAGTGCTATTTGAGTTAGAATTTGTAACACATTATTGTTCACATAATTTTAACTGCATTACAACAAAGGAGTCATAGTTGGACACACAATCACATTCATGAAGTACCTGTTGCAAAATGCAAATGTTCAAGTACAATATATTATTATAAACAAATACCTACTTTCCTCATCTCCTTGTTGAGTCTGTTACTGAAAAGTGAAGGGGAAGAGGAGCATGACAATTAACTTTTCTGTTATATTCCTGATTGTGACTTGCCTTAAGAAGTTTGGTTTCACTTGTAAAAATGCAAAGTATTTGGTGAATTTTAAAAATAGGGTAATATGAATAAGTGGAGCATGGCAGCAAATAGTTAAGGCATCTAGCTTCCAATCCAGAGGCATGACTTTGTTCCAGTCTCATGCCAAAAGCTGCCCCTTGCTTTAAATACGGTCCAGCTTTAAATAGGCACTTGGCCATTTAGGTGAAGGTGGCTAGAATTCTACTACAGCCACCCCATTTCCAGTGTGCCTTACTTCTGATAGTCCAACAGGCCTCTTGGCTCGAGCACATGGTTGACTTCTCATTTGAACAGAACCTAGATACCTCCATGAGTCACTTATTCTTTGGTTGCAATCCCTGCCCACCCGGATGTGGTCTCCTGAACAGAACATTCACATATCTTTCTCATAAACAATACCTCTGCTATGGTATCAAAGGAGGGAACATCTGGAATCCATTTTAACTTTCAGCTTTGCAAAGGATTGTTGCTATTACACAGTAGGCTTATCTTTTGCATTCAAATTCCTCAGTTTTGGAGAATCAAAGCTAACATGTAAACCAGATCTAGAAGCCCACAAACTTGTTTCTCCTTTGTGGCTGGTGTTGTAAACAAAAGTGAGCTGTAGTCAAAGTGTAAGTTCTAAACAACCTTTATGGTAGTAGTGAAGGAGCTGGCAATGCAGTCTTCACCACTGCTGGAGTCTGCCTCCTGCATGATACTGAAATATGTTCCCTTTCAGTGGAAATCTGTTTCAATTGTACAATGGTAAGATGGCTATAAACCTGCAATGCAGATTTCATTTTGTTTCATAGCACACTTGTATTTCATGCACCACTGCAATAACTGTTGCACCTCTTAAAACTAAGTCCCTCATGGTTGTTCTATTTAGTATAGCTTTATATATGGCTCACAGCAGTGTTCAGGAAATATGGATTACTCCAAAGGGAATTAGGTGGAATGAAGGAAAAATACTTCTTTTTCTAAAAACTTTCTGCTCCTTAAATAACATTTCCAAGCTCATTTTATAATTTAAGGTGGTGCTGTGTCAAGAGATAAAATAGTTAACATTTTTAAGCTACGACTTAACATTTTTTTTGATTCTTCTTTACTTCCATAGTAGACCAACTCATAAGAACTACATTTTAAACAGTTTTAAATAGAAATGGATTCAGTGTCATTGCTAAGTCCATAATAAAAATTATTTTAATGGTCCAAGGATGTAAACAGACTATTGGATTTAGTCAAAAGAACACAAAGGTTCCACAGTAAGCTATTCTATATGTTTTGTGTGAATCTTTCAAATTTGGGATCCCCTCATACTGTGTCCAGCACTTTGGATTAATAAATCCCACTTCACAGAAGTTAAAATAATATTGAAATCCTGTCAGCTGGGGCTGACCAGTGGTTATGTTTTCCACAGGGTAATGCATTTGCAAGGACATCAATCTCATTCCGCTTTGTGGCTCTCTTCGATGGACACTCTTCCACAATGATAACAAGGCACATTCTTACGCTTCCTGTGGGTCAGTGTCCTTGGCAGGTCTTGCAGCACATCTGTCTGAAGTATGCTCGACTGCAGAACTTGAACTTCAGCACCAGTGGGCAATATGCCACTTTGTTCACATCTTTGCACTCTAATAATTAAGAACATTAAAGAGAAAAAAATCAGAAATACAAATTAAAGTACAAAGAAAATCTGATGTCTAATATGCTTCTCTATCCATCCATCTTGCTTTCTTTGTAACTACTAGTACAGTCTAGTGCGTACAATATTGCAATTTTAAAAAGCCATAATAATTCTTGCAGGGCTTTCAGAGGCTTAGAAGTGTGTAGTTTTTGCCTTGGTAGAATTATCATTTATTGGGATAAGTGATCATTTTACACAGCTAGAAAATGTGAATAATTTTTTTACATTACTTTTAATTTCCTTCTCATGAGTTATTTTATGCATCCATGAGAGGCTATCCTTATCATCAGTATTATTATGATTCACACTATTTGATACCACACCTGTGCATTTGTAAGAATCCTTAAAACAGAATGTGCACTGCAGCTAACAGGGACAGAGAAAAGTACGCAAGTGTTACGGATAATGGTACCAACAGGGTGAGTTCAGTGACCAAACTGAATGGTGGATTATACTTTAGGCTTGGTTCCACACATCCACAATTTATTTTATGCTAGAAGGAAAGCCATTTTTATGCCTGTAATAGATACAAAAGATTTTTTTCATAGTTGTGTTTTCTCTGTATGCTGGGCTTACTGCCTCAGCAGCCCGGTTATGCTGGCAGGTAGCTCTCCCAGGAAGGGAGAAGAGACCTCAACCCCACTGAGGAATGTTTTGTTCTTTTGCATCCTACACAGGCAGCATATAAAGTGACTTTGTGGGTACATTGCAGGAGCAATGCTGGAATATGCTGTAGTTCTCCTCTGGCTCATTTTTTCACCTGTACAAAGAAGGTGGGAATGGGGAAAGGAATAGTTTGGTCACTGCTCAGTTCTTATCCTAAAACAGCTGGAGAAAGAGCTGAATCTGAGAATTCAGTGGTACACTCAGGCTCTGCAGCTCTTCATTCTCCATTTAATCTCCTAGTACACTATTCTTGCTCTGGGACAGGTAGTTACAGATAGTGCATTAATGCTTGCAAGCATAGTGTAGTAGCAAATTGAGTGCAGATGAGAATTTTTAGCATTTGATCCTAGGAAAGCATTGATGAGACTGAACTTCCAGGTCTGTACTGACCAGTATTTCTGGTAATGGCAATATGCATGCTTTTAGCTAAGCAAGGAGTGGTTAGGAATTAACTAAACTTTCATTTCATTTACACAGACACAGCACTTTCATTGCAATTCTTTCACTCCACCTACATGATGTTTTACATACTGCTTTTCTAATTTTTAAATTCTTAATGGAAATATAATTGAGTGACAGGAGAAAAGACATTGTGGGTAGCTGGTGGAAACAGATATATTTCCCTACCATCAACCACACATAGTCACTGTGTTTGACTGACTTTCAAAAACTCTTCACAAAAGAGGTCAACTCTCTTCCAGAAATATTTCAGGTCCTCATGTTTGTGAAGACTGGTAGTACAGGAGAGACAGATGGTGAAGCATAAATGAAGTGAAAAGTAAAAAGGATCACTTGATCTCGACAAGACATAAAAAGTTCACTCAATCCGAAAAATAACCCTCAAACACACTGTATTTAGTTAAATACAATTAAAGACACTAACTTAGCATCTCTTTTAAGACACTAGTTTAGCATCTCTTTTGCTAAAAGTAGGATTTGAAATTATCCTTTTTCATGTTTCTTTTTATTCTACCTCTTGAGTAAAACCGGACCCTGTTCAGCTGATGCCATTTGGACAGCAATGAGAGAATATTCTGGAAGTTCCCCACAACTTCTGTTTTAAAAATTAGTTTTGAAATAGATATGGTGGCTGATGAAGTAACCTATTCTTCATAGGACTGTGGTTGAATAGAGAAAGTTTAGCAGAGTCCTTTTTGTTTCTAGTAACTAGTGTTAATAAGTTTCAGTAAGTTACATGTACAAGCTCTGCCTTCCTGAACTCTGTGGCTAGATCAGACAATATTATGGTATTAACTATCATTTTAGAGTAATAAAATCACAAAATGTCACTGTAACTCCAGCTAAAGAAACTGCAAAGATATATCACACAAAATATAAGCAAAACTGAAATGACATAAAAATAGACAAAACAGTTTTTCAAGTGAACTTTTAAATGGGCTTTAGCAGTCTGGATTCAGCAGACATATATGTATTTAAGAGAATAGAATAATTCTGAATATATTTCAAATGGTGTGGTAGATGATGCCTATAGTTCACTTTCAGCAGCAAATCCAATGTTACCCTAGCCCATCAAAACCACATCTCCAATATTCTAAATCACCAATGAGAAGTTAAAAAACCCCAGAGCTAAAGCATATGTAAAATATGACAAGATTCAATGTAACTTTCTTTTAGTATTTCTGTGTCCCCAAAATTTTGACTTGTTTTAGCAAACAATCCATACTTTCCCAAAGAAAAATTTTCCAAGCTTTAGCAACATGATTGTTACATGGCAGAGTGTCTCAAGCTTCCTCAAAACCCTGTACGTTTTTATCTTTGGTTAGCAAAATTAAATTGCTAAGAAATTGTCAAACAGGCTCCATAGTCTGCGAGCACAGGCGTTTGGCAAACAAAGGGAATCAGGGGTTTGAAACAGGAAGAGAGTCCCCTCAGATAATCTGACCCTAATCAAACCAGTGCACTGCTGCTGGAGTTGCCCCGCAATACAGCCCAAAGTATGAGGCAGTGCTACAAGGTGGCACATAGAGAAAGTCCCCGTGTGTGGGCAGGGATGCTCTGCTACACACATGCACTCCCAGGTGGACAAACCTTCTCTCTGGGAGACTTGACTCCTTCCCTGAAACTCAAATACTGATAGTCAGATCACATCCCACAGTACCTGCAGTGTGACAGAAGCGAGCATAGAGGGAGAGTATGCCCCACTCGCAAATATATCCCTGAGAAAATATCATAGCTCCAAAGTTTCTCCCAGAAAATACTACTTTCCCAAAAATAGTTGTACTCTTTAGGATTAATTAGCTCTTGAAATCTTTTCATCATCTCCAGGATGGTGAAAAAGACAGGCTTCTCTGTTGAAGGACTGACACTTAACTAACAACTGATCCTCTTGTGTCTAAGATGACTTTTTAAAATCAGAAAATGTGACAAAAACGCACATTATTCTGAAAATTCTGTTTGTTCTTCTTATATTCATTATTTAAGAGCAGCTCTAAAAAATGTATAAATTAGAATATATATATAAGAAATACTTGCACAACTGAAAAAATACCTTGAAGACAGAATTTTTGCCTGATTTTGGGGTAGGGCATCCTTAGTCTTTCACAGATTGCAGCAAAATTCTACTGAAAGGATCTAAGCATTTTAAACTGTTATATGAATTTTGTGATAAATACCTCCAGTGTGGGACATAAACAAAAATGGGACACCAAGTGGCAAAGTGTTGGGAACTGTATCCTTCAGAAGATACTGTGCTATATCTTCTTCCCTTCAATTCTTCCTAACTGGGCTAATGAGCTTGGATTGCTGTCAGTAAGGAGCTAGCTTGCACCTGGCTCTCTCAGAGTGAAGGCCAAAGAACTGACATCCATCTGGAATACCATATAAGTGTTTTTCAACATTTTCTGTTTGTGGATCTCAAAAATTTTTCAGTGAAGGTGTAGGTCCCTAAAAACACAATTACCAACAGACTCACTGTACACAGTTAGCCTGCACAGTTCTACCGTAGAGAAGTTCAGGGCACCCAGTATACCGAGATCACACACAGAAAACTCCTGATTGCATTATTCTATAAGAGATTAGCATATTTTCCTGATAATACTGAGGAATTAGTAGTGTAATTACTATGAATAACAATATGACCTTGTCATCTGGAAATTAAGAGGAGACTGGGACTGAATCATGTCCACTTATAAGTAATTTATTACCTTCCTTACTTTGGACTAAAGTCAACATCTGTGTTTGGAAATAAAATACCATGTAAGCCTTTGAGATTTAGAAGGCAGAATATTTCCTAGATTGATAATTACCACTTAGAGAGCATGAGAGCACTAAACAGAAATAATACAAATTTAAATAACCAAGAAAAATTCTGGTAGGAACATGTTTTCAAATGACAACATTGGATGATAAGTCTCTACTTAAAATTAAAACTTTACTAAAAATAGTGAATTTGAGTGCTCATACATTGAACCATCAGTGTATTTTTGGGAAGAATTTAGTGTGCTCCCACTTCTTCACAGACATCTCTATTTGACAGACTTTTACAACAATTTTGAATCTATGGCACAGACATGGATGGATGCAGTAGGCATTGAATGACCACCAAATCTGGGTAGACTTCGGGACAAACTTGCCTTTAAAAAAAATTTAAATTAGAGGATTTGTTCTACATAAATAGGACATTGAACTCCAATGTAGTAGGAGATTCTGGCAAAAAAATACTCAATTATGTACTGCACAGAGATTAGTTATGTTAAAAGCAGCAGTGCTAGCAACCTTGCAGTCAAGTACTCAAAATTTAGGGAATATAAAAATTTAGGGAAAAACTGGTTTAGAAGAACTGTTATTGCTGTGTTTTCTATTCCTTCTACCCTTCCACACAAAATGAGCTGTACTCATCTGATGAGCAACTATTCTAAATTTTATAATCAATGAGGAAACATATTTTTTACTGCCTAGCACTTGAAGTCTTACTTTGAAGTCAGCATTTCCTAATAGGTTGGCCTGGACCATCTACAAGTTCAGATCCTAAGTATTTATTAAATGTGAATAAGCTTATTTTCAAAACATTATCTAATATATCCTCTACCAAAAATATGTTATGATGAAGTTAGTTAATAGTCTGATTAAATTAGACTGTATAATGCAAAAAATACTACAATTATTTTGAACAGGCATTATAAATGAAAAAAAATTAAAAGTTGGTTAGAAGAAGCTGAAAGGATGTCAAAGTGTAAGAACAGACTTGTTCTTACAAGAACCATGTAGCATGAAATCTATGGTCCCAGTCTTCCAATGAACATGGAATTTACTATTCTTTGCTTCTACATTGCTGTGTTGAACACTGACTAGGCAGGTAGAAAGTCGGTGGATGAAAAGTGTATCATGCTCGCCCCATTATTATCAACATTGCCATTGAAACAATAAAGATTAGAAAATCAATGACACAAACAATAGTATTTTGTCCATGACTTAGGCTATATTTTTAAGGGTATTTTTTTTTAAACAAACAGTGTGTACTTAGGTTTTCACTGACTTTACCATTGAACTACAATGACTAATCAGAAAATAATTTCTAAAAAATCATTCACAGCCTGAAAGATTATGTCATATTGACTTTTACCAATGCAGTAATGCTGACCATGTCATTTTACCTTTTTCAGAATAAATTATATGAAGATGGCAGACTTACCCTCTGTGTTGGAAATGGGAGTACTGTCACATTTACTTTCACACTGCTGCATTGATGGAGGTCTGAGAGTTTCTGGACACTCACTGGATGCTTGTCCAGTATATGAGAGGCACTGTACTGTTCTCATCTGTTGCCCAAGACCACACTGTGCAGAACACTAAAGAAAGAGGGAAAAAAATAGAAACATTGTATCCAATTTTTAAATATCAAATAAAGCAACAGGTAGCAATCAGAAACACTTCACATCCACAAATTTTAAAGAAGACAGGCATCTGAAGATGTTTGATTAATAGAGAAAAGAATTCTCATAAAATATTTTAGATTTTTTTTTACAATACATGTGAGTACTTGTCTTTCAAAGAAAAGAAAATGCAATGCAATGTTGACTCCCTGAACAGTTCAGATTTGCAATATAAGAATGTAATTTACACTATTTCATATATCATACTGACACTTTAGAATAAAGAAGAAAAAACAAAGAGATCGAGAATTCAAGTCTACTAGAGGACTTTGTTTAAAGAAAAAGTAAACATCTTTCAATAATTAAAATAAAATAATAAAAATATTTTGCTGTTTCAAAGCATTTTTAATTTCTGTAACTAAATAGTTACAGTTTTAGTACAATATTAGTTAAATATAAAAGTGGATCTGAAGAACTACCATTAAAAAAAAGCCAACTAGACTGTAATATCACAAATGATCTTCCAGTGGTTAGTTAAACTAAAGTGTTTCACTTTCATTAGAGGCAAATTGCTCAGCAAACAGAAAATTAATCTTTAATTTAATATGCTAAAAACAGGCTGTTGATCACCATTGAGATGCAAAAACATAAAGAAAGAAGGAAACTCAGTAAATCATGTTTAGAAGCAGTGCATAATGGCAGCACTATTCAGCCTGTCCTGGAGTAATTTAGCTCCCTGTATGGTAATTCAATGTATCTTATGTAAAAAATTTTATTGATCTAAAAGTGGAGTTTTTTCAAAGACAGATATTTATACACATCTGCTACTACAACAGAAATTGGCTTTATATTTCCATCATGTTTTTCAAGGAAGTTAAGTGTGTTTTAAAAATACTAAACCCTGCAACACTGTTGTATCTCAAAACACTCTTTAAAAAGTAAGAATTATTTTATTTTTTTAAAGTGCATGTAGAAACCCATCCAGTAGCAACTAGATTGCTCTCAGACAATCATCATAAAGAATCACATTTCAATCTGACACAAAAGGGGAGAAGGTTTTTGTTTCCCTCAGTCATGGGAACCATCTCTTATCTATCTCCATCAACATCTTATTTAAGAGGTGCTAATATGGGAGACTAACAGCAATGAAGTCTTGCATGAACGATCTCACCTGTCCCCAGTCTCCAGCAACCCAGCGAGGAGGAGGACATCGGCCTAAACTACAGCGGATGCGCACCGGCGGCTTGTTTTCGTCTTGGCATTGAGCAGCTGGAAAGGTTTTTAAAAGATCACTGCTTTTGCACAGAACAATTCGGTGTTTGAATCCTGGGCCGCACTTTGGTGTGCACTGAAAAAAGAGTTGATGTAAATAAATAATTAAAATCTCAGTAAAAAGCCAATAAAATTCTCAGAAATGCTATTTGTAAACCAGGACAATATATTTATGATCTTACAATTCAACTATAATCACAATACAGTAATAATAATTTTAAAATGCTTAGAAACAGAAGCTGACTGAGGATTGTTTTATTATGTACAAGTTTTTCCAAGTTTTAGATTTCCTTTCCTGTTTATATTTAGACTAAAGTGTTACTATTTATGTTAGTTAAATATAGGTTTAAGAAAAACTGCTGCATGTAACACTATTATGAAACGAATTTAAATGTTTCAGTAATTCAAAGTAAGACTCTCTGTTCTTAATATCACCTTAGTACAGTCTTTATCCACTTCACTTTATCCACGGACAATGAACACATTTTCCTCAATACACAAAAGGGAAGATAAATGTTGTGCTTGACTTCATAGAAACCACTTCATTCAGATTTATAGAAATATTGTACCCTCTCCTACAGTGCGTGCTTTCCTCTGCTTTCCTATTTAAATTTTAACTCTGATTTCATAGTTTTCCCTCCTTTTATCACTTTTGTGATATTCTGACAGCAAGCAGACAATAAAACAGCAACTTGAAAAGAAGCAAGCCTGATTATCACTAGTTTTCCTCATCTTCCTTCATAGTGATGTTGCTGCCATTCTATTTTCTTTTTGCTACTGACCATTAACTGTCACAAACAGTAGCTCAACTGCAGAATGAGGAAGAGATAAGTGCTAACAAAATTAAAACCCAAGACCTTTCCCAGATCAGTGCCTTTTTAACAGGAGATATTGAAAGCACGGTTTTAGAATCCTCTATTGGCACATTAACCTTTATCCCATGAGCATATCTGCAGTATTTGGATTAGAATCAGTTTCTGACAGCATAAATCTTATATGCAGATTATGCTAACCTGTTCAAGACTGGAATTACCTTTAATATGTAGGGACAAAACACTATTTGGGAAACAACATTATATGGAACTGGAGCAATATTCAAAGGGTCACATACCAAAGCCTTTCCACACATCCCAAACAGTATATCACCGGGGAAAAAAGAAACACCCCTAAGATTCGTTTTCAAAAAAATTACTTGAGTGATGCAAACTTAACTGGTGTATGCCTGATCCTGAAGCATCTCTGAGTAATTTATAGAAATTTTAAAAGAGGTCCACAGTATTATGTAAGGTAATAACCTATGAATATGTAAAACTTTGTATCTATATCTACATATGCTTCGAAACAAGAAGAAAATCTCCAGAGGCAGGCACGTAAACTAGTCCATATAGAACGAACAGGTTTATCCCAAATGTTATCTCTGCTTGGATTTAGGATCTTAAACAGGGCTGCAAAAAGACAGGTCTTGCATTTGGAGTTTATAATCCAGAATGCAAAATGGATATATAATCACTTTTCTTAAAATGTAACCTTTTCTTTTCTATCTTATTCTATCTTTTTCTATCAAGGTACAGCCTCCTTATCTACAGTAGTTCAGTCTTCAGAATTCTGATACAGAGTAAACAGTTTCCAACACCCTTTTACTGAGGAGACTTCAACAACAAATCTTGTGCACACTGCCTACTAGAAAACTAGATCAAGGAGGGAAGTAAGAGGAGATCTCTGGCAGAACTGCACAAATAATACTAATGATAAATAGAGACCAAAACCCCATGACAGTTAATATGTGAGGTTTTCAATGTAATGATCTTGACTCATCAGTTGGGGTCCAAATTCCAAGGAGTGTTGTGAGTATTTTCTCTCACAGGTATTTAATGCAAAATGCATGACTTTTAAGTAGGAAGTGTAAGTACGTGCCCCTTCCTAGCTGAGTGCTTAAAAATCATGTCAGTCTGTCAAAACAAACAGAAAAGTGACAAGATTGAAAGGACTTTGTCAAAATGTTAAAACTCAATGTGCCTGTGAGGTTTCATAATCTGTAGAGTATGTTAGCAAACAAGCAAGACTCTGAGGACCAAACTTTGCGTTTAGGAGCATCCTCCTTCTAGTACTGCTTGAAGACACAATCTTTAATCTCCATCTAAGATGCCATCTGAGAAAGATCTTCTTCCAGCTACTAGTACCAGAAGAAAACAACATTCCACAACTCCTTTTGTGGAGTTATAGCAAAAATTCTACTATGATGGACTACACCTGGATCCCGGAAACGAAAGTGAAATAAGGAAATAGGTTGCCTTCAATAATGAATCAGATTGCCTTCAATAATACCAAATCACTAAAAATAAAAAATATCAGTAAAATTTAACAAAAAGATTGTACACTTCCAAAGCAAATGAAAACAAAATACCCAGATACACCAAATGAGGAAAAATTACCTTCCATTACTAAATGCTTCTAGAATTTTTGAGTCCCTCTGTGGAAGTAATGAATGCAAATTATATGTGCTTGTCTGATAAGGGTCTTCCCAAGAAATCCTTAGAATACTTTTTCTGCTTTTTTTGTAATTATTCAGAAAAATATAAAAGGAATAATTTACGGTGGGTAGATTAATTCTCTCAAAGCTCAACTATTGCAAAATGTGAAAAACCTTATGGCATTACGTAAGAATGACCACATTCCAGTGGGAAAGACATCCTTAGTTTTCATTTCAATTTGATAAAACCACTTTTACGTTCTCGTAAGGAATTCATTTAACCTTAAAAAACGTCTACAAAATGTTTTTGTTTCTCTGACCAAAAAGATACATAATTTCTTGTAAATAATCACTGAAAATTTAAAAAATGTGTAATTATACTGATTGTCAACAAGTGCATGAGCAGATAAGAGTTCTATAATTGTTTCATTTGTATTATGCATTGTTTTGAGTATGAAAAGGAAACTTTATAACTTGCATTCCAGAGAAATTAGCAAGGTTTGCCATTGGTTTCAATGGGAGGAGTATCCAACTCTTCATTTTTTAAGTACACTCTTGTTTTCCTTTTCATGCTTCTGTCAGAAATTCATAGAAACACACATATAAAAATGTTTACATTTATATTACTATAGAGATTTTAATCCATTATATCTCTGGAAACCATGCACAGAAAGAAAAAAAGCCACTTTTCTTGTTATATTAAAATGGTATCATCAGTCAGGACAGTCTGCCAAGCTACACAAATAAAATTGACACCAGAAAGAAGCCTGGTACTTTCTCACAATCCTGATTACTTATCACAGCTAGTGATTAAGTATAGCAGAGCTTGAATCATTAAATTAGAATGATTTTGTTCAAAATCATAACGTGATCGTCCTGCATAAAAGCCTGGATATAATAATAGAGTAAAATGACTATAGGTAACCAGTATGTGATACCTGTGGGAGAGAAGGAGTTAATTTGGGTACACTGATACACTGTAGGTTATGGGCATTTTCATAGGAGGCAGGAAACAAAACAATGAGGCACAGGTGAAACGTCCTCTGAAAGGAGGAGGAGTAATAAAATTTCTTATTAATCGTTTACTTAGCAAGCAGTGACAGAAAATGTACTAATATTCAGCGGCCAGAGGTCCTGCCTGCACTGTTACCCATGAGCTAACACAGCAAAATTTCCTTACCTCTGACCAGTCCAGAGCAACCCACTGCGGGGGGCAGGACTGGCTGTTGCAGGGCTCTTTTTCAATAGGCCGGTGTGTTAAACAGCTGGCAGTGTCCAGCGTCTCCTCCTCAGAAGGTCCAATCTTCCTGATGCAAAGAACTGTTCGTGATCGCATTCCTCCATCGCAGGTCTTGCTGCACTCTGACCAATCTCCTATAAACCATCTGGATAGAAAATGTTAGGAGACCCAGTTAATGCATCTCAGAAACAGAGCTGATAATTGCACAAACCAAGAATGCAAACAGTTTAAATTACTAAACCTAAGTAATTTTTAACAATACACACATTCATGGTGAAATAAAGTAGAAACTTATAGGTCTTTTTACTGAATATTTCAATTTATGCCTCACTGCAATCATATCTTCCAATAATAACACTACTTTGTATTTTTCTAGAGCAGCAATTTCCATCCTAGCCTATAGTAGTTAGGAGTGTTTGAGCCTGACAAAACTGAAGCTATTTATGTAGGTTTGTATTGGACTTGCCTGAAATCATTTCTTTAAAAGTGGTTTCCAACTGGAAATGTTTGGGAACCATTGCTGTAAGTTACAAGTCAAAAGCCAAGATGTTTGCCTCTTTAGTATCATTACAATAAAACAATTTGATCTCAAAATTGGGCTTTCTGAGAGTTAATTCTCATCTGATTATGAAATATGTAAATTTTTTAATAAAATGCTATACTGAAATGCAAAATATTCTCATTTTTTAAAGTGAAGCGAACACTGGTAAGACATGAATTCACATTAAAAAATCTCAACAAATTCTTTTATAACTTAAAGAACTGATAGATGCTAGATTCTGAGCGTTTCTGTGTATGTAGTAGAACTCAAGAATTGTAAATAATATCAGATTGCTTTGTGCTACTGCAGAGATTAAAGCAGCTATTAATCTGGCTGTAATGTTATATATTTCTATTTATGGATGGTTAATACAGCTCAATTAAATAGAAATATCTCTTCATATTGGCAAGCACATTTGGTCTTCATTACTTCATATGTTGATTAGATACTCACCTGAGTCATCCTTGCAAAGGATGAAAGTGAAGCCTAGGTATGATATCACATGTTGCCAACATGCCAAAAATGTCAGGCATGTCAGCCACTGTGGATGTTCCTGGAGGTATGCCTGAAGCTGCCTCATAAGAGCTGTCATTTTCTCATGCTGCTGTCAAAAAAAAAGTGCTGCTATCCTCCTTTGTGGAACATTATGTGTAATATATCCTAACATGAAACTAGATTGATGCAGAGATGGAAATAATTATGCCATATTCTGTCATTACTTTCCCAGCAAAAGGAAATTAATTTGTGATTCTTCATCAAAAAATCTTATGCTTTTACCACAATAGGGAGAATTTGAAGCTCTTCAGAGCTTTCAAGAGGCTGTAGTGCTAATCTTTAATCGGTACTATGATTTGCGCAAGTGACTTTGCTCTCAGGTACCTTTAATATTTATACTGTATGACAAAACAGCATTATTCATAATTCATAGAACTGTAAGAGTATTTTCTGGAAATTTGAAATGTAAGAGTTACTTATTGTAATAACAAACAAAGTATTGAAAACAAACAGTCTTCTGCTGTTCAAAGACATCAAGTAAAATGTAATTGGCATTCAGTTAGAAAGAGGATAATTTTCATTGCTTTTGGTATATACTACAAGAAGAGTAGAATTGTGCTAATTAAAAAGGAAAATATTTGGCCAGTCCATGTAAACACTCAGTCTTACATGACTCAGTCTGCATGATAAAACTTTCTGCCAAAAGGGTCAAACTTCTTTGCATAGCTATCTGTTATTTGAACAGCCTTCTACTAGACTACTTACAGAATCAAGAATTGAGAACCTCTCCTTAGTTTGGCACTTTGTATTCACTCTGTGGAGAACATCAGAATGGAGGAAGACATAGGCTGAACTGCTCTGACATGTTGAAGTAGATGCTAATTAATACACTCTACCCACGTTCTGAATATTGATGTCTTGACTTTCACCATGTTCATCAATGTCCCTGTTGTACTGGATGGGGAATCCAAAAGCTTAACACTTTCTGGGCTGGGTTTTGTTGGTTTGTGGGTTTTTTTAAAGTAGTGTCAGTGAAAAAAAAAAACCAAAACAAAAACGAACCAAAACAAAACAACAAAAAGACACCCGAAATTTACCTAGTTTTAAATAACCTTGTTACCACTATTTTTAAAATGCTAATTTGCTAATAGCTAAGCCACAGAAAGGAAGGAATAGGGATGTGTTTGGTAAAAAGGAACTCTGATCAAACATGACGACTTTTCAAGTCCTGCTCTCAGGTCTCAGGTACATGGTTGGTGCATTTAGAGCCATGCTAAAGAGTGTTATCCAAACAGGGGACAAATGTGTGTCCTTCCAGGATAAACACACATTTACACACAGACTGTGGGGACAATGATTTTGACCTAATTTAGACCTGTCTGTGACACAACTTGCTCACATTCAAAGGTAAGAGCAGTGCAATGGCTTCACCTGGCTTCAAGTCAAATGAACGTGTTATGTGACAGAGCAGGATGAAGTGTTAGAGACACTGCTCTGCCATCCTGCAACCAGGCACCACACCAGGGAAGCAGCTAATACTCCAGGAAGAAACTGACTTCATGAAGACCTGTTGAGATTTTAATGCACAATAATCTTGTCCCATTTCTCCTAGTGTCCTTCATGCTACAATTCAGCAGTTTCTAAGAGACATTTACAGGTGACCACCATATTTGTGTAGTATCTCCATTTAATCAGCATTCATGATTTTCATGCCCAGTTGGAATACAGCTATGGATTATCACCAAAGTCAAACTAACCTGAGCCTGGGAATCAATAAACTGTTGTATCTGTTCCACCTTTTCCACAAGTTTTATTTGTCTCAAAAAAAAGAGAGAAGCTGTTGTTCACATGCTGCTATTATTTTCTAGTACAAAATACCACAACTGTTTCTAAACAGCTTTTGTAGTAAGATTAAGCTATGCTATACGTCCTTGCCAAACTTCATTTTTGATGAAATGAGCTATTGAGTTTTTAATATATAGCATACAGCTATCTTTAAAAATAAATATAAATAGAATCTAAGCACCTAATCCTAAAGACACTCAGCATTACTGTAAAACACTGAATATGCTGGAGAAAAAGTTTGACAAAACTCTTGACAAGAAATTGTTTGGTCTGCTTATCAGTTTCTATATTTGCCACTTCTCATGTGAACACTTAAACCCAAATGTTACTATAACATACTTTAAAATATAGCAAACATTTCAGATGCAATATTATTAACCAGGGTAAAGTTAAGTCTCAACTCAACATTCTTTTATCATTGTTGCTGTAAGAATGGTCCCCAGTTCTGTTCTGTGCACTACTCACTGCATATGACACTCAGATCCTAAGAAACTGTTTTGCTAGGACTTTTAACTTGCAGTGTTTGGTGTAGTTCAAACATCACTATTGTTCCTCAGTCAAATCAGACCTCCTCAATGCATTTTTCACAGCTGATTTTAGTGGAAGGAGAAACCAAAGCAAACCCAAATACCCTTTCTGATAAGACAGGACATGAATACTAGATGAGAATTTTATACATATTTGGTTAACAGGATTTATTATAGATTATGAAGACTTTTCTCTCTATGCAAAACAGATGTCCATCTTAAGTGATTAATAACTTACTCAGGTGGGCAAGGCTCAGTGTTGCAGGCTCTTTGGTTTTCTGGAGGCTTACTGTCAGGGTCACAGTAATTGTTTTGTACAATGGAGCTGTCATCAAGCCTTTTACACACCACCTCTTGTTTCTGGACACCTTGGGATGAAATGAAAGACCATTAATTAATCATCCTGTTCTTCTAGTTTTTGAGTATAATTGCATTTCACCTATTGATTATTAATTCTACCATCCCACTTTATTCGGCTGAAGGCTGCAGCAGTGAGAATTTAAATTGACTGAATGCCCCCTAGCCGCAATAATTTTTTAATTTTCCTTCAATTTTAGGCTACCCCACTGAGAGAGGAATTCAAAGTACTGTTGTTTTCTAAAACAAAGGGAATATATTTATAGATTTACTAGCAGATTGTTTTTATTTATATATTGCACAAAGTCCATTCTCTGTCTGCCATACTCTCCTAGCAAAGACACTTAAATTTCCAAAGAAAACATCACCAAATAGAATGTGCTCACACTTTGATGCAGAATTAATGTTTATGAGCTCTGGTTTAAAACAAACCAGCAATACTGGGAAACAGTGTTGCATGTTTGTACATTGTCCTACAAACTTTTTTCAATAAAATAACAGAACTGTAATTCATTCTGAAAGATGCAGTTTGTCTCTGTGAATACTTATTTTGCCTGGCACTTCCAGCTCCTCTTTCATTGTTAACCATCAACAGGGCAATTTAGAATTGATCATTATTCCTAAAACATGATATATCACTGTCAAGGCAACATTATAAGGCAGTGCATTAAGCAGATTTTCTGTTGGCTTTTTTTTTTTTAAAGCAGTAAAGAACCACTTATATGATGACAGTGCAATGTTACAAAGAGTAATACACACTGCCTCTTCCTCCTCTCATAAAAACAAGCTGTATGATGCTTGTTAGCACAAAAAAACTGTGGATTTGCAATTCACATGAAGTTTTTATTGAACATGTGTAGTTATAAAATGGAAAGAATGGGATTATTTGCATTATAAAAGCTGCAAAAAGCCCTGTACCTTTCTTCACATTCTTAAATATTTAACATATTCCAAAATGTGAAATGCATACAATTAAACGGGGATTAAAACCTCCTGGCTTCAAATATCTGCCAACTTTATCAACCATCTCTCCATTTTAAGATATGCATAGAATCATAGAATGATTTGGGTTGGAAGGGACCTTAAAGAACATAGAGTTCCAAATCCTCTGCCTGGTCCACTAGACAAGGTTGCTCAAAGCCCCATCCAACCTGGCCTTGAACACTTCCAGGACTGGGGCATCCACACCTTCTCTGGGCAACCTGTTCCAGTGTCTCACCAACCTCACAGTAAAGAATTTTTTCCTAATACCTAATCTAAACCTGCTTTCCTTCAGTTTGAAGCCATTCCCATTCGTTCTGTCACTACATGCTCTTTAAAAAAGTCCCTCTCCATCTGTTCTGTAGGCTCCCTTTGGATACCGCATGCTTGCAATTAGGTCACACCTAAGCAGTCTCTTCCAGGCTGAACAAACCCAAGTCTCTCAGCCTTCTATCACAGGAGGAAATAGTACCTTCCTTTGGCTCTTGAAAAATAAGTAAAAATGTAAATATTTGAGAAGCTGTGACAAGATTCACTTTGAATTCTACAATCCATGCAAAAACTGCCAACAGATGACAATAATTCGAGTCAGATCTGACAACCTAAGCAGGAATATTTCCAGCAATTTTCTGCCCACGTTTCACCAGAATAAGAAATAGTATTTAACGGCTATAGACAAACAGCAATGCTAGTAACATGGCACTGCTAGCTGATACGCAATTCATGTTCAGTACTGACTAGTCATTTATCCTTTCTATCACAAACTGCCTTAGCTCTCTTGGTTGAATAGGCTGAATGCGGCCTTCATAATGATATTTCCCTCAAATATATTTGCTTAAAAATAATTTATACACACTTCAGAATTAAGCATTTTAATGATGCATACCATTCTCACAAATGTATTTATCACATAGCATTGATATTAGTGCTATATTTTACTGAATTCCTTACTGGCATCAGACACATTTCCTTCTAGAATGTGGCTAAAAATTGGCAGCCTTAACATATTCATTTTTGAAGAATTTTTGAATAAAAAAATATTCTAAAGTTCTATGATCGTGATGTATCACTGTGGTCAGCTTTAAAAAAAAAATCAGGTGTGTTATTTACTGAAAATGTTGTTCAGGTAGCATATTACCTATAAGACAGTACTGACCCCATTCACTTACAGGAAAGAATCTTTAATTGATGCCAGGAGATACATTAATCCATTTTTTAAAAGTTCTGCAGCATTTTGTTACAGAGCATATAAACTTTACACAATTGCTGTCTAATTACAATCTTATTTAATAAAAAATCTCCAAAAAATATCAGATACTAACTTTTAAGACAAGAAAAATAAATGGAAAAAGCTAGAAGTGCTGGTTTTATCCAGACAACAGCTACAACTTGGTTATGCCCTGTACTTAAAAATTATTTTTAAATTTTCAACTCCTCCCTGAGTATATGGTCTCTCTTGTAAGTAATCTAAAAAGCACAGATAAACTAGTTCATTTAAACTCTGAGGGAAATAATTACAAGAGATAGACAGAAACACTTTGCTTTTAAATCTACAGATTTTTAGTTTATAATAAAAGACATAAAATGTCCTTATCACTGGTCAATGAAATCCTAATAGAAAACAAAACTCCAGTAGTTTAGTGACCATAATCTCCAGAGAACTGAGCTGTTTTGCAGATTTCAATTCACAAACAGTCTGCATGACTTTCAGCAGCCAAATTTTAAATTACATGGAGCACATTTTATTCTTGAATTAAAATTGCAGGCATGTAAATGCTGTATCTATTTTTAAAACCAATCCCAAAAATTGTGGCTTGTGATTGCAACAGTTAATTATAAAGATGCCAGTACCAATACATAGTGAATCTTGCATCACTAAAACTAGTGCATGCTGGTTAACCCAGACATACTTTCTGAGTTCACTCATCAGATCACAAGATGTTCATCACAGAGCCAAACTTATATTTTCTTTGATGAGGAAAAGTATGTTTTATTTGCCTAAAGATAGTTTCATAATTCATCTGAGGGCATGAAAGAAAAACATAGTAGGCACCACTCTACATGGGTCACGAGTAGCAAAGAAAACTGAACAGCAATCAGTTTACTTGTAATAGTAATAGTACACTGACTATTTTATAAAAAATACCCATGAATATCTACAACATTTAATTCATCTGGAGATGTACTCTAATAGAATGAATGAAATCCTAACCAATGCTTAGGATTACTGGCAAATTCCAGATAATAAATGCTGTCATTTGTTGCCATTAGAATTAATTAAGCATGAAAGAAGTTAAAAAGGGAGTAGGCACTTATTTGAGTTATTTTTAAATGCATAAAAAATAAAAAACATGAAGGATTTTTTTCCTTTGCTAGACTTTTTTAAACATTACCACCACTGCCTTACTAAGAATACTTGTGGATCTGGACAGAGTAATACACTTGCCCATGGAAAATTACAAGATATAAAGAAAGACATGCATGACAGTTAATAAACTATAATTCTGTGATCTACAAGTGATATAATTGCCCTTCCCCTTCACTTTCCAGAACTCACTGTATTGTTTCAGTTCCTATTTCTACATATTTTATTTTTCATTTTCTCAGTGTTTCTCATTTAATAATAATCAGGCCCTTTAACAAAACCTTCTGTTGTTACCATCAATTTTTTTCTGATTTCCCTATGTTCTCTCCTTTCCCACTCCTCTCTCTATAGATAAGTTTGCACTGTACATGCTGGTATTCTCTGGCATTGCTTTCATTTAGTCTTGTCCAAGCTTGCCACCAGCTATAAAGACCTATATGAGATAATAACAAACTTTTCTTCTGAAAACCCTTGCCTCAAAATAGAAGAGATATTAGTGTACTTCCAGGAAAAAGGGAAAGTGTCCTGGGTTGCAGTGTGTTCTATTACCACCTTTGTGAGCTGTGAAACCAGGTGGGGCAGTGTTTCCTTGCCTCCTCCCTCCGGACTGTCTCCTGTTAATGGGTCCATCAGTGCCTCACCACCCCATTGTGAGATGCTCCGCCTGGGAGGGGGCACTGAACATTTCCCACCTGGATATAATCAGAGGTTTTTCAGGCACAAGGGAGCTTTTCTCCGCTGGACTCCCAGAGGACAAGAAGCTGCATCACTGGACCTTCAGGCGAAGACCAGCCCCTTTTCCACAGGACCGCTGTTTCACCGGAACTATCACACCCGCCCTGCTCACCGGGAGCCACCAGCGCTGCTGCCGGCTGTGACCAGCACGGCTCCAGGAGGGGAAGCTGCCTGGCAGCCGCGGAGGCTGCACTGGGTGACTGTGCTGTTTTGTAATAACTGCCATAGTCATTGCTGTTCACTGTTTTGTTTTGTATATATATATATATAAATTAGTAAAGAACTGTTATTCCTATTTCTCATATCCTTGCCTGAAAGCCCCTTAATTTCAAAATTATAATAATCCGGAGGGAAGGGGGTTGCATCTTCCATTCCAAAGGGGGCTTCTGCCTCCCTTAAACAGAGGCCTGTCTTTCAAACCAAGACAGAAAGTAATATGAAGAATACATGTAGATCAGCTTTACAGAGAATTTCCAGAAAGAAAGAACTAGCTCATATACTATAAATTTGAGGAAAATTAAAGGAAAATTTTTCAATACAGAAAATACGGGTTCTGGTGTACAAAAAGAAGAGCTGCAATTCCGGATTCCCAAGCCTAAGAATAATATTAGATGATAATAAATGATATTAATGATATTAAAAATCAATGATATATTCTTGTCCTACGTATGAGCATAGGAATCCTAGAGAAATATGAGGTGTCTGTCATCAGACAAGCCTTTTTAACCATCTGGTAAATCTGAAGAACTTCTTTTTAGGAAAAAAAAATCGAAAATATTAAAATAGATCTCAGACTTTGGAGATTTGGTTTCTGCTTGGCTCACTGTACAGTGAGCATCAACGTCACTGGCAGAGAAACTATTTGTGCTTTTCTCCTTTAACAGAAGTGACACTACAAAACACACAGTTTACAATCTCTCATAGAATGGGTCAGGTTGGAAGGGACCACAGTGGGTCATCTTGTCTGACCTCCCTGCTCAAGCAGAATCATCCTGGAGCACATGGCACAGGATTGTATCCAGGCAGTTCTTCAATATTTCCAGTGAGGAAGACTCCACAGCCTGCCTGGGAAATCTGTTCCAGTGCACAGTCACCTGCACAGTAAAGTTCTTCCTCATGTTCAGGTGGAACTTCCTGTGCATCAATTTCTGCCCACTGCCTCTTATTCCATTGACTGGAACCACTGAAAAGAGCCTGGATCCATCCTTTCGGCACCATCCTGAAAGAGCTCCATGTCTCTCTTGTCCTGAGGAGCCCAGAACTGGACACAGCACTCCAGGTGAGGCCTCATCAGGGCTGAGTAGAGGGGCAGGATCACCTCCTTCCACCTGCTGGCAATGCTCTTCCCAATGCCCCCCAGGATACCATTGGCCTTCCTGGCCACCAGGACACTCTGCTGGCTCATGGACAGCTTGTTGTCCACCAGGGCCCCCAGGTCCTTCTCTGCAGAGCTGCCCCCCAGCAGGTCAGCCCCAGCCTGTGCTGGTGCCTGGGGTTGTTCCTCCCCAGGTGCAGGACCCAGCATTTGCCTTTGCTGAATTTCAGATGGTTCGTCTCTGCCCATCTCTCCAACTATCAAGGTCCTTCTGATGGGAGCCACAGCACTCTGGGGTATCCACCACTGCTCCCAGCTCTGTGTCCTCAATGAACTTACTGAGGAGGCATCTGTCCTTCAAGTCATTGATGAGTAAGTTAAACAAAACTGGGCCCAGTATTGAACCTTGGGTAACACCACCAGTGACAGGCTGCCAGCCAGACTCTGTGCCACTGATTATGAACCTCTGGAATCTGCCAGTACTAAATCCACCTCACTGACAACTCATCCAGTCCACACCTCCTGAGTTTGCCTATGAGGATATTGTGAAAGAGTATTCAAAGCCTTGCTGAAGCTGATTTAGACAATATCCACTGCTGTCCTCTCCATCTGTCCAGGTAGCTGTTTCATTGTAGAAGGCCATCAGGTTGGCCAAACACCTGATTACCTTTAGTGAACCCATGCTGACTACTCCTGACCACCTTCTCTTCTTCCACATGGACAGAGATGGCCTCCAGAATGAGGTGCTGCATCACCTTCCCAGGGATTGAGATGGGGCTGACAGGCCCATAGTTCCCCAGCTCCTCTTTCTTGCCCATTTTGAATATCAGAGTGACATTTGCTTTCTTCCAGTCATCAGCACCTCTACTGATCTTCATGACTTTTCAAAGGTGATCATGAGCAGCCTTGTTACAGTGTGCAGCAGCTCTCTCAGCACTCATGGATCCATCCCATCAGGGCCCATGGACTTGAGTAGGTCTGTCTAGTTGTTTCAGACCAAATCCTCCTTCACTAAGGGAATGTCTTCCTTTCAACGTCTCTTCACCCTGGTCTCCTGAGTCAGGGATCCCTGAGGCCTGGTCTTGTCAATAAAGATTGATGTCAAGGCATTCAGTAACTCTGCCCTCTCCTCTTCCTCTCTTACCAAGGCCCCGTCTCCATTTAATAATGAGCCCACATTGTCTTTTTTTTTTCCTTTTGTTGTTGATGTATGTGAAAAGACCCTTTTTATTATGTTTGACATTCTTAGCCAAATTTAAGTCTAGCTGGGCATTGGCCTTTCTAGTCTCATTTCCATTTACCCTGATCACCTCTCTATATTCACTCCAGGTAACCTGACCCTGCTTCCATCTCCTGTGTATTTTCTGCTTATACTTGAGTGATGATGGTAGTCCTTCATTCATTCACAGAGGTCGCTTGCCCCTTGGCCCAATTTCTTTCTCATTGTGATGCATTGGTCCTGAGCCTGGAGGGATCCTTGAATACCAATCCACTCTTTTGGACCCCTCTTCCCTGCAGGGCCTGTTCCCATGTGATTCTTCCAAAGAGATCCCTAATGAGGTTAAAGTTAGCTCTCCTCAAGTTCATGGTTGCAGTCTTTCTTGCTGTCTTGCTACATCTTAATACAATACTGAACTCTACAATTTTATGGTCACTACAGCCAAGGCTGCCTCTCACATAAGACTTTCTTCTGCCTTTTAGAGGCAGTCTAAACATGTAGCTGTTTCTTTCATGAACTCTCAACTTACCTCCTGGATCATTCTATTGAGAATACAGGGGGACAGGAGGCATAATGTCTACTGTGAAGAGCCCATTGATTTCAGGTGCCTGAATGAGTTTTCACATGAGACGATGAAATTCCTTGAATGCTTCAGAGGTCAGAAATTCCACAGAGCTACGCATAAAATAATGAACTCATAATTAGCAAGTAAGAGTGTAATGTATGCTTTGAGTTGCTCAGTACCATGAGAAACACACAGGGGAGGAAGGAATGGAATCCAGAGCTCTGGCTCTTGTATTGAGCTGTTGTAAACAGGAAACCTTTTTCCTCCTTCCTACCATTCCACTTACTATGCTCTTCTTATTCTTCAAAGCCAATACAGACCCTAGAAAAGAGGTCTTGTTTCAAAAGTTAATTCATTTTTACTGTTCTGATGTGACTCTTTGTGGGAATTAACAGCAGGTCAGTGGGCCTGGGTCTGACATCGATCTCAGCACAATCCATTTCTACCCGTGAGAAACTTAGTGTCAACAGAAGCAAGAAATGTAAAACAACAGAAGGAGAAACCAGCAACAAGGCTGCACCTGGTGTTTTTCTGAATGCTTAGAATGCTTATGCTATAGATGACCAATAATAGTATGTTGTAGTTAAATAATAGCTGATTGTAAATAATAGTCCATCGCAGTGGTTGGGCAACCAATGGATGGGTAGCATGAATGATAAACATACAAAAGTGTATATATATGACACTGGGTCTTCAGAATAAACTGCCTTTGCCTGCAGTTGTTAGTGGAATTCATGTGTGTCGTGTCCGCCCCCATGACAACTCCTCAGCACAGCAGAGATGAACATAATATAGAAGTCCAGCGGAAAAGACAGCATGTTACTATTCAGAGATTGTAGGTTTCTCCTAGCTTGCTCTTAGCTTGTTCCTTGTCTCCTAACTGCTCTAGTTATCCTTCTCCAAGATAAGGCATACTAGCAGCTCTAGGAAGAGCTGAATGCAGTGGATTGCTCTCAAAACACTATGAAGAAGAAACAGCACAAAAAATCAGACACTTCTGCCATATACAGTACTCCAGAACTATTTAAACTTTGCACTGCCACAATGTTTTTATGCTCTGCTTCATGACATTCAATACATATGCTCAAGTTCACTTTGGTTACTACATCAAGTAATACCCATGTTTTAAGAGTCACAGACTTGGTCAAAATAAGCAATGTAGATACAGTTAGCCTGATTTAGAAAGAACTAGACTTGAGCAATGTCGAGTGGACATAAGGTAGCCTGTTAAGAGCCTCTGAAAACAGTCCCATGTCAATTGGTCCCTATTTAATAGAACAGATTCAACTACAGAAAACAGTATTTCATACTCATTCTTATTTCTGACAGGTCCTGGCTTCTAAATACTTGCAAAGCTGCTATTCTTCTAAGACAGCTTTTTAAGTCTTACATACAACTAGATAAAAAGACATAACCTTCAAATACAGACAAGTTCAGAGATGGACAGATTTGCCTACAGCTTTGATATAAACCCTACACTTTGATATAAAAATATATCTGGGTCTATGTTATCGGGAGCTTTCCCGGACCAAGACAAATCCTGATCAAATGTAATTAGTCCATGCGCAACAGTAAGAGACTGGAAAATGTTGTGCCTTTAATTTGTTCACAGTCTTTCCCTAATACACAATATATTTCTTTAACCTCATAAATAAAAAATAAATTCCATGCCAATAGTCTTCACACATACTTATTATCCTTTTTCACCTCCAGTGACAAATTCTTTAGCTGGTTAATATTTTGTTATATTTTGAGGTCTACCAAAATGTCTCTTTTAAAGACAGAGTTCAAGCATGGACTTCATAATGAATACAACAGAAATAAATAAAGCTATGCAGTGGTTTCATTTCTAAGCTTCCTCAATATTTCTTATTTATATTAGCTAAATTTTCCAGTTAAAGTCTCTGTCTCTCCAACCTTTGTCTCTCTTTTCTTTTTTCCTAACTCAGCTCCTCTTTAGAATTGTGTCTTCTTTTGGCATATGGCAAAAGGTGTTTCATAAACTGAGGGGAATAGCAGCTTCTCTCATGGAGAAAGCAGATATATTTTTTAACATGAATTACAGCTACAATGAAATATTTATTTATGAGTATGGTGCTCAGTGAAAATAAGTGACCACAGTATATTCTTTTATTAAGCTGGAAGAGAGGAGAGAAAAGTGCCTGATTTGGCCACCATAAGCTACCAAAGAAAATATCTCCTCCACTTCCTCCGATTTTAAATTAATAAATATATGCCGCTTTTAGGGATTTACAAATCTTCCCTTGAAATCTAATCAATTACATGCAATTTTTTAAATCTAGACTAGTACCTACTCCTTCAGAGCCAATTATTTTTTCCAATGTATTTTGTCAAATGTGTGAAATGACAATGACCTTCATGGCAGAAGATCCATGGCTAAAATCTTGTCTCTACCTAAATCAATGGGAGTTTTCCCATGACTTCAGAAAGATCATTAGCTCATTACCATCCCAAAAAATAGGATTTGACAGTACCTTTAAGGTTCTGATAATTGGAACTTTCTTTCTCTATAATCTAGGCACATCTCTTCTTTATACTTCTCCTTCAAAATGTTTTTTTTCCCCGCCAAACTTACTGTTATCAAAATTGTGGTTTAAAAAGCAATCTGTCACCCAGGAATCCAACAAATGAACATAAAAATATTGGAAAAAGTTGGCATTGTCCTCTCTTCTGTTTCAAGACTTTCTCTAGTGGCACAGAAAAGAATTTACGCCATCCTTTGCGTATTATGTATGGGTAGGCTGTATTTAAACTGCAGACAACTAGTAACAGCCACAGCCGCTTCCAGCAGAAAGGTGAATCATGATGGTTCTAAACGTGAATACCTCCCACAGACAGAAAAAACAAGAAAGTGACAAATATTTGTTCCAAAGGTTCTTTAAAAAAAGATGGTGTCTTCTTCTTGATATGGGCTGTCCATAGTGCCGTAGAAACTGAAATTCTGAGACGCATTTAAAGCACTCTCCCATATCTTCTGGAACAGAGGTATGTTGGGGAGATGATTCATTCAGTCTCCAGAGAGAAGAAAGATATTGTTCACACAGCACTTCTACTCACCAGTCCTTGCAGCAGCAATGGTGTTGGCTTTGAAGGAAGCCAACTGTCCTGCTCTCCCAGCCAGAGGTAAAGAATTGCATTGGTGGCCACTAGAGGGAGGATTAGGAATATAGTAAGTTGTGGGCAAAAGCCACCCATGATGAACCGCATGGGACAACCTACAAATCCCCCACTGCCGCCCAAAGGCAGCAATTCTCAGATACTGCTATGGGCTGGTAAGTAAAATCCAATTGTTAGCATCTTCTACAGAGGAGCTGCCAGTATGCATCCTAAACTTTGGTGGCTGGAGGATAGGAGGGCTGACTAGAACTGTGTGAAGCATACCTACAAACAGACAAAGACACATCTCTTTATTTACAGCTGCCTATTTTGCCTTCTTGCTTTTAATCTCCTTACTTAAAACTTCTGATGTCCTTTATCAGCAAAGCTCCTGTGAAAAACAAACATACCAGCTTCAAGAGAGTCTCAGAAGTATCAGCAGAGAGAGACACTGTGCCAAGATACACTGTATTTAACAAAAAGATCTGAACATATTAAAGTACTTGAAAACAACAAAATCTGCTGTGATTAAAATAAATGTTCGTTAAGGTTTGAGGCGTACCTGAAAGAAATGTTTTCAATTAGTCACCTAGATAATTATACAGTGAAGTGCATCTTGCAATTCAGTTTACCCTGTAGCTTGACTGTGTGGTGTCTTACCTCCTGCACAAGTGGCAGAACATTCTGACCAAGGCAGATGATTCCATGCAAAGCCAACCTCATTGTCTCCACTGCCAGTGCGAGAGATTGGAACATTGAATTTATATTTTATCCCCAAATTCTGTTCCTGCAGCAGAATCTGTAGTAGGAAACAACTGGTTATACCATTAAAACAGGCAAGCAGAGGGCAAACACAGTGACATTATTCTAGGCATGTGTTATGTTCCGCTGAATGGGAAAAAAGTAATAAAGGAAGAAGTCACAGTCATTCTTTTTAGATATTCCCCAAAAGAATCTGTACTAACATTTAAATTATATACAAAAGAGAAATATTATTATCTAAGGTGAGCTGTATCTTTTCCTTTCTCCCTTAACACAACTTTATCATTTCTGTCAGTTCCTTACTCCTGACCAAACTGTTTGAAAAAGCTAGTTTTCATAAAATTAGTATCTTCATGGAAATTAACTTGAGAGCTGAGTAATTATGGGAGGAAAAACTTGGAAAAGGACATTACTGTAGAAACATGCAGCAGTTCTAACTGAAATCTTGTGAGGAGTACAGGCCACATAGTTTTGAACCTATCTCTTCCCTTGTTAGCCCATCTAGTGACTACAGTACAGCACATTACCTCTAGTAATAGTAACACCAAAAGACTGTTGCTGAGGCCATGGTTTTCACCTAATGCAACAGCCAACAGCATAAGCTTGGTGGAATCACACCTGTGATTCCTTTAAAGGAATAACAGAACTCTTGCTGCAGCCACATCACTGCAGGTGATATAGACACAGGTGCAATCACCATGAGTTTTTGTCTATCCTCACTGTTGAACTGCACTTCTACAGATTATGCATCCAACACTAGCCTTTGACTCTCTACTAAACTTCTTTTTTCATTGCTAATAGCACAAAATCATGTTAGATGCAGTATTCTGACTCACCTTGGAGCTACTTTTCATCCATTTCTACTTTCTCTTACATTTTGCAGAGGCATATCTGCCTACCTCCACAGGGCAAAAGAGCAGACAACTTTCAGAAAGGAAGTCAGTGACACAGACTGAATGAAAGAAGGCACTATAGTGGTGTAACTCATTCTGTGTGGACAGTCTAGCTTATGCACAGCTACAGAAGAAAAAAAGATTATTCAGGTGTTTGAAAATGCTGCCTAAAGTGTGGATATCCATGCAACAATTATTCTATACAAAAAAATATCCTATCTGGCTCAAGCAATCCCTGATTGCAAATCTGGCAGCTGACAGAATACACTGGGAAAGTATCACCTTGTTCTTATACTCCTCCTCAACATAGTAGTGAAACAGCAGGCTCACTATTGCCTGCTGTCAGAGATGCCATTAGGATTCTCATCATATCTTCTGTTACATTCTCGTACTTTATAAAATGTTTTGACAGCAATGTATGAGCAATATACTTTAACATGGGTCATACCATTATACTCACTCTGTGGTAAGACTGCATATATATGTCACTCTCAGGCCAGGCTTCAGACTACTGACATGTACAGAACTGACAGGGACTGTCAAGTGTCAGCAGTATGCAAAGATACGATACATGGCCCATTTACAATTTTGGCTATCAGTACTGTGAACCACATTTAAAGAGTTGTGGTTCATTTTCAGTGAGCTCTTCTGACTGTATCCCTGTTTCATGACAATGTTTGCCAGTCAGTTTTGAAAGGTAGGAAACCTGTGTTAAAACACTCCAACAAAGTCCCAGCTATGCAAGCTGTATACTGTTCATAAACTCAACTTGTTTTGATTTCATTCATGGCATTGTCTTTTCTCAGAACACAAATACGTATTCCAAATTCCAGAAATACATTTATTATAACTTTACCATGACTATGAGGTTTTCTGAAGTAGGGCCTAGTGCTTCCAGAGACTCTGGTTCATCTGTTGGCCTCTTGTAATGGAAAGCTGTTCCAGCAACATCAAACTTTCTTGGCCAGTCAATAGTCCAGGCACCATTAATATAGTAGTCATCCTCTTCAGATTTTAAAGCTTAAAAAAAAATACAAGCCACCTAAAAATTGGAAGCAGCATTTATAATGGAGAAGCCATTGTAAATTAATCTACTAATCTGTTAGAAGTATGTGAGCTTCAGCTCTATATCACTTTCTTTTCAAGCAGTATAAAGCCTTTTCTTTACCTCTGGTAAAACATCCCTCATGTAAATCAAGAATTTTGCTTCTGCAATAATTTTCAATGTGCAGATTATTTTGCAGGTTTCAACATGCAGATGCTGCATGAAATGAACCAGAATGCCTCATGCAATTTGCAATATATCTTCAGCTTTAAAACTGATCCCATGTGCAATGTATGCTGAACTACATGAGATACATGCATGTCCGAAACGTATAATCAATTATCAACCTCATCTTTAGATTAAGAAGCTGGGGCATGGAATAAATATCACAGACAATGTGCAGAGGAAAAAAAAGAGAAGGAACATTGAGTCTGACACATTGCACCAGTCAGCTGTTGTTTTGTTGCCTATGCCTACTACCTTTTTTTTCTCCTCATTAAAGTACAAATACAAGATGTTTCTACCACAAACCAAAATATTAGCTACTTAATCTGATATTTTATCCTTCTTAATTTACATCCTTGAACCATGAAGTATTGTAGATAGAACAGAAATTTCATAGCTAACCAACCATTAGGATGGGCAAGCACATATTATTCAGGGATATGTATTTGATATTTTATTATTAATATTAACATCAAGTTTGTAAATATGAAACTGACATTGTTTCTTTAGGTGAATATTCAGTTAACTAAATATTGATTTCTTGATTTAAGGTGAAGATTACCAAGTTTTACATATTTTATTTACTTATTAATTTATTTTAAATAAAACATATTTTTAAAGGAAAAATTATGGTTGGAACCCCATAGTGAAAGAGAATGTCATTATTGGTTGAGACAAATAACTGACTTTGCTGGATAGGGAAAAACTTCACACCATAATGTAAAGGAGTAAGACAACTTCAGTCATCTGACATTTTATTCTCAACTACATGTGTGTGGACAGTTTACCTTCAACAGTTAGGGAAAATGCCTCAGTGATGCTTAAACTGTCTAAAACACATCAGAGAGCATTCAGGTGAGCAGGAGATAGTGAGAGAGGTGGTACTGTTCTACTGCTGACAATATTCACCAGAAATAAGTAACCATTTCCATCAGCACCCTAAGGTCTGAAAATTAACATACCTATGCTGTATGTGCTTAAACTAACACACATCCAGAAGAAAAGCAGTTAATTTTTTTACCTGACTGCCAAAGAACAGTGCATTTTCATTCTGTAAATACATTTACCTAATGTGAGTTGTTATGCACAGGTGAAGGCCACCATTGTGAACAGCAGTCCAATAATTACATGACAATAATTATGCAGCGGCATAATGCTAGTAGCATTACATGAGATGGAAAGAACAAGTTCATTTATGAGAACCCGAAATGCATGAAGCCCACAGAAAATTAGCATAAGAGCTAAAAAATCAAGATCTAGATCAAGTCATTTGAGGGAAGATAACAGCATTACTAAGCATGCAGTTTTTTCTGCAGCTCTGAACACAGAAAATTTTGTTGCTGCTGCGTTATCTGTTGGAGAAATCAGTTTAAATATTGTACTATTTTTGCAGCTGCAGAAATGGGCTTTTGACCAATTTTGTCACATAACTTTGAGTGATACTGGTGAAAAAATCATCAGCCAGATCAAGGTGAGAGAGGCTAGGTGCTAACTGAGCTAATTGAATTATCCAACTGCACTCCAAATCTGAGGTCATGGCTTTCAAAGAACTGGATTCTTGTTTAAGGAACTATGGGATGTTTGCTGTGAGTTAGTTTGAAAGCCTTAGTTTGAATAAAGGAGCCAGTGAGACAAAAACAGAGGAAGAGGGGTTTATTTTTTCATATTTTAGAATCATAGAATAGTTTGGATGGGAAAGGACTTTTAAAGGTCATCTAGTCCAACCCTCTCAATAAGCAGGGACATCTCCGATTACAATTGGTTGACTACTACAAAACTGAGAAGGTTTAGTGTACTGTCAAATGGAGAAATTGATTTCTTAAACTATAATCACGTATTTGGCAGCACTGCACATAAGAGAACATACAGTAATATGTGTCAATGGTTATTTTCAGTAGAATCAGTTCTCTAATCTCATTCATGGTGTGGCCACACAAGGAGCTGTCCTGGAACAAGGGGAACTTCATAAAGACAGAGAAGGAGCTGTGAAGCTGACAGTGCCACTAAAGAAATATTCATAAAACAATACCCTTGGGTTATGTATTTTAACATAATAAACTCATTTTAGCTACCATTCTGCTTGTCCAGTTTCTTTAAGGGAGCAACAAATCAAAGCCTTCCTTTCCTCAGAAACTGGTTATCCTAAAACAGAGATCTGGTTCACAGTCGCTGAACAAAATAAACCACAACAAAATTAAATAGCCCCTGCAACTTCTAAAGATTATCTTTCACTAGGATTTAATGGCACTTTGAAAGCCGGAAACATAACAAACTAGTAAAGGAGAGGAAGCCCCCATTTCGTAGTCAGGGCTCTGTGGCATGAAACAAGGTAGTGAGAAGAGAGCCTGAAAGCCCAGGAATCCCTTGAAATTGTGATAAGCACAAAAAAGAAGTGTTTATGTATGACTTCACATTTTCCGACCTGTGGCCAGATTAAATACCAATGACATTTTATGTATTTTCTATTTATTTGCACTTTTCATTTATTTTATTCCATATTTTATATTTTTCCATTATTTTATAGATGGTGCCAATCAAAATGCTTTTCCAGATCTCTCTCCTCTGCTCTACTCTTAGAGAGGAATGACAATCAATTGTTCTGGTTTTCAGCTGTCCATTAAAGAGTTCTTGGCAGAAAACGACCATGACAGGACACATAGCATGACTCCCTCCCGCCACCTCTGTTTGAAATGTCAGTACAAGATACAGGAGCGAACTTAAATGTGGTATATTTTGACATGGCAGAGGGGTCTTAGGGAGTGTGATGCTGAAAGAATAGTAAGCACTCAATTGTCAGTAGTGTTATTAATCCTTCAGAATGCAGGGAGGTTGACTGTCTGCTGAATTACAGAAGGGTAGGTGCAGGCAGAAAGAAAGGTAGGCATTCAGCAATAAAAGGTGCCATTATTGTCAATATAATCCACTTAGGAATTGATGTTCCAATGAGGATAATTGCCTTTCTAACTCACACTCACAGACATCACAACCCTTTCCAACATGTTAGTGTTATTTACCAAGTACATGGACTAAAGACTGAAAGAAGTAGCATCAGCAGCTGCTTTTCACCTCAAACAGGTAATAGCTTTTGCTAGTGTTAATTTCTTAGTTTGCTGTACAACTAATCAGCTCTTTAATCTATTTCTGACTAAGACTGGTGCTCTTGCAGCACTGTCAACTGACTGCTATGCAAACCAAGGTACATAAACTTTCAGCAATGCACAGTGTCTTGAGTTTGACTAAGTCAGATCTGTAAATGTCAGTTTTAAAAAACCAGAAAGCACGTTTACCAGTCTCTAGAGAAATGAGTAAAAATCTGGGAATCTGAATTTAATTCTGTGCTTTACAGTCGGCTCCCTGAAAGGTTTCGATTATTCACATCGTTTTTCTGCACCTAATTTTCTTACCTACGAATCAGGAATGTTATCTGGTACCTACAATGCAGCAACATTGTGTAATTGATACATTAAATTCCCTTGAAGTAAAGACACAGGGTTGTTAGCATTTAAGAAACTATGGCTGATTATGAAATAAAATTGTTTTAAAACAGTTTAATCCCCCAAGAGATTCTCCAGGTGGAAGGTACTACTTCACAGTGGGACAGGAGATTATTTGAGTTTTATTTCCTTGTTACTGAGTATTTTATTTCCTCGTATTGAGAATTATTTCCTCATCCACTTCAGTCCAAGTCTAATGCTTTAACTATAGTGAAGTTGGCATGATTTTGCACTGAATGGACAAGGAGAAAATGTGTGGTGTATTTCAATAGTTCCATTCAAGAGAATACACCCTAACTCACTACTAACTGTCTGATCACAAGTTAGATGTATTAACAGCTAACTATTCCCTCTGCTGCTTCTACTGTGTATAAGGTTTAGCCAAACCAGGAAATGTGCTTTCAAATCACAACGTGAACTCTGACTTAATGCTATATAAAGAATGCCCTTACCAATGTAGTTTTTTGACATTGCCACTTCTCTTATTTCAATGTGCACAGAACCTCTTGGAATTTGAACCACTTCCATATATCCTGTAAGATAAATATAAATTTTATTTTCTGTTGCTTTCTTTCATCAATTTTAAGTAATGAAATTAACCATTAATTAATTACTTACAACTAAATATTAGTATGAGATATGGGATTCAAATGTACTTGAACATTTTCTTTCATGTGATACAAAGCAACACTCTTTAAACTTCATACAAAAATTTTTAGCTGCTAGCAAGAACTCACATATTCAGGAATTCCTTTTTTTAAGTGCTAATAAAATATTTTCAACAGTATATTTTAAGGAATTAACACTTAAAAGGGCCTTAGGATCATAGGATAATCCAAGTGGTAGAGGACTCGGTCAGCCATTTAGCTCAACTTCCTGCTACAAGCAGGGGCAGCTAATAGATCAGACCAAGTTACTCAGAGCTTCATCCTGCTGGGTCATGAAAAACTCCAAAGACAGAAACCGTTCAACAGCAATGCCATGCTGAGAATGAAGGCAGCACTAATACTTGCTCAAGAATCACCTACATGCATTGTGCAACAGAGTGGACATACATGTACATACCTCCTCTGGGCAATGAATCATTGAAGAAACCTTCAATGGCTTCACATGTACTCCCATCTCCTCCACAAACACGGCATCTATCTTCCTTAGCATCAGACCCCAAAATATTATCACAACCTACATGCTGAGAGCAGATAAAAACAAATATTTTAACAGGACGATGGTCGTGCACCACTATTTCTAAAGTTTCTTTGAAGTGTTTCTTTCAAGATTGAGATAATTCAGTTCTTCTTTTTATCTATTCTATTTTTGATAACCAGTACTATAAATGAGTTCTCACTTCACAATGAAAGGAGATAAAAAAGGAGAAGAATTCACATTTTGGGTTGTTATCAAATCTTGATTAATAAGAACCTTGCATTTCTACTGTGACTTCCAGTAAGGGATTTCACAGTGTTTTGAAAATAATATAATTATTATACTTATCAATAAATGATTACTGATGTAGTTATTTGACAATAAAACAGCTGCATGCCATCTATATTGCTTCTTTAAGGTAAATATTTTTTGTGTGTTTCTTAACCATTTAGACAGCATAAGTAGTATTCTTAACACATTACAGCTTCATAGACCATATTTCCACATGCTGCAGGGGAAACTTACAATTTTTATAAGTCTGAATGTAAAGTGTAAATGATTTCACAGTAAGAATAAATGCAGAATGAAACATAGTGAAAGGCTGAATGGCATGCTGTAATAGATGAAAATAAATTAAAATAAATGAAAATAAAAACAGAACCTTTAGAGAAAAGAAAAATAACTAGGATGAAACAAGTAGGTTGTAAACAGAATAGAGACTGCAGCTTGTCAATATTTTTCCAGGATTCATACAGAGAAAAAGGTAGCTATGTAACTGTCTAGCTGTCTTTGTTTCCTGTCTAGCACTATTATCCGCCATCTTGTAAACAGCTAATACACACATTATAAGAAAAGTTAAAATACTTTAAATAACTGACAAAATACTATTATTTCAACTATTTACATTTCGACTTACTGATTCACCAAGATGACAGACACCCAACTTTCTTCACAGTCCATTCTCAACTTGAGATTTTTTCCCATAGTTTACTAAAACATGGCAAAAGCTTTTGATCTCACCATGTCATTCAATAAATATACATCTTCAGCCCTCCATTTAGCAAAGAACTTCAGCATTAAGTTAAGCTTTAATTATGTTAGCAGTTTTGTTGAAATCAAATAATTTTTAGAGTCACCAGCACTTTTCAAATGTCTAGACCTAAGTACATAATTAAATGCTTTGCTAAACTGAGGAAGCAGTGGAACGTTAATAACCAAAAAATATGGCACAGAACCCTGATTCCATTGAAATTCTTGTAATGCAGTTCTATAGGAATCTTACAAGATAATCAGAGTTTTAGTAAATGACAAATACTTACATCATTATATACTTTTTCCTAGAACCACAGAGCAATAGTGATGACTTTCTGTTTCAATTACATTAACATGATTTTTTGCAACAGGATGAGCTAGTTAAACAAATTATTATGTTCACATTTAGTGTTTTTCAGCCAGAGTGGAGTTCCAACTGAAATCGTGGAACAGGCCTTGGAAGAGAGAAAGGAACCTGTTCATCTCCTGTTGCCATTTCCATCAGCTCTTCAACAGAAACCATAAAGCAAGAAAAAAGCAGATAAAATGGCAGATTCTACTAATGTCTTTGCGAAGTTACTGAAATTCAAATTATTTTTTCTATTTTATGCAATACCTTTTTTAACTTCTTGTCTCAATCTTACACTTTCATTAACAATTTGACCTGTCAACACTCCCTTTTATGTAATATACAAGTACCATAACTAAATACAGGTGACAGCAGACACAATAAAGTAATCCGTAAGTACTTTATAAAACATTTGTAACCTTGCATTCTCCATTGATACAGATATCCAGTGAATCAGCATTGCACTGAGTCCCATCTATTACTGCAGGAGCACGTTCAGTGTAAAAATTATACCCTTCGGCCAAGCAGTTTAATGCACATGGTTTAACCCCACCTGGACAACAAAAACAAATGAAAGGGAAAAAAATGAACAGAAACCTTGAAAAGTTACTGTTTAGTTAAAAAGATTGTACATAAATAGATCTGAAATTTACAAACTCATACCTGATGTATATAAGGTACACAGTTTATTTAACTTTCCCTTAATGATTACTCTATTTGACTCTTCTTTTGGGAAAAATATTATTTCACATAGTAAGAGATGACAAGGTTGGCTGGCTCCATAATGATGCCATTATGCAAGCACAATCCTAATGATTATTGAACAATCTAAAACAACAAGGACACTACTTCACTATCTGAAAAGCAAGCACAGCAAGAGAACGTAGTGCTAGAAGTATATCAAAACCAAGATCAGAATATCTGAATTGAGAATTCAGTCCTATTGAATTCCACTACAGCTCAGATCACATGATCATGATGACCTTTCCTAGGCTTTTAATCTAAAAAACTGTTTGTAAAACCATTTAGGCTGTTAAGCTAAAAATCATTGGTAAAACCATTCAGGTCAATAAAGTATTAAAAACACAAGTTATACCCTCCAGCTTTAGAACTGGAAAATAATTTATTAAATTATATTATTATAAATAATGCAACTATTGAAGTAGTCTTTAGAAACTCCTATAAATGCTTTTATATCTTTCTCATTTTCGTAATATTCTGACTTTAGGAAAGACAAACTTACTGCGAGATTACTAAACTCATCACTGTGGCATAAGAGGCACTTGCAGATCACCTATGGAATCCCTAATTATATTACAACTGCAGGTGGAGAAGGTCTCCATATTTGTAAAGGGGAGTCTCTACAATGATGCTGACTACCCTTCACAGCAAAACAAAATCTAGTAGAATAAAGAAATGTTACTCTTCAGTAACATTTTCAGCAACTGATGAAAGTACAAGCTTAAAAATCTTAGCTCACACTATTGTAGTCAAAACATTATATTTATAAATATTACTCTCTGTACAACATTTATATAACTTTGAATAGTGTTTTTGCAATGCTAACCATTACCTCCAGTGTAGGGTTTCCAGTTATAATACTTTCCCCGGAAAGGCATGTTGTCAAAATCCGCACATTGCTTCTCTCTAAAATCACGGGCCCCTGAAGGACACGGCTATAAAATGAGACAAAATAGTTAATTTATTCCAAATATAAACATGAAAAGAAATGCTTAGATGCTTATACTGCAAACACAGTCATGCAAGAGATTAGAAGGTGGTTTCCTGTTTTGTCTTGTGGCTCTGATTCTGAAATTTGCTTTATTACTTTACAGTTGAAGTGTCTATTTGCAGTCTTAGGCTGGCATGAAATAGCTGAAGTAATTTAAAGAAAAGTAAGTGTTACGTAACAGTTTCCATAAAACTGGAAAATCAGAATCCTGTCAAACTATGTGTCATAATCAATCCATCAGCTACCTTCTTATAAACACATTAGAAACAGCTGGAAAAAAAATTTGGTAGGAGCTGTAGGTTCAATTATACGGTACTAGGCAGTTGTACCGAGACACATTATTAAGACATCAAGAAAAAAAAAATATTTTCTAGAGAACTGTATCACTCCTGGTTACATGTAGCCTTAACAAAAGTATTGTTTTAAGGCTGAGAATGAGAATAGATAGCATGTCTGGCTCCGATTACCAGCCTCCATGTGTCAAGAAATAAAAATTTTCGTTTAATTTTTCATTGCTTTGCATTAACAATTACAAAACCATAAAGTATCTTTTTTATTTGGAATGAGGGTAAATTAAGTAAAATTAATCTTGGAAAGAATTACAGGAGAAACAGAATTCTTTGCTATGTATAACATTTTTCATCAGAAGATTCAAAATAATCTTGAACATACCCCCAGCATATTAAACATTGTTATCAGAGTTAGGTACTTGCTGAAATTGCAAGCTTCATCAGAAAGCATTTAAAATACAGATTAAAATCTTGTTCAGAGTGGAAGAGAAAAAGATTTTTTTTACAGACATCAGAGGTGTTAAATATTACTACTTTATGAGCAAGAGAAGAGTCCATTTTATGGCATTTACTTGTCTTCCTGTGTACCTAAGCCAGTTAGCATTTAATTCTTTCATTTTCAAACACAATGCCTTAAGTGGTAAGAACAGAGAGTGCAACTATTTTGATTGAATAATCCTTCAGATTTATAGCAATAAGAATTCAAAATAACTACATACATTTTAACTACATAAATTTTTTAAAAATTGAATTTTAGGATGTTCTTAATAGTAAACCAAACTAAATTTACTTCTTTGCACGACATTCTCCAAGCAGCAAAAGGCCCACTCTTGGCACACCTCAAAGCTAGGGTCTGAATCTCTCCAGTACTGGTCACTACACACTTCATCAGTCCCACTTGCTCAGCTCCTAACCCACGCAACTGGTATTTTAATTGCACTGAATTCTCCTTACAAGTTAAATAAATCACCTCCATAATGAAACCCTTTATCTAAACAATTATACTAGGAAAAAATAATAAAATATGAAAAGAAGTAAAGAAGGATCAAGATTTTCTTTTTTATACTCTAAAAAAATTCTCACTATCTGGTCTATGAGATGTAGTCTTCCTGCCACATTTTCCTGTTGTTTTTTAGTATCTTACCAATATCTGACAGGAGGTAAAGCTAAAGGCAACTATCTCAAGAAATGCATTTGAAACTGTGTTTGACAAACCTGGTTGCCCTCTACGACACAGTAACCTGCTCAGTTGATGTTGGGTGAGTGGTGGACATTGCTTGCCTGGATTTCTCCAAGGCTCTCAGTGTTGCTTCCCACAGCTTCCTCCTAGGAAAGCTGCTGTGTTGTGGCCTAGACAAGGGCTCCATATGGTGGGTGGGGACCTGGCTGACCCGCAGCACCCAGGGGAGTAGTCAATCACTCCTCTTCAAACCTGACAACCTGTCACAAGTGGGGTCTCCAGGGATTGATATTGGGCCCAGCACCTTGGCCCATTTTCCGAAGTGATCTAGAAGATGGCATCAAGTGTATCCTTGTGCAGTTTTCCAGTAATAATAAACTAGTTGAGGAAGCGGATGCTTATGAAGGGAGAGCCACCCTGCAGAAAGACCTGCATAAGCTGGAATAATGAGAACATTGCGAAGTTCATCGAGGACAAGAGTAAGGTTTTGCACCTAGGAAAGCATAACCCAGGAGTGCAGCACAGGCTGAGATCTACCCAGCTTGAGAGCAGCTCTGTGGGAAGAGGCCTGGGGCTCCTGGTGGACGTAGCTCCATCTGAGGGACCAGTGTGCTCCTGCAGCACATAAAGTGAGCAGGATCCTGGTGGCTCCAACAAGGGCTTCACCAGCAGAGATGAAGTCCTTATCCCACCCCACACAGTGCTTCTCAGGCCACACCTGGAATACTGTGTTCAGTTTTGACCCTGGTGTACAAAACAAATGTGGACAGTCTGGAGAGGGTCCACAGAAGGGCCACAAAGAAAATCACAGGGCTGGGAAGCCTGGGATGTGAGGAATGGCTGAGGGAACTTGCTTTGCTCAGCCTTGAGAAAGGAAGGCTTGGGGGAGGCCTTATCCTCATGTCACAGTACTAAAGGGTGGCTACAGAGAAGATGGAGATTCTTTCTTTTACAAGAAGTCACATAGAGGAGATGTAATGTGTACAAGTAATTCTGGGGAGATTCCAGTTGGACACAGAAGAAAAACTTTTCCGGATGAGAACAACTGGCCATTGGAATAAAATCCTCAGAGCAGTGGTGATTTCCCAACCATGGATACTTCTAAGATTTGGCTGGATAGGGTGCTGGGCCATCTTGTCCAGACCATGCTTTTGCAGAGAAATGTTGGACCAGATAGTCCTTGAGGTCCCTTCCAACCTACGACTCTATGAAAAGCCTAGGCACAGAAATGCAAAAAGATTAATACAAGGTAAGCTACAAATTGCATTTGCAAAATGTCAGATCTTTGGCACTAATTCTTTGTGTACATGTTCTTTTCCTAATGTAAATGTGCAATAGCTGCTTCTATTTATTGGGTAAGATATTTCACTTTTTTCATGCAATTACAGAACAGGCATAACTCTTGTCAAGCTAAAGACTGCTCATGTCTCCAAATGCTCTTTTATGAGACTGCAAATCATGAGGTAGGAATCTAGCAAGCATATGAGAACTTAAAATCAGGTCAGAAGAAAGTCCTGAGAAGAAGATGTTTTGAGTTTAAAAAGTGTTAACAAATTATTGAACCAACACTGACCCACCTGTTTATCTTGGAGTTTGGGGTCAGACAGATTTCAGCAACTGAACTCAACATTTCCTATTAACAAAGGTCTATACAAGACCTCAGAGAAGATGAGAAACACAGCCAGAAGAGTCACAGTTCAAACTCAGGTACTATTACAAAATGTGGCTTCTCACATGAATTCATTTCAGAAAAAAATTGCTTGAAAGTATTCAAATTAGGAAAGCAACAAACAGTATCTGTGAATGTACGCATAATGAAAGGAACCAACAAAAAACCATCCTACTAAGAGAAAGGACTGAAGAACATGAAACTTTTAAAAGTATGTACACACACTTATATACATAAAACATCCCCAGAATTTGTAAGCAAACCATGTTTTTCATTATATATATAATAAAGGAGACTTTTACAATTTTAGATGTATATCAAATTAAGATTCACATTCTAATAAATATTTTAAATCAATGAGTTACTTTAACTGAAAAATAATGTTTCTTATGATTCTACTAGCATTTTGTATTTTTGTTTTTAAAATTTAAAACACTTTGATTAGGAAAAGGCGTATTTTTTTGTTAGAGATAATGTGGCTGGTGTTAGAAAACAATTTTCTGATGAGTGTGTTCTTTCTACCACCCTTATATTTCCAGAACTTATTAGCTAATGTTATTTTTTGCTGATCTCAATGTTTCCATTAGCAGATGCCTTTTGAATTAAGAAGTCATATATGGCTTTGGAAGTGCTTGACAAGAAATGAGTCTAGTAGGAGTGTGTGCGCTGTTTCCAAAGGATTAAAATGGTCAAAAAAAGGACAACAGAACTAACTCACGTCTGCAAAAAATATGAAGTCAAAATGAGGCATTTTTTGGGTTATGAACAGTAGGTGCTCTAGGCAGGGCTATGTTGAAAGTTACAAATGGAGAATGAATGTTGACACTGCAAAATAAACTTCAACAGAAAAAATGTACAAACAGCACATTATTCATAAAAACAATAAGAGATTTGCATGGTCTTAACACTTGCATTAATCAACATACCATTCCATTAAAACTGTCAAGCACTAAGGACTAACATAAATCTTGAAACAAAATCTACTACTCTCTCTGATTCTTAGTGATGTAGACACATTGCTATAAAAGAAATAGACTAGAATTGTCAAAACCATTAAAAACTGTAAATTCAGACTTCTGTAAGTACCAGTATGTTCATGCACTAGAAAAAAAAAATGCTTAAAAAATGGATCACAAACTCTAAGAATGGCATTTCCAAATTGCCTGGCTTGAGTTTGCAATCACTTGTTTTTCAGACCTAAGCAATGAAATGCAAAGTTCCCTTTCAAATAATTTGTCAAAATTACTGATTGAAGTATGAGTATAGGTAGGAAACCATTTGGAATAGAGTGCTATAATTAAAAAAAAAACCTGATAAACTGTTGCAGTGGTTTGAATGGATGCAAATTACTAGACTTGGGTATGAATAATTAGCTGTGAAAGCACAGCTGAAGAGTGACTTCCTAAACAGTGCTTTTAAGAAAGAGTTTTGGGCATAATGAATCAACATGGACTAAATGAACATTGTCACTACTGTAAGAAGAATTAAGACAATACTAAAATGAATAAACAGAACCCCATCACTACGGTGACAAACTAAGTTCGAAGCTTAGTTCGAAGCTAATGCTTTCAAAGTGTGTGCTACGGGGATCCCGATGGTTATCAACACAGAGATCGTCTGGTATAAAGAAGACTAAGAAGAGACATGATAGTAATCTGCAAACACAGGAAAGGTCCCGTCTAGGGAATAATATAATTTATCTTCTTATTGTTTAATAAGAAAGAGTAAGTAGGGATCTTTAAGGATTGAAAAACATACATTGTATTTTATGAAAACTGCACTGACTGAAAGGATATTGAAAAATACTAATGTTATTTCCTGGACTGGAGGTATTTCAAAACAGTTCAGATGCCTAACCATCAGTTAAGAATCGTTTATTGAGAATTATTTTGTCTTTGTGCCAGAGAATAGCCTGAATGGCCTCCTCAGAGACCTACTGTATGTTCCTCTTCTGACCCTGTAAACTGCATCTCCGTAGTAAATAAATAAAGAACAGGGGAAGCAAAAACAACTAAGAATAAAACTGTCTGAAAAGTGACAAAAAGAAATTTAATATGATAAGAATAAAACAAATCACAGCAACATTTCAGTGGTATGTCTAGGTAGCTATGGCATCATTCTTAATAATAAAAAGACATTAAAAATTGTGTATTAGTGAAAGAACAGAATTACATATTATGTAAACATTTTTATATACTAGTTACTGTGGCAGATTGGAGACAAATACAACGTTTGAAATAATAATGCCTGGACAAATACTTCACAAGAGTCCTCAAAGAGTTAAAGGAGGAGGGCTGCTGTGTGCCAGTGTGTGTTTTTAAACAAATCTTAGACCTTGTGTACAAACTGAAACAGTGCTAATGTAATAAGGCAATTATTTGAAAAGGATTAATAGAATAGTCTAGATTACAGTTTGCCTCATATCAATCCCAAATAAGCACAAAAGTTGGCCGATACTTGGCTGATACATGTTTAAAAGAAAGATAAATAATAATACAAAACAGTATTTTTGTATACGTTTTATCAACTAAAACTTATTACAATTCCTGGTTAAAGTAAAAGAATAATGAAATAAGCTTAGATTTTGATAAGTCACGTCACTTAATAGCAGACAACATCCTGGAAGATGTTATAATAGTTCAATAAAGCATATGTGAAATTTACTAAATATTGACTGACAGATTTCAGTAAGCAGTCATCACATAGTTGCCAAATTTGAAAGTGGATTTCCTATCGACTGTAAGAATTAGAAAGACATCTGATGTGACTCAATATTTTCATTTGTGAACTACAACTACAAAAATATTTCTTGTTTATGAAATCTTCCAATTACAAAAAGACCACCTGAGTGAAAGTAAAGAGAAAGGTAAATTCATTGCCGAGTATCATCTGATAAACCAGATCCATTCAAATTAAAACTGTACCAAGACGGACAAATGCAAAGATACACATCTACAGAAAAACAGTAACACAATCAAGGTTCCAGAATGGTGCACTGGGATTTGGAAGGCTGGACGAGAGGAAAAGTTTTACAGCTCCCACTGGACCAGCAACTAAACTTCAGGGTTTTTTACTACACTGTGGCCACTTCTTGGCTGTGTGAACAGGGAGTTGTGATCAACAATAAGAAAGTAATTTTTAATTTGGAAATTTTTAATACTGCTTAATAATGAGAATGACCTCCACAAAAAAGTTTGCAGGGACAATAATTACAATAATTAATAATGATCACCAATGCAATTTTTTTTCAAAGAATCAGTATATAAACAATTATATTTTCTTGAATATATCAAAAGATAAAGAGGTGAAACAATATCTTCAGGAATCGATTCTCCCAGTGTTACAAACCTCCTTTATTTAAGATGAAAATTAATACGAATTTAAAGCTAAAATAGTAGGAAGGCCTCTTTATATTTGCAGTGCTACTGACCTGGAATTCGACTTGGAAACTTCCTAGTGAAATTCTTTACTGATGTGTATTTTTTTCTGGTTTGAATTCTAAGTTACTTGAACTTGTAATTTAGGTTCATAATTTGACCTTATACATTTATACTGTGTCCCACCCCTTCAGCTGTAGGTCACTGTTCAATGGGTTCAGCTGTAAAATGGAACTGTGGGATCATACTGTAAATACAGTAACTAGCAAATACCCAGTGGCAAAACAGCAGGTTTCAAATACATTTGCACAGAGAGTGTAAGAAGATTGTGTGACACGTTAGCACTGGATGTTATAAAGGTATAAAAAGTGTAAGAGGGTTTAAACACAGATTCATGGAGGATATTTTAACTTGCGGCAGTTAATGTGGTACAGATACGACATGAGTTCCAGCAAACTTAAAACACACAGCTTTTGGAAACTCACAAGGTAAACCAATAGAAAAGTCATCCTTTGCCTGTCAGAAGCGTATAATTTATTCCCTAAAAACCTGTTATAGGCCACTGCTGGGAAATAAGACAGTGGGCTAGACAGATTCTTGCTCTGATTTGGAATGATCCTTGTTCACCTTTAACGTGGAAGGTCAAGTTGAACTCACTCCAGGCCTTAATGTAAAGGCACTAGCTAGGCACCACATCGAGACAGTATCCTAGTATTTACCAGAACACACAGGGTGCCTGCAATATAGATGTGCCTTACAGGACTGTTTGCCAATTAAACAGAATCCATATACTTTCTGAACTGGGGAAAAAATGCATCCATTGCTGCTCAAACATAAACAAGTCAAGTTGATCGCAGTGGAACAAAAATTACTTACATCAGTATTACAGGAGCGATAACGCTTCCTTTCTCCAAGACAATATTTGCCTCCCCCTGAAGGCCTGGAAAAACATGTTTATATGTTAGTATATGCATTAGAACAAACACAACTGCATGAGATATATTAATGCATTATTAGTATTAATACAGGCCCAAGATATATATATATTAAATAAATAAAAAGAAAAATACATTCAAGTTTTAAGATGAGATTTTAGAAAGAATTGTATCTTTGACTTGCATTGGAGCAGACACAAAACGTTACTGGGTACTTGAAAAATCATCACTCATATAATATTAATGTAGTTTGTGTAAGTTCCAAGCAGTACAGTTTAACTGCATTTTTAACATTATAAAAAACTGTTGGTTTTAATTATTCGCTTGCTTTACAAAATTAAAATGAGAAATGCGTAAACAACCTACGTGATATTTTTTTTTTTAATCATATCATCTTACTCAAAGACCAACAAAGACTGGTTTTATACTCAGAACCAGCAAAGACTGTATATTCTAGTTCAAGAATTTGACTCCGATTTGAATTAATCAGTATTAAATCTGAGGAAACTCCCGAGTAAGCAGATTTCTATTAGCGTAGATAATTGTCTGTTGAATTCCCAAACTGCTGAATCTATCTTCCACAGAGGTCAAATAATGGATTAACTTAGACTTATATGGAAGATTAATCAGAAATCAGCTCTTTGGCTTGCAACTTGAAAGCAGAAAGGAAAAGTACTTCGTGATGCTTTTGTAACAAAAAATTAGATTTACCATTAATAATTAACTAAAAATTAAATCAATACTATTTTTCACATTACAGTATTTAACCAGGAAACATAATCCTTAATCAACAGGGGTTTTTTTTCCTAATGCAGAATACCCTCTCCCAAAGGCATCTGCTTGTTGAACATTTCAAATTTAATCATATTCACCATACCAAGGCAAATACATGGTGACAAAAGTCAGAAAAAAAATCTTAGGATATTATTCATCCTCCAAACAAACATTTCATTAGGACCTTTCAATACTTCTTCAAAAGAATTAATTAACTTATTATTCTCTCACTAACATAGCCTGACATGTTACTGATGCATACAGATAATTTCTGCCTTTGGATTCATTGAGTAAGCAGTGATACTGGCCAGATCAGGTAGCTATTGCTAATAATAGGGGGCAAACAGACCACCTTAAGCAGCAGTGATATGTCATTATGATATCTGTCTTGCAGAGTGCAGTGGAAAGCTGATGGAAAGCCTGGCTTGGAAAACAATGGATATAAGCAACAAATAACCTAAGTGAACAGAGAGCAGAAGACAAGAAAAGGAATGACAAAAGACATAGAATGTATTTTCATGAAAGAAACACAACTGACTTTCAGAAAAAGTGGTCTTAAAAGCCAATAGCGGTGACAGAGGTAGTGATTACAAGAAATGGCAAGAAGAGAGCATGGAGTAATAAAACTATCCTGCAAAGACCTATAGCTGTGGTGAGATAAACAGAACAGGCAAAAGCCAAAACAGAAAAGAGAAGCAACTCATTCAGCAAAGGACAGCAATAGAAATAAGCAGTCCTCATTTGAGAAGCAATAGTGACAGAGAGAGGAGCACTTACCTGACAGAACTTCTCTGGAACAGTGCTCAGGACATTGGAAAACAGACAGATTGTAAGACAAGTACAGATATATACAACAGATCAAGCCGTAGTGGAGGAGCTGACCCCTCTTCAGAGAGGGCAAATAGACCAATAGAGAGTAGTGGCGGGGAAAAAAGATGTTGAATTGTTTCAAGAGTCAGCGGGAAGTCACAACTGAAGAGTTGGACAAGGCAGCACATAAATATATTGTATTCAAGATAATATTGCTACCTATGGCTTGTATGTAAGCAGTTATATTGAAAACTTGGAAATACTGCGTTGGGTTTGTTTTTTTTTTTTAATAAGTAACTGGCAATTGCTATTTTATATCTTAGACAAGCATTAAAGGAAATATAGAAAGAAATCTACCTAAGGCACAATTTAAATATATTTTGATGAACAGCAAGTTGCATAAAGAAAACCATTCTGCTTACTGCTAAAGATAAATCCAGCTAACTTTACAGTACATAAAGATACATTAAAAGTATGTCTAGTGAACTTCTCCTGTTTAAGCAGTTCTGTCTGCTATTTTGGAGACAAATGTTGGCAAACTAGCAAAACATTTTTACAGATAACATGTGAAACCACAGTTTTGAATAATTTCCAAATGTGTCTTTTTGTTGGCTCCGGCTTACTTTAGCTACTTACGCTGGACTGTCACAGTGTCTTATAGATGAGGAGACTCCTCCCCCGCAGGTCCTGCTGCACTCTCCCCATATTGACCACGGACCCCAACCCCCATCTATGCTCTGGGGCCAAGTGCCAAAAGGTACGCACTCTCCCTGATAACACCACTGAAAGATTTCAGAAAAAAAACATAAAATTAGCTTGGAGGCTGACAGAGTTATCAGGACAGAAAAATATAAGGGTCAGACAACGACCAATTATAGGCATTAGCATTCCCTGCATAGATAACAAGACTAGTATTTTACTTTTTCTAGCCATGTTTAGACATTGGTGAGGGTGTGTGTGATTTGTTAAATGTCTCCACTCAGTCCTGAATTATAGGTCCCTAACACACACCAGAAGTACTTTTTATTTCATCAGCCTCCTTAATGTTTCACAATTAAGGAACTACGAGTTGCTTACAGTCTTTTAAACACTAAGATTCATTTCCAAGCCTGGTTTGGTAAAAGACCCTCCACTGAAGATTCATGTAGAGGCTTCATTACAGAAAATGAAAAATTCCCCTGGTAGTATTTTAAAGAAAGTATTTATTTTTATAAAAGAAAATCTGGATGACATTACAATGAAAGAAGAATTTGTCACGGTATTTCATTTATACTAACACTACAGGCATAATGAAAGTAGTGACGAAGCATTAGACATAGTACAGAAAATGATTTTATAATAGCAGCTGGCCATTTGTTCGGGGCAGAATGAACACATGTGCTTCATTCAAGAAAACACTTAAACTTTGCAATATTATTACTTAAATCAGAAATACAAAATGAAAGACAATTCACACAAATTATTAACTATTAAAACAAGTTTATAATTTCCTTCAGCAGAAGGAAAAGCATTCAGAAACCATTTTCTAAACCATTCAGAAATAATCCTGAGGCCCATATTTTGATTCTGGTGTCTACTGTATCACTGAGAATTTGAAGCAGCTCAATTAGATCCCCTTTCCTGCTATTGCAGGCTTAGGTGACAGAGCAGAGCATGGACTCAGACCTTCCATGATTTGAATCTGCACATTTCACTTCCAAAACACGAGCAAGCGCTGTTTTTAAACCCCCTTGAATTTCTGCAGTATGGACCCTTTCCAAAAATAAATACAGACAACTTCTGTCCCCAAAACTAGCCACGTGAATTTGATCAAACACATGCACAGAAGACATGGACCGACATTATCCCTGTCTCTCTGTAAGCATTACTGGAAGACAGTCTTAACTTCAGAGTAATATATACAGAAAAGCAAAGCTTCCTCTTCCTTTTCTTGGAGTTCTAAATTTACAGACTCAGTCAGGGCTACATCAGAGGACTGTACATTTCATATGGAGCTTCTCTTAAATCTAGACTATTACTGAATGTCTGCGTAATTCAATTCATGCCATAGAGTGAGTGAACTCACACTTTCAGCTAGGATGGATATATCCAAGTAGTGCAGCGTTTTGCAATGCCTCTAATGGCACAATCAGGATGGAGAATAAAGTATTTACGTGAGCTAGAGGAGTGCCTAAAATCATGTGGTTTGCTTCTCTTTACAGTGATAAATTAAGTGATAAAAATTGTATTGACTAAATACAAAAATCTCCTTGTTACAATCTATTAGAGATGCCACACAAGTACAGGAACAGATATTTAATGCTAAAGTCAAAAGCTAAAAATGAAAATGCTTCTAAGAGTAAAAATGTAAGCTAATAATTTAATTAAAATTACATTATATACATTACAAACATATTGAGATCCAAACTAAGAAATGCAAGATACTCAGATTTGAAGTTAAACTCGTAACATCACAGACATAAAACTGAATATGTAAACCATCCTAATTCCATACTACTAGAACTATAGAGACAACAGGCAGGTGCAATTTACCTGCTTTATTCTTCCAGGGCTGTATAAAATCCCTATAGTGTTTAATTTCCACTGTTGTGCAAATAATGTCTTCCACATTCTCACACTGCCCTGTAAAAACCTCTTTAAATGTTCTGTTTTCTCTTCTACTGAACTTAAATCTGAGCTCACCTCTGTGTCTCTTCTTAATTATCTAGTAAAAATTTATCTTTCACTAGAAGCCAGTGATGCATAGAATCTCTGTCACAGTAATTAAAAATGACAAAAATCCTCATTATTTCTAATAGGTCTGCAGAAACATGCTTCCTCCATGAATGACAGCCACCTCATCTGCTATAATGAGGTTAGAGCTATCAAGTAATTACCATATGAAGAAAGAAGAGGAGGTGACAGCTATTTTAAAAGAACAAATCTTCATGGAAGGTTTAGATCTGAAATACTAATTCTTCTCTAACATTGAAAGAATAATTTTCCATTATTTCAACAGAAAGATGACAGTGATGCATTCAAATACTTATAAAATATGCAAATCCTCTGTGTATAATATAAGCACTCTGAAGCTTCTCCTAAAGTAGGGACTAACAAAAATAAAATATGATATGGAGGCACATTTAAGATCACTTTTATGAGTATTAGCTGCTTTACAGAATTAACATTTATAACAGCATGATTTTAGAAAAATCACACAGCAAGTACTCCAATTTTGAGGAAAATTGTATGATATTTTGTATGAGGAAGAAAAATATTACTGTCAATTTAAATTTTAACTACTAATTTTCAGTCAACAATTCCACAATTATTTTGCAAGAAAGCTTAATGCTTGACGATAACTTAGATTTATCTTATGTTAATGTCCAATGACAAGTTATATCATCCCACAAAGTAGCTATGGAAACTATCCTTTCAGCACACTGTGCTTTCATTTTTTGCATGTTTGCCGCTCATCTATATCCCTAGCATGGATGCAATCTATGATCTACAGAAAGAGCTACGTTTTAATTACTTTAAATTAAAACACAACATAAGTATTCCTATCAGTTTTGTCTTACTGTTTTATATGCACGATTTCTTCATCGATGTATTTTTTTAAATCTGTCCGTTAATTTACCTTCACAAACACATCTCTGGGAATACCAGAGAGAAACTTCACACACATTTAAAATTCTTATTACAGATTAGGAAAAGTGTATCTTTTTGAACCCAGCTGATATGTAAAACCCTTCACTAAAGCATGAACATATTAAAGCTTCAAAACAACAGATGTAGAAGTTCCATCAGCAGCAAGAAACCACTCTATTCTCTCTCCCTGTATGCAGAAAACAGCTGAGTAACTCTTACGGAAAACACTGTAAAAACCTTGGAGTGTAAGTAGATATATACCATGGAAAATTTCAACCCAAAGGATTAAAAACTTGACAGGTTTATATAAGTAACTGAAAGAAGGTTTTATAATAGAAGGTTAGGCTATTTTAATTGTAGAAATCTCTACACATTCTAATAAGATAGTAATGTATATCGCATCAAATAATGCTTTGAGTTTTTCATTACACATAATTTACGTAAGTAAATATCTAAATATGACTAAATTCTCTGAGATCTTGTTAGGTATTTAGAGCTGGAAATGTCATTTATTATATATTTGGCCAGAGTCAATCAAAATAGGGCTTAACTTGGTTGTGGCCTTTAGGCATGACTGCAGTACAAATGTAGTTATAATAATAACAACAACAATAACAAGGTGTTACAGCACTGTAATCTGCTAATTTCACCTTGATCTTTGTGAAAGGGAATGACATATTTTGAAAGAGCTCATGGTTTCTGGTTTATTGCTACCAAGAGCTATTCCTTCACAGGAACCTTTGTGGATACAGCTTATAGACACAATTCTCTGCTGTTAACAGGCATCTTTGATTAACAAGTTTATCTTTGTAAAATGGCATGGATTCTCTCACTTCCGTCTAAAATCTAACAATGGAACAAAATACTGATGGCTGTAAAAGGATGTTCGGTAGAGAGGAAACTGATTAAAACCTCTTGACAAGGGGACCTATCAACATTGTCTAAAAGGATCTCAACTTTAAAAAACATAAACTGGTTTAAAAAACATAAATTGAGGTAAATTACTCTTTGTCATCGAAAAGGACGGACGGTTCCAAAATAAACCCAGATTGTTGATTTAAGAGCAGGGCTTCTAACATTTTCTATTACTCTAATATAACGTAACATTTTTGGTCATATGTGAAGGTCTCTCTATTTTTACTGGCTAACTCTAATCACTCTATTTCTTTAAAATGACTGGTTCAACAAATTCATTTAACATGGTTTACCAATATTTCCAAATCCAGCATGGAAAAGCCATCAGAACGATGCCAGGTCATGGGCCCTGAATGAAGCCATCAACACACATTAATAAACTGTGACAGCTACCCAAAAGCTTTCATTCTTGTTGTTTAAACATCAGATTGCAAGTCAAAATGCACTGTTATCTTTGTTGAAACCAGTTCTGCTGGCATGACAAAAGTCAGAGTAAGAATGTATGTCAATGGTCATTGTTCAGGAAAAAAAAAAAAAAAAAAAAACAACAAACCTATCTGGATCACTGAATCTCATGAACAAATGCAGCAACTCTCAGAAAGCTACTGGAAATGGTATAATACAACAAGCTCTCTTCACTTCGTACAAACCTGCATAAAATATATTATCTTGAAAAAAGGTATGTAGAATGCATTTATCCTCCCCAGTATGTATCTTTAAAATAAATTCAAGTATTTTTCTCTCCTCTTTAAGATCTGTATAGATTTTGCCTTGTAACTGAGAAACAGTCTTCTAATATTATTGTCTGAAACTACCGGTACACAGAGATTGTTTTAAAATCAAAATTCTCATATTCAGGCAGATATTGTTGCGCTGAGTTTATCTATTGCAATACTGACTTTCTGTACTTTTATGTTAGGTAGAGTAGTTTATCTGACTGCACATCGAAGTCCATAAAGCTAAATAGTTATGCAACCATAACTGAATAATGAAAGAAGAATTCAAAGTCAAAACAGAAAAGTCACTGGGAAATACAGGATTTTATAAAACCCTTTTATGGCGTCAACATTTTTTCTATACGCTTGTAGGATCTGGCTCATATCTGAAAAAATAAAATTCTTTTCCCTTCGAACAAAATTACATTGTTCAGGCACTAGATTTATGTCATACATTTTCAAAGTCCGTGGCAGACGTAAAACTCACAATCCTTTATGGAACAGTGGTATAAAATCTAATAAAGATTAAACTAAAAGAGTTTTTACAAAAAAATTACTCAAAAAATATACAGAGAAAATAGAATATATTCTGGGGTTGTTTTTTGATCCAGACTATAGAGTTTTATATAGAGGATAAACATTTTATTAAATTATACATATAAAATAAATGTGAAAAAATTCTGTAGGACACTTTCCATTAGGATGCACATGTATTCTGAAAAACTAAGTTTTTGTTTGAACTGTTATAATTGCTGTGAAATACTTTAATTTTCTAGTTCTTTCTTCTTGTAGTCTTCGAACAATAAATTGCTTCTTCAAACAATAAATCGTTTGTACTCACCCCCTTTTCAATGCTCCCTGTTTGGCAAAGAGTACCTTCTGCTGCTGGAATGCTGTTGGTAACACAGCGGTTACTCTTGCTGAGGCACCAGAGCTCTCTACACACTTCCTAGGAAAGAAGGCAGAAGCAAGTTGATCAGAATAAAAGCCAAAAATTTCTTCCAGTCTTCATACACACATGTATACACAAATTTGTTTCCACTAGAAACAACTAAGACACGGTCTAGAGAGAGAAATCTAAAGATGGCTGTGATGGCAGCTATTTTGAAGCCCCTATATTTTGCCTAAGAATATTCTGCCAGATAAAACATTCTGGACACATCAAAATTAAACAATAATGTGGTTTTCACACCTGCCATGAAAGCAATGTTTTATAATTGCTTTTTTCTTGATTTGTGCTAAGACTGGGTTTAGTATATTTTAGTGTTGTTATAGAAGTAGTCTTCAGATGAACTGTAGTGTCTCCATCAAGGTTGTTATCTGCCTCAAAATTACCCGCCAAAAAGGATACCATTAATTCTGAGACATGAAACAGCAACAATTACTTTTCTTTCCTTTATGTAAAGAGAATGTTTTTGAGCTCAGACTACCTACACTCCTCTTCTGTAACATTTGCTAAAGCAGTGCATGTGTCATTAGAACTAACTAATCTATGTACTAAAATACTTCCTTTAGGCTTTTTAGATTTGCAGTCACTCTTTCATAAATTATTTAGCCTATCCTATTTCCCTATGTTGTCAGTGTTAAACTAACTGATATTTTCAAATGATCTTTTTGTTCCTACCACATTTTCTCATTTGGTTTTGCCCATTTACTAATTTAAAGTAAGCCTGTTCTGCAGACATTGGAGGTAAATTTTTAAAACTAGCTAAGGGCTGAAATTCCTGTGGGCATGATCCAAAATTGAGTGAACATTGGAAATCTTCACAGTTGCTTCAGTTGCTCTTGGATTCAGCTGTGTACGCACAAAAGAGTTAGGAGAGGTTTTCTTTTACAGTAAATTACTTACACAATAATCTTTGCTGTATTACTTCGAGATCTGTGCAAGAGTTCACAACTTCCTTCTATGTATTTTATGTTTTATTTTTTTAAAAAAAATTGGAATAGAACAAGATCTTTAAAATGATCTTATGATAATCCTTACTGTTTCATTTTATTTAACTGCTTCTTGAAAAAATCCTTGTATAGATTCTACAGTGACACTTGAAAGAAAAAGAAAAAGGAAAAGACAGTGTGAATAAATTATTGTCCACTCCCCTCCAGATTCATTGTTTCTCTGAGATAATGAACAAGTATGTGGCACCTACACACTATATGATGTGTTCTACACACATCAGCAGGAACAACTGTTATGTTTTACTCTGAGACTCACGTTTCTTGCATTGTACTACATATGCAAATTGATTTATTTATACATTACTCACTAGCGGCTGCAGCAACAGTTCAACAGCAGAATCTTTTCTTGAAAAATGCAAAATTATTTATGAAGTTCAAAATCAGCTGGTGCCATTCTTGCAGGATTGTTAATACAGTGTATTTAGTTCCATGACTGGCAGAAGCAAGGTATCTTCTTTATAATCCATAAAAAAATAAACTGTAAGAATGGTCTGAAATTATATGGACTGAAAATGGATGATTCCTAAAGCTTCCACCTAATTTTTGATAATTAGGCCTGAGTTAGTTCATCCTATTTAGTGTCTGGCTCTATGAAAACCTAAACTAAATTACTAAGCTTCTTTTAGGAGAAATATGGCCACTTGTAAAAGTCTACCTGTAGCCAAGGCAGAACTTTTCAAATTAGGGGTTTTTTCAATAAAGAAATGCAAGCAGTATAAATATTTACTTAAATTAAAACTCTGAACAAAATTTTTTTGTCACTCAGCTGAAAAATTCGCGAATTAAGATACACATAAATAAATATATTAATTAAAATAAAACATCAAAGAAGTAACAGAAGATACATCACAAAGCTTCTTGAAAAATACAACTAGATTGCAAATTTCACAGCCACTAAGGTGCTAAAATTCAACACAAAATCAATTTCACATCTAAATCAACCATGAATCCAAACTTCAATACAGTATGGATTTCAAAGTGAAAACTTAAAATGGATTCTTTTCAGACACAATATGTGGTCCTCCTGTCATAATCCTGCCTGATTTACTTTAACCTTTGTTTCCTCATTTTGTTGAACGAAATTGGTGTAATTGACTCGTTCATGCTTCATGTGTGGTTTACATTGTCAAAGAGTAATTAAAGGCATCAGACTGTGACAATTCTACTAGTGATCTTCTGTTTACTTTAGATCTGACCAAGTTCAAATGTCTAAATTAACAGCTGCTCTGACTTTGTGGAGTTTGCTTCAGTGCTCTGAAAATCAGACCATTCAATCTCATTTAGAAACAAAAGATTTCGAATATTCAGATATGGACAAAAGCAGAAAACTTTTGGATAGCAGGTCTGGATAGCAGTCTGGAGTTTTAAAAGGCGTATGTTTCAGGATGATTTGAATCCAGAACTCTGTTTTTTGATCCAGAGTTTATGTGCAGAATTCCACTTCTGATATGCCTACACAAGTATACCTTCTAAATATTATCAAGTAAGTGGAAGTAATAATTAACATGTCTTTGCCAGCCTAGCATATCTACAAATGAGAGCATTTGTCAGCTTCCTCTGAATAGGATTCTTTCTGTACATTCAAGCTTCCCTGGTGCATTAGACTCTTCTAAATTCACTGATCTAATAGCAGCCTGACATTTTAATTCCAAACAGATAACCATCTCAACAGTATGAATTAATGAATACAGCACTCCAAAACTATTTTAGTTATTCGCCTGTCCGCAGGAAGGTTCCAAACATGCCAACTCACCTCCGTACTTGACAAAATTAGAAAAATATTTATTGTTAAATTGTTTTGAGAAGCAGTATATTAAAACTAGATGTTATTACTGACACCGTCTGATAGTCCTTTTTCAGACCATAATTTCAGCAGGAATTTACCTCAGTAAATCCCTAAAGACAAAACAATAGCACTGTAAAATTACTATGGGCTTTATCATACTGTTAATGTTGGAGCAAAAACCTCTACTTAAATCAGAAAGGAGTTCTGCTAGAGACAGATGTACAATATCCTAAAATCAAGAGAATGCTTCCTCAAAGAAAAACTATTCATAGTACCAAAGATTCACAAAAATAACACAATGTATCAATTTGTAGATGTAATTTATATTAAACCCAAGAAATTAAAGGGTTTTTGTAGTATCTTTTAAATATAGCCAAACTTATTTATTTTTTCCCCTGCTGTACTGCATTTAAAAGAAAACATAGACTCTGAAGTATATTCTCCATCATCCTGTACATGAAATGAAAAATAACATTGATAATCATTTGAAAACTAACGAGATACCTAAAAAGAAGTAAAAAAATCCATCTGTGCTGTTATTCCATCAAATGAAAATGGAATTATACCAGGTACTCCTATGGCTATGTCTTCTTTATTTTCAACTGACCTTGGAAAGTTAAAACAAAGAAGTTCTGACTAAGGTTCATAAAGCTTTCTGTTCTCCAGGTCACCCCCACAAGCCCTATACCCGCTACTACGATAGTCATTGACTGGAGCTATTTCCTTACTAACACCATTATCTGTCACATCTCTAATCAATAGTTTTTAATAAGACAGCCTTAAAAACATATGAGAAACTACCCTGAAGAAGTCAGGCCCAAAATCACTAATAGAAAGTATACTGCTTTTTTTTCACACACTCACACACATAAGCACGCAAACTCATCCACCCACACCCACCCACCAACAGGTGACCCTTTTAGGGTAGTCTTTTCTTCCATGGAGAAGGATGAAGCTAACATATCTTTTGCCAACATTATATTTGTTTGAATAATTTACTGAAACTAAGAGAAAGAAGCATAATGTGAAAATTAATAAATGACCTCAATTTCAGTCTCCAAAAGTCTGGATTTAGTAACTACTAATTTTTAAAGCAAACAAGGGAAAATTTTTAAAAATCCAGGAAACATAAACTGAAGCTGAGGCCTTTTACAAGATCAAGACAAGATAGATGACAACCTGTAACGGTGTATCTTAGGGTTCCATGACTTCAGTTTGGAATTCGGATGCTTGTATTTGCAGTAAATTAAACAAAGCTGAACCCATCTAGAGAAAAAAACACAGCAAATCAAATTACCTTTTTTTGGCCTAAGTATTATAAATGATGGAGCCTCTTTCTGTTGCATCATGCAGAGTTACATATAGGCATTTCAAATTATGTAACATCTAAGCATCCTATATCATAATCATCATAAATTGTTACAATACAGCACAACGAAAACTCAGTAATGTGAGTAAAAATCAAATTGCTGTGCTGTTCTTGTTTTCAAAACTAATGAAAGCTTCCAACCACTGCTAGCAGTTCAGCCCATAAAATTTTAAAAAAAGTAAGATGCTAAATACATTCACAAAGCATATTAAATTGTGATAATTTGGGAGGTTCACCTTTTGTTCAAAAAATGTTAAAATCCTAATTAGGTTTGTCTGTTACTTCAGCATGTTTAATTTATAATATGCTGCACCTCTTGATGAGAATTTGCCAAAACAGAGCATAAAAATAATTAGCTTGAATTGCAATTCAGACCTGAAAATCATCAACAGAGTATTTTCAGCCTCACTGCTGAAACACAGCTGACAACTCGACTAAAACTAGAAGACCCTAATCAGTTAGTGAACTTCAGAGGGTTTAAAGTTTTGTTCAGATAAGCACCCAAAAGTTACCATTTCAATGCTTCACTACCAAAAGCTCATTAAGTGGTGCAGCATGTTATGAATCACAACATGCCAAAAGAATGTCAAATAGAATACAAAATTTAAGTCACACCTTCATATTAAGCTACCAGCCTTCTTTCCTAAATATTGGGTGCTTATGTGAATCTTATGGAAACCACAGGAACCCTACAAAGTCAATCACCTCCAAGTACCATCTTCCCTTTCAAACTCACGCAACCTATTCATCTTCATTCAAACAACATTCTGGTATCTGGAATATCATTACTGTTTCTACAATCATCTAATGCACTCCTGTTCTGATTGCTTCTCCTTGCACTTTTTTAACAGCATTCATAAGATGCAGGCATATTGGTGTTGGCATCTGTGTCTCTACAAGAGAGAAAGAGAAAAGCAAAGACAGAAAAGAAGGAAAAGAGAAGGAGGTTTAGAGTCCAGATAGTCCTAAGAAAGAAAAAAAGGGGACTGCAGGAACTTGTTCAAAAAAGGATGCAAAACTACTTTAGGTTCCGGAAAGAGGAAAAGTTCTGGGACTTCCTCTGGCTATACACATCATAAACTTAGAAAAAAGTAAGAACAAAATTCATTTAATTACAGCACAATCCCACAAGTCCTTATACAAGAAAAGCTTGAAACTTTAATAATTTGTAATGCTGAAGGCCTGAACAATAGTGATGAGAGTTCTTTCAACTGACTAGCCAAACCTTGGGAAGGAAAAAAACAAAAAAAGAAGGTTGATAAAAAAATGACAGAGTTATGATACCAGGATCTTCAATTCCTCTCTTTCCTTACACAAACTTTTAACACCACTTTGTGAGCAATGCAATGGAAATCCATCTGATGAAAGTACTTATGCTCAGCTAACACACAAGAAGTATAAAACGACCTAGTTATGGTATGATATATGAAGTTGTGGTCAAAAAAGGTACTTTACAGTACATTATTAGATATTATGTCCAAATTCAACTAAATGCACTATGCTAGGCATAGTATCAATGGCGAGGGAACAAAAGGAAACCAGTAGCTTTGGTGCAAAGATACAGCAGTGGCTTCTCTGCCTTTCCTTGTGAAAAATCACCAGCTTCCAGAATATGCTTCTACCTTCCTATGAAACCCCTACACCAAGCTTAATACTACTGCTCTTTATCTAGCTGGAGTAAATTACATCAGTATTTCATGAGAAAAGTGACAGTTTAATTCACAAACATTAAAATTTGTATGACCCAATTACAAGGGTCAATTGCAATGCAGGCTTTTTGCCCTGGTAGAAATATTGTAGAACTATAGGTGTACAGTAATGTGTTTACTCTGCTGGATTTGAAAGTCAACTGACCAATGCTGGCAGAAAAGCATAAAATGCAAAAAAGTATACCAAGTAATTGCAAGCTACTATCTTTGAAACCCTGCTGCTAGCAGCCAGCAGCTTCACAGATCGTAAAATGCAACACAGCAACACCAACCATATGCATAAAGTATTAACTGCTTTAAAAATGTCTGAGGTTCTAGCCTCTGTCCTAAAACTGTAGGGACCAGCTCTAAAGCAAAGCATTATTTTGAACTACAAAATCAGTAAGTTACAGTCAGGCATTTTCCAAGTATTATTTAAACTCATAAAGTAGAGAAATTGAAAGTCAAGACTGGAATTCTTTCCTGAGTTAACTCAGAGACAGCCAACAGCCAACTGTTACTAGGCAGATGCTTAAAGGATAAGGAGATCAGAAGTCAATGAAAAAGCTCCCCTTACGATCACCTAAACCAAAAGACTAAAAGAGGTTCTGAACTACCAGTGGAACTAACACAAACAGAGCAGAGAACTGAGACACATCTGACAATCAGCAGAAGAAAATCCACTCTGCATCATCCTAGAAGATGTAGAATACCCAGCAGTTACGTAACTGAAGAGGAACTAGGACTGTTTCTAACAATCTCAAAATCTTCCACTGCAGTGAATCCAGTAAGACACAAAAAGCTATAGATCAGTATTAAATGGCGCAATTTCCACCATTAAAATTTGGCTCACTGTAAGTCATAAATTTAACATTCTCCTGTGTGTGAAAATATACCCTAAAACTGAAATATTTTAAATAGCTTGAGACATTGCCTTTCACTTCTTCATTCAAAATACCCATTTCTTCACCTAAATTCTGTTAAATTGTCCCTGTATCAGAAGGGATATAGTATAGTATATAGAATAGTATAGTATAGTGTATTATAAAGAACAACATGCATCTAACACTAGAAGGATCACTGTCTACTTGCTAAAATATAGCTTTATTTTTTCAGCTCGAACAGCTAAGGCATCACTTCAAATTCGTCTCACTTAATGTGCTTAACAACACAGAGAAATCTGACCAATAGCTGCAATGCTTTTGCTAGAAGAGCTCTTTCCAAATGTAACTGAAGAGTTTAATTAGGAGTAGTCCTTGAAATAGCATCAAATCTACCGAAGACCTCCTTTTTATGCCAAATTGTCCCCTTGTCAGTAAACAAACACACAAAAAAGCAGAAACTTGCAGTCCCTTTTTGTAATTGAGTTCTGATGCTTTAATTGGTCCAACACCTCTCCATGTATTTGACTTCAAGTTCCTAAGTAACAACAGCTCCAACTTCAATTGTGCAAAATTCATTACAGAATTAGGACATTATCTATGATCTAAAGCAACAAATAGTTTAACTGAAGATCCAGAGAGAGTGGATGAGGAAACAAGGGAGAAAAGGCAAGAATCATAGATTAACATTAAAGCTACATGGTTGAAAAATGTAATTTTTCTAAAGGTTAGAAGATTATGGCAGAATTCCTAAGCAGAAAAAAATGTGAAGATTTTCCAAGTTACTTTAAAAACAACAATTATATCAACAGGTACCTCACAGGCCATAGGAGACTTGAAGAGTTTTTGCCTTTTATTTGAGAATTCAACTGTTTCTCTGCCATGGCTTGCCACTAAAAATCAGTAAAGAACATGAGCAAGAGAAAAAAGCATGCAATTTTCCCTGAGACTTGGAATTTATTTCCTTTTGGCTCACTTAACCCCCTATTGGAAAACCTGCTCTACACCCTTTTTTACTAGACACTTCAAATAAAAAGGCTAAAACAAATGCTTGAAAGGAGCTAGTATATGAACCACATTCACTGTTAACTAGGTGTTTTTTGCTATGTTTTTCCATCAGAGTTATACATGTGTCTGTTAGAAAAAGATCCATGAACTATCAACGGCATCTTCATGTGAACGGTACATCAAAAAGATATATCCAAAGCACTGACTGTTTACTTTTGATATAACAGACTCGAGCATTCAATTTAGCTTGTCCTGGGATTTAGATCTAGTTTCACTATTCAGTCCTAAAATCCTTTCATATGCAAATAAATAGGTTTTGGTTAGGTAGGTATTTTTCATCTGCACCACAATCTCTCAAAGGCTGTTTCCCCTCCCCACTTCAAAATTATCACTTCAAATCTCTAAGATAATAATCATGGTCACATTTGTAGAGCATTACGGCCATGGCAGATAATATTTTTAAATGTAGATACTATTTTAAATGCATATTGTTTCTTAGAATGGACATTACCAGATTTCAACAATAACTTATTTATTAATATATGCAGTTTGAATCCTGTGATCAAAAATAGGGTGGTTAGTTTCTGAGACACTTGGAAGTTATGTTCACATTGATGGCACACTGATGGAATGTAATACCCTGTATAACAATTCAGAAGCGTGGTAAGGAAGCTTCATTTCATGAAGAAATTGCCTCAATTAAGTGTCAACGTCTTTTTGGTAACTCTAATGGAATTAAAAAAAAAACTTTTTTAAAAAAAAGAAAGCAGAAGGCAAAAAGAGAATATAACCTACACATCCTCATTACTTCCAATTATTTCTGGTTTAGAAACTGGATTAAGAAAGAAAATGTACTGTGCAGCACAATCATCATAACAATGGGTACATAGTTTAACAGTGTTTAAAAAACCTACATACATGTGGAAGAGCCAGGTTTTGCACATTATGAACTTTCCAGTTTAATTTAAAATGCAATATGTCTCCAAAGACTGCGCTATAAATCATAGATTAAATACCTGCAGATTTCCCTAGTCCTCAAACAAAAGATTGTGGTGAAAATTTGTAAGAAAAAAAGAAAATTAAAAAAAGGTACGACTTAGATGAAGAGACAGGAAATAGGGCTATTAAAGAATAGTGATGGGAAGTAAGAGCTTGAAGGGGAACAATAAAGGCCAAAAGAGGCTTGGTGAGGAATCAGAAGACCCAGAGCTAGTCAGCTACACCGCTCTTAGATACTTTCCAAAATGCAATTTGCCAAAGACGCATCCCAAGAATAATACTGCATTTATCACCCCAGAGATATTAAAAATGGAATTTATTTGCATTATTTCATTATTTTATCCAAATTATCTAAAAATTTTAAATTATTAAAACTATTTACTTTTAAACCATAAGATATGTTCTTAAGGTTTACTTAGTGTGGTCTCAGCTGATTATTTCATAAGAAGCACAGCAGAATGTGTCCTTTTAATGACATACTTTTGGCTAGAAGATTTTAAGTAAACATTTGTAACACAATGACCTACATAAGAAGGTTTTTATTTCTACTGTAAATTTATTTACTTTAATTATTGCACACTGGTACTTGCAGCCAAATCTTTGCTAGTACTTTGCTGCTCAGTATTCTATTCAGCTATCTTGCTTCATGTTCATCTGTTCCCATAACCATAATTCATCTTTCAAAAAAGATATCTGAATAATGTGAGATGCAATAGACTCGATGTCAAAGGGGAAACAAACAAACAAACAAACAAGAAAATAAAATCAGATCTGACAAATCAATACACATACAAAAGTAACTTCAAAATGTAGCTTTATACTGAAAGGTTAAAGCCAACACAAAAGACTTCATGTTTTGAGATTAATACAACATAAACCTGATCGCAGCTAATTGAAATCAGGGAAAATTCTCTATTACACTTTACAAGAACCAGGATCGAGTGTTCTGGGCTCTTTTTTTCCCTACAATGAAGGAACAGCTTACCCGGCTCATCATTACCCACGTTTTAGTGTACAGCACAGACAAATGGCTCAAGCGAAAGACGCAGCATAAGGATTAAAACGAACCATTTGCTTACAAATGATGGCACCGGATATGCTACAGGAAATCTGTAACCCACTACTACAACTAACTAAAGATTTATGTTTTAACGGAATATATACAAATGACTAAGCAGAACACTCAGCATAAGGATTAAGACTTCTTACCCCATATTTACATTGGCGGGATGTTGCTCCATACTGGAAGCGACACTGTTCATCAGCATCATACACCTGACCTGGGGCCACAGCTGGATAAAGAAAGTCACGCTTGGGAGGCTCATTATCAAGGCAAGTACCACGGCCCGAACTGTTCAACATAAAGGACCAAATCAATTAGGAATTCTACTGACTGTAAATCACAGTAACGATATTACGTATCTAGTTCTTACTTTTAACAGTGCTGGGTGTGAAACAAATATGATTGCAATAAACAGACAGTAAGAAGGTACACCCATATTAACAAGGGAAAATATTTAGAGGGAATTAAGAAATTAAAATAATTTTTCATCATTATTATTTTAAAAATGCTTATTTTAGATGGTGAAATAATTTCATAAATTATCCTTTTTAAAAGTCTGATAATTTCTGAGCCACACAAGACTGATTTTCATTTTTGGTTTAGGATTCCTATTTGTTTTCACTGAAGAACAGCTACATTTGGTCATAAAATGAAAAATAAACAAATTAAGCAAATACAAGAAATTCAGTTTACAATTGCAATGACCCTTCTGATCCTTCAAACAGCTAAGTATAATGTTATAGACATGATCAGCTCAACTGGTTTATGTAAAACTAAAACACATTTGAGTTTCAACATGATAAAATGTTTAGAGGATCAGGACCTTAACATGCAAGCTTTTCTTCCATTTCAGTGAAGAAAATCGTTACAGAGGTAAAAACTCTGCAGGAACTTCAAATTAACCTATACTAGAATGAGTGAAAAAATTTGTATTTTTTTTCTTGTATCCAAGATCTTTTTTATTGTATTAATATTTAGTCTTAGAAATTTTATGTTAGAACCAAAAGAATCATCTTCGAAAACTTCAATATTTTCTTTTTATATTCACTGTTTTGTTCAGTGGTTGACATTTTTCTTCCAAAATATGCCCATATTTAACCACAATATTTTAGCATAGTGGAATAAATAACAAAGAAAGCCAAAAGCAGACAGAGTTCTGTTTAGAAAACTTTGTACTTTGCTAAATATAATTATTCCGTTTTATTGGGTCAGTGTGCATAAAAGAGGACAGATGCTTTTTTACTTTCATTTCACATGTGAATAAGTGAGGATTTTCAAAGAATTCTTATGCCAACACTTAAAATTTTTTTCCGACATTCCTACCAATTTTGCCAGCACTTATGTTCTGTTTTTTTCCAAATCTTTTCCATGCACCTTGCCAAAGGAACATAATTTCAGAAGTGAATGTTCTACACTGTTTTTTGGAGATCTCCAATTTTCTATACTTTTCATCTGCAGATAAAAAAAAAGTAAAAAGCCTCCTTTAACTACACATTTTATGTTCTCATTTTAACCCTATTTTGATCAAATCTTCAAAATACTACAAAAGATCCTTTGGAAAAATGAAGAAACGAACATCTGCCAACCACTTCAGAAGGTGGCAAATAGCAACTAACGCAAGAACCAGGTAAACACTGGAAAAAATACGGTATTCCATGACAAATTCCAAGGAATTTGGTGTGATTCACCTGCACGCATGCATACACACCACACCCATGCATCCCCTCAGCCGAAATCTACTTTTAAAATACCAACTATGTGGTTCTGGCATAAAAAAATCGTGTACTTTCCCCTTTAAACCATGTAATTTTTGCAAGTATATATATTTTCTAGTAGCAGAAGTTGGGAAAATATCCTTCAATCTCTTCAAATATTTCAGTGTTGTATTTTACGTGTATGAGGAGTGCATGTCAATAATTCAAGTATTAAAGGAACTCGCATACAAGTGGATTTTTCTGCAATGTCTGGACTAAACTGCAGATAGAATCTTTGTTTAAACAAGCAGTGAGAAGTTTAGCATTTGGCATCAGCCTGAGCAAGGATTGCCATATGATGGGAACATTTCCATAGATTCCAATATTGCAGAGTTTACAAGATGACTGTAAACTGTCATCTTGTAAACAGACAGCCAAGGGTACAGCATTTTAAAAACCTCATTACCTTTAATGACTTCTCTGCACAGGCGTATGTACCCCTGCCCAAATCAGATTACAGAATCAGTTCTAAATCTTTAAATTCACTAAACTTGTAAATTAAAATCTATACCTACTCTACAAGACATATAATGGCAGAAAAGCAAGTAAAAAAACTTTGTACTGAATAGAAAAACATGACTCTTCTGCTCTAATTACCAGACTTGCACCGTAATGAAATATTGCTGTAGTAATGAAGCGAGAAAATTACTACTGAGATGTCATTGTCTTATTAGCTACATTATATCACAATAATCTAGACTGAAAATTTATTTCTGTCTTCTGTTCTGCTTCAGTTCCATTATTTATCTCAAGCAGTTGAACAAAACTGACCCCTAATACTGTATTGCAGAACTGAAGTATCCTGGAAAAGAAACGGCATGATCTTTATAAACGCATTAATAAAAACAGAGACTTTCCATTGGTAATGAAAGGTCTGACCAAAACTGTGCAAAGGATGAATACAGGCTGAGGACCATACAACCTTTCCAGAAAACTTTTACAGGACTTGGGAATGGTCCAATACTCTTGTGTGTATGTCCCTGTTCTTCTCTCTTTCTTAGTTCCATCAAAGCAAAAACTTGAGAAAAAAATTTATGTTAAATCTAGGGGGATGAACCAAAACAGTCCAAGAAGATTAATGGTTTTTGAGAACTTTATAAACAGAGATCTAATAGTTACTATCATTCAGGCATACAAAAGTGTAGATTTACAAAAAGATAGGAAAGAATGCCTCAAATACCTTCATATCCACAATTTTAGAAAATTTCTACGCACAACTGCTTTTGTGCTTTGTGATTTTATCTTATATAGGAAGCATACGCCCCAAGTCAAAAATTCTACAGGATATCCCTGCAGAGCATTTGCACTTTTGAACAGGGGGTAGATAAATCTTTAATGTCTGCAACAGAAATAAGACAATCTCGAACTGATCGTTACAGTCTATTACTCTACAAGGTACTACCAGTGCTCAATAACTTTCTCATTTTCCTAATTTTAGGTTAATTTTTTGAAGTTTTATGGGATATACTGGGACTTGTTTCAATTACAAAATAGCTATGCTTGATGTCCTTTCATCCCAGAATTCCAGTGTAGTGTCTCCAGAGATCATTTTAAAACACTCTACAATATAATTTAAACTTTTTTGTGTGTATTTTAATATCACAGGACAGCAAATTATTCTTCTGTTTGAAAGGATATCAAGGATACTACAACATTCTAGGAAAGCTTTAGATTTCAGACTGCTATCACTGCTAACTGCTCAACCAAATTAACACTGACCAGGGATTCAATGTTTCTAATCTTTACAGACTGAACAGGACAAAACTCAGGATCACCACCTCAGCACAGATATCACAGCTGTATCCAAGACCAATAAAGAGAAAAAGCAAAAACCATGGATGTAGATCTCTCAATGTTTATGTTCCCATTACAGTATCCATTCCCAAATATCCCAGCTCACACAGTATAACACAACTTCTTCAATGGCTGAAGAAAATATCCCGGAACACTAGTTCTGAAAATTGGTTTTGAATGTTACAGAATGGCCTAATTCATAATAATGATGTGGACTACAATGCAAGCTACACTTAATGATCACAAATTAAATGTATAAATATTTGTGAATATCTGTTATAGCTAAACAATCATATACATAAATATATTGACAGTATACATACTGTTTTATTTAATTCTGATACCCATAAAATACGAAAAAAGCAATAGTAAAAATGATTAACAAAAAACACAGAGCATTTTTACAAATACATACCAATCAAACCATTAATTATTTACATTCCAATTCACCTGGTTCCTAACAGAATTCTTACTTCATATTTGTAAGTAAAAACTGATTTTTTAACAGCATCAGGGTATAGTTCTGTACAGGTTACAAAAGCTGCTTTACTTTACTTGACATTAATGGGTAAACTCTGCACATTGCTCAGTAGTCTACAGATCTAAGCATAAATATTTGGAAAATCTGGACATAAGTAAGAGAAGCGTGATTTGGAGTAGTGTGCTTAAAATTAAAACAAAGCCAAATGAAGTTATTAAATGAAAACTTCCTTGAATTTTAGGGAAATTCATATTTACCACTCACTCTCCTGATAAAATCTTCTTGTTTCCAACCTTTTATGCAAGGTTGGCTCTGTGTTATTATCTATTTCACATAAAAGGCTTTGTAATTTTGCACAATCTTTTAATCACACAATTTCGGTTTTGCTTGGTGATATTAATTTGCCGGTTTTTTAATGCATACTATCCCCCATACTTTCTTGTGTTCCAAAGCATTATTTTATTCATTGGAATAATTATCCAGCAGCCATACTAAGAAAAATCTATTGGTTCATCTGTCAAAACCATCCTCCTACCAAAACCTGGTTTTAAGAATTCAGGAGATACTCAGCTATAAAAAACTGAACCAATCATTTATTTCATCAGATATTCTACAAATAAGTTAATGGAAATCTGCTGCTGATTCTGCCCTTTACAATTTCATTATATTTAAATAACTCAAAAGGTAGACAAAGAGTAATACTTGCAAAATCAACACTCAAAACCATATTGCCATCCCGTGATTACTGAAAATCTTTGGTCTTTTTTTCAACTAGGGAGCCTTTTAAGAAAAACATAAGACTTTCAAAGTTTAAGAAATATTTAAGGACAGGTGTTTTTTATTTAATTACCTGTTAGCAAAAAAAAAATTAAATCTTCGTATAATTTAATAAAAAGAAGCAAATTATAATCCAAAGTGTAGGTCAACACATAACATTGAATGTAAATTTTCTCCACTGATCCGCAGAAAGAGATACTAAATTTTGATATGATTGATGTGATCTTTCAAAACTAGTATTGGTTTATACTTTTTTCCAGAAGTTACTTTACATTTCTGGAGTACGAGGGAACTGGCCAGTGTGCCACAGATAGTATACGAGGCATATATAGACATATCTGGTATTTACCTTGCATATCCACTTGTATATTCAAGATTCTTGGGCAGGTGATGTCTGGACCAGAACATTGAATGAATTTTAATTTTTTTCTATATTGTCTGCATGGGCTTGTTTGGACCAAGATAGTTTTGGGTCCTTTCCAGAGTTAGAAAGTTGTAGTCTAAGATCTAAATCATGCTGTGTGGCAATCATAGCGTGTTTCCAAGAATTTCCTGTGATAAATCTTACTGAAATAATTTAAGAGTCTTGGTTCTCTTCCATCTTCAAAAGACAATCCTGCCTTTGAAAGATAGAGTTGGCCATCTTGCTTCTTTTAACTCCTCTCCTGATACTGACAAGAAAAATAAACTGTGATTCCAGAAATCACCAAGTTTTTGTTATAACAAAACATAGAAGTAATACATACACACACACATTGCATGGAATGAAATTTATATTAATTGTTTTTCAGTCACTAAAAATAATTTTAGGCTTGGTTCTTTTCTCATATGAACAGATACTTCAGGTTTCTATTCATCTCATGGGAATCTTGGTCCTCTGAGACTGCTCTCCAAGCCTTCAATTCTCAGTCAGTAAAACTGTAATTAGTTCCATATAATGTTAGCGGAATTAAAGCCATTGCAAAGCACGTATGAACAATTCAGTCAATAAACTGAATTATGCCAATCTTTCACTCTACCTAAAAGCTTGATAGAGAACAGCTATTATAAGCTTGGCAGACAACAGCTATTATGTGCTTCAAGGAATGTTTTCTCCAGAAAAAAAGTATTTCCTTTGGCCATTGCTGTATGTGCGCTGCTTGACCATCCTTGCTGAGAGTTTTGGTAGATCTGTCAGCAATAAACAACTTTGCTTTGTCTTACTGTCATCCTTTGAGCCATATTCATCCTCTTTCCATCCTCTTTCCAGCACTTCTGCAAAATAATTTGCTTTCTCAACTACTGCCTGATTGAACTGATACCCTCCAGGTGATACTTAATGGTTATTCCTCAGTGAAAAACTTCTGTAGCAAGTGTTGACCTGAGCTAGTAAATGAGTAAATCCACGTTAAACTACCTTACCATAAAATACTGTGAACACGTAATGAGATTCTATCAAAGTTCATTCCAGTTGCATTAATGTGGTACTATGATAGCCTGGCCCAAACGTGTACAGAGATTCAAAGACATAAATCTAAAAGGTCTTACAGACCAGGTTTCTGCTTGGGTATCTGCATTTAATACGCTCATGTCCTGTCTTTCCTGTTAGACACAGCTAAATGAATTCCAAACCAGCTTGGCTTCTAAAGCTCTAAATCAGCATTTTTCTCACCTGTTGCTAAGTTATGAAGAAACAGTAGGAAAAAAAAATTTCCCATCAGAATGCAGACTCTTCTGCTCTTCTAAAAGCAGTCAAGGAAATGTTGCCACAAAAAACTTGCTATTTTTCTTTGCTTCTTGCTAACTGATTACTACCTGCAACTGAAATATATCTGCTCTTAGAGACGCTCTTTCTTAAGGAAAGGTGTGAATGGGTAAAAAGTGATTTTGGGTTCTGACAGTTGTCCTGCAGGTACTTGTGCTACGTCAACAGCTTCCTGTTGTCATTGAGATGGCATAAAAGCTGGTGAGGAAACTAGAAACTGGAGAAACAAACTACAGTTTCACAGACTACTCTACCTTATGAAATAATAAATCTCCTACTTTAAGGAAAAATCTATCAATTCATTTATAGGATATTAGATCCACAGACAAAAAGAAGCATAGATTTATAATGAACAGATCATGTTTGAGAAATCTGACATTTTTAAAAACAGATTCCAAAATTAGTAGATGAAAGAAAAGTTATATTTGACTCTTACAACAGTATTTAACACAGTATTCTATACAACTGGAAAATCTACAAAAATCATAATGTGTAAAATAATGTGTGTCCAAGGTGGCTTTGAAAAAAAATAACATCTCCATTCTAGGTTACAAAACTACAGCTGAAGTATTTAATATATAATATTAAAATTATTATTAAAATATAATAAAAATAATTTATTATTGAATCTTCTATGCATAGATTTTTGTTTCACTCTAGCTCAGATATTACTTAGTCTCTTCAGTAATGATTTTTCAAAAATTCATTGATGGTAGTAATTTGAATAGAGCTGCAAACACTGGCAATGACAGAGAAGTATCTTTAAAAACCTGAGGAGATTAGAACTATGGGAATATACTCAACAGAATACTTCTGGCTTTATGTTAATATAAGTGCAATTTCACTGCCATCCCATAGACTTCACAATTAAACTTAACCATAAATCAAACCTATGGAATGGAAAAGAATAATGGAGATGCTAACTATAAATAATAAAATAAATCAATTTAAAAATCACAATGTAAAAAGGCTCAAGATAAAGATGTTTTTAACTGGCAGTAAAAATTTGAAAGACCACTGCATACATCAAGCTAAAATTTGAAACTGTGCATAAACATTATGAACAAATGTCCAGCTCTGTTACATTTGCATAATAACACAAGCCACAGAATTTTATCATATTCCTTTCTCAAAATCCATAAATAAGAAATAGCTTCTTCACTTTATGCTGAACTATGCCCTCATCAACAGACAACTTATTGTCAGGACAGCTACGAGACCAAAATGGAGTTTTTGGAGAAGAGCAACAAATACAAGTAAACAAGGCAGAGACCAGCAGAAATGTAACAAGCTCCCAAATACTTCAAGGAAATACCTGAACTGTAAGCTTACAGTCAGAACTACAAAGCTGTGAAATAATCTTAGAAGAGATATGAAAACCATAATTTTTTTCATTGTTAAAACCAGTCTGCAATGACATACTAGAAAGACTACTAATGGGAACAGCATTGAATTAACATAAGTAATTAGTAATTATAAAACAAAATAACCTTATATATTTTTTTAATAACATTAGTGTTAAATAAATACATATATATATATATATCTTTGAAAATGAAATTATATTGTGAGAAACCTGTACCACACATACACGGTAAGGATGATTTACCCATTTATTGCTTTATTTTAGACATTCATCTTAAATACACCAGTACATAAAACTGTGGGTGCACAGTTCAGTGGTCAGATACAAAACACCTATTACAACCTATTACAGTAACTAATGAGAAGTTTTCTTCCTCTGAATAGCACCAACATTAAATGTCTGTCTCTGCCCACTCACTCTATAAGAAACTCAAGCACCTCATCAGCCCAAATCAGTGATTCTCTACATTCTGTGGGAAGCTACATTTGAACCAACCTAAAGGTTTTGGTCTGGATGAGTCCCTTCAGACAAGATACAGAAGACAGCATCTTATTCTGAATTTAGATCCCTGAAAGAAGAGGAGCAACTTATTTTGTTCTTGGTAGCCTCATGGTTAGACACTTGACTGGTATAATTTAAATAAATACAGTACAGTAAGCAAAGTACAGTAAGTTCTGAATTACTGAACAACCTGCGTTTCTTAAGGGAATGATTATACTGATGACACTGAACCTGCCAAATAAATGTTATTTGCCTCCAATAAAGCCCATCTTTAAGCATCTAAAAAATCTGTTACGAATCTGTTGTTGGTGAACTCATGGTTATAAGCACTTGTCTTCAAAATTTAAAACACATAAAAAGCTTCATTATGAATCATCTATACCAATGTATATACTGATACAAGTACATTATTGTGAATAACATATTTTGACTGTTTGAATTTTTTCACAATGAAATTTCAGGTAGCAATCTATTCCTGGATATAAACCACCACAGAAGTAGAGGTTATCAGAATTTTAAGATATTAATACAAAGATCTATGCCAATCTCTTCTATATTCTTTATATTCTCACCAACGGTACCAAAGAACATTATTAGGTAAAACCCCACAAGACTGCATGAAAAACATCTGAAGAACAAAATGTAAAAGGAACAGAGCTATAACCTTCTTCCCTTCATTAGATTCCCTCACACTACGTATGCATGCAAAACGTGATCCATAGACAAATTCTGCCCTTCTCTATTTCTCCCTCTCAGATTAATGAAGTAATGAGGTATGATTGATCAGCACTTCAGAATCTTTTGAGCAGATTAAAAACAGTAGAGAACTGCTAAGGCAGGGAATGGAGCAAAAGAAGCTTTTGCCATTATATAGAAACAATGCTCTACAGAAAGAAAGAGTCTTAAGTGACTCACTATATTTCTGTCTATTCATTATAAAAATGTAAACCATCAGAACAGGTCACTATATCTCTACAATTGATCCCAAAAGGTGCCAATTTTTTGAAAACTCGTTTTTCTTGAGAGATTACTTACTCTAAAAAGCTGGTGATGTAATCCCGACTGCAGGCTGACCAAGAGAACGGATTGGTGTTTGCTGTAATATGAGCTGCCATTAGCTTTGCTGCTTCATGACCTTTGGTCCCACAGGAATTTCCAATTCCATCATGATTCATACCAAAACTGCTCAAAAGAGGAAGAGAGAAACAGCCCATTACTTTTCTATAGCATCATATATCTCTTAAAACATAATGTCACCTTTACAGCAATCGTGTTGGACCTAAAAGAACGCAGTGCAGAACTCCTAAGTGGAGAGTCAGTTAAGTTCTGTTTAGTTTATTCAGATCTCAGAATACGGCACAATTACATAACCTACTTTCCTCCTACGGCGTTTTGGAAGTGTTTTATTTATTTTCTAAACCTTTTAAAGAAAACATAACAGTATCCTTGCAAGACAAATACAGAGCACTTAAGCCTTTATTTGGTATGGTACCAGGATATGGAATATTTATTTTAGCACAGACTCTTGGATTATTAAAGAACGACAAATAATAGGTGCTGTTGCTGTAACAATATATAGGCATATATATAGGCACACTCCAATGATAATTCAAGTAGAACATGGGATTTGCAATTCCTAGGGCCATCTTGCATGCACACTTCCCCTCTGTATCTACTCATAGAGGGACTTGGAGCCCTTCTATTAGAGCTTTGCTTCGTCAAAGAATGTCAAAATGAAGACAATTGAAAATCAGCAGAAAACATAATAAGAGAGCTCTGGATGGAACTTGGACAAAAGAGATTTTCAGGCAAGAAATTAACTTTCAAGAAAAATTATATAACCCTGGTAAAAAAAATATGGCTAAAGAATCTTTATATCTCAGAAACCCTTTGAACTACAAATCATCAGCATAACCACTAAATTAAAACTAAAAATTCACAGACCATCTATTTGAACAGACTTTCATTGCAGACTGTCTTTGTTCAGGAAAATCAACAATGTATACCTTATGGATGTGACACAAATGAGGCACCTGAACAGGATATTTCTCAATAGTATACACATTTCTAAAACTCCACTCTCATAGTCTTTGATTAATTCCATTAATCGCTTGGGGGGGGGGGGCGGGATTTTGTTCCCTCATTTCTTGTTTTTTAAATATTAACCTTTGGTCAAATTTACTCCTTCTCAAATAGGACACAAGGCTTAGGAAATCAGAGGGGCAGACAGCATGAGACATAGGAACTTCCCTGACAATGAGACAGACAAGTGATTAAAACAATGCCAAAACTGAGATTCTGAACTCCCAGAATCATGCAAAGAGGTCTGTCTTTGGAGTCTTCTGTATGCTAAAAGAACTGACTCTCTGATTTCTAACCCATCATTCAGGAACACAAATGTGTTGAGGCACTCAGTTTTTCTTTTCTATAATATTTAGGACTGACTGCAAGAACATACAAATTGTAGTAGATAAGAAACTGACCATTTATCAGCTGACAATACCGCTTCATACCAGGTCATGCCACTTCCTTCACTGAAAGCTGAGGCAGTTGTGTTATATTAATCTGAACACATTGCTCCAGAACACAGTATAAAACCCCAAGACTTTAATGTTACCCTGAGCTTCAGTACACTGAGTACTATTTCACCTCTTCTGATGACCATAACAAGTGAAAGGTGTTGTTAACCATTCCTTCCAGAAAAAAAAAAGAACATCAGTGAATGATGGATGTTTCCTACAATACCAGGAAGGACTTCATCATCAAAAAAGCATGACTTCCTTGACTATGGGATATCTCCCTATGGAATACCTATTCTGCAGCAATGCCTGTATGTATCTGGCTCAGTGTGTGGTATCTCACAAATGCAGAAAGCTGTATACTGTGTGATACACTGGAAAGGTTGGACTGACAGCTTACACTGTTACATAATCAAATAAAGAATGCCCCTGGCATATAAAAAACACAGCTTGAATCAACTCAACTGAGCAATGTATGTAATGCAATGAAACTTTAAGACCAGTGTTAATTCTTATGGTGTTATCAATATCTATACATATTAAGAGAGGAAAGAACTTAGATGTCTTGTGCAACAAACGGAACCAGAACTTAACAATGAAAAATGTGCTTTATTTACCTATTATCAATGGCAATAATTTCCTAGAATTTGAGGTACTTCAAACAGAAACATTCCTTTTTTAATTGCCTCTGTACCATTTCTGAAAACAAAAAAAACCCTTTTTTTTTTCATAATCTCCGTAAATTACTAGTTTATAGAAATGAGTTGGATGATTCTTATATTCATCTTATCTCTAATTAGTGTATTCCATTTTTTAAATATCTTACTGACTTCAACTCTCTGGGAAATTAAATTTTTAAGAACAAACTTCATAGTTTAATAACTTTCCTTCCATCAGCTCTCCTTGAAAAAGAGATGGTGATGACAGTGGCAGCGATATGTCTGAAAAAGCATGTCTGCGAATGGAAGCCATAATTTCTGATGCACATGGGAACTCAGTCAATGCCTTTCCATGTGCCAATAGTATACTATACATATATATTCATTTTTTATAAGTATTGCTTCACCTATATAACCTATTCCTTTCCAAGAAGGCTTTTTTACTTGCCCTTGCTTCAGAATTGAGGAGGAAAGTGATCATGAGGTGCAGGTAACTTTTTCTGATGTTCGTAGAGGGGTTTTACAATTACTGTCATCATTTCCAAAGATGGTAGTGGCAGCATGCCATTACAGTCCAGTAATTTGCACTCCTATGGGCAGGATTGCAGATGGAAACACATTTCTGACCAAATTACCAGTTTTATTTCCATCAGAACATGCTCGTCATATTTGGCCATCATTACATTAAAACTAGGTCTTTGCAAAAGCATGTATGCAATTGGATTGGCATGGAAAGGTAGGGAAGAAAGTAAGGAACATAAAATATTGTTTGTGGAGCCACTGTTATAATTTGCCTACCTTTTTCAAACTCATTAAACATATACAGACTGTATTCCTTTCATTGGCTTAAAAAGCCTGTCTAAAACTACCAGTATAATTTTGTCTTTACAAGAACAGCCAGATGAGTGAGCAGAGACTGAAGTCTCCTCAGGTGATACAGAAGTTATTTTGTGAAGTTATCTTTCCACCTACAATCTCAAGTAAGGATGTTTAGCCCAGCAGCTCTTGTGTTTTCAAGCATTATGGCTCCTCATTTCCCAAGAGAGCACTTACCTTACATTTAAGAACTGTGCAAAGTAGAAACACTAAGAACCTTAAAACCATAACTGAAACTCTCCTGCAAATTATCTCTAGTTTGTACACTTCTTAAAATATTCTAAGGCAGCACATCCTAGTAGCACTCACTGCCTGTTTCACCTACTAACATCTGTAACTGAACAGATTTTTTTCCCTTTGGCAATCTGTTTTTCCTTATATCTGAAAAAATTATCTGAGGGAGTTATTTGTAATACACATCCAAGTTAAGATTCAACCTCAAAAATCACAGGGGAGATAACTAGTGCCAGCTGCACTGAATAAAATGGCAATAGATAAGCAGAGACCCTGGAGCATAAGCATAGGGAAGGATGTGAACATAAATTTCTTGTCTACCCTTCCTTTATCTTGCAAAAAACCCAACATTGTAGGTCCCTACAATTTCATTTGGTTACTGATACATTTGGTGATTCTAAACGATGATGGTTATGACTGCTGAAACACTTACTGGTGATACATACGAAATTACAGCAGTTATTCTTGTGAGACAGCCAGAACGCTTCCGTTCTTATTTACTATCCAGACACTTAAGATTCAGAGAGAACAGATCCATACCAATCTGAATGCATCTCCATACTCCTCACTGAGATTTATTTTGTTACCATGTACTTTATTAACACTGAAGTGACCTTAAAAGTGGTACTCAGGTGAAATGCCATTTCTCAACCAATAATCTCTGCTATCCAACTGAAGTACTAATTATCTGCATATCAAAAAATTTCCTAGCTTTCTTAGTTTTTGGAGCATTCAAAAAAGCACAGATTGCTAATGTTTCACCTCTTTAAATACAAGAGCGTTATTTATTTCATGTCAATTTTTTTGTTTCTTACCAATTCATGAGTTATATCCTTTTGACCCACTTTTTTAAAGCAGTGTCTTTTATGTTGCTCTGTCACTTGTTTAACAGCTTTAGGAAGAAGTGTGCCAGAGACAGAATTGTGAGTCAGGTGAGGAAACAAAGTTACAGGAACACAAGCAAGAGAAATAGTGTAAAGTCAAGCACTGGATATTCTTGTCCATTACCTGAAGCTGATTTACAGCCGCAAAAACGACATATGCTCAGAATAAAGAATTGGCACCCTATCTTTTTAAGACAAAGTAAAGAAACTTACACCTTAAAAGGTTTTATGATACTAATTATCTGTACTAGGTGATAAACACACATGCTAAGAGTGAAATGGGCCATTTTTAAGTAAGTATCTTGACATAGGTACACTGCAGGTATGTCATCCAGTGTCTCAGCGTGTTAAACACACTGATCTAACATTTATGGGGAATGAAGTAAAGGGTACGGAAGGGTCATAAACTGCAGCAGTGAAGAACACTTTAAAACTTTCTAAAAGTGAATCTCCACCACAGTGTAGGCATGCTTGAACAAGTATTCTTGTACTTGAGAGAAGACCAAAATAGCCAACAATAATTTGCTTGGAGAAACGGAGTTTATCATACAAAAAATTTTCATAGTACAAATTTTCATTATACAAAAATTTTCATAAAATTTGTATTAAGTAATTTTGCCAGTGTATTGCACATATTCTCATTATGGTTTAAAATGTGTAATTTAAATCTATATATATATTTCATATAGCTTAGAATGTCTACTTAGGGCTTACATTGAAAAATTAGAACTGTCAGCTTCTCTACATCTATAAACATAGACATAGCTTTAAATATGCCTTTTCTTAGTGTCAGTAGAAAATATACAAGGGAAGAAAGGGAAAACTACCATGTTTCAACATTATTTTGTTCAACCAAAAGTGAGTGAATCTGAACATAAATTCCTGTTAAAGAATAATAGAATTTTTTTCTCCCTACAGTATCAGAGCTATGAGCTACATAGAACAAAGCACAATTTCTATGTGGATATACACAGTAATTTTACGAATTACTCTCATGTCTACTAGGAGTGAAATATTTTTCAGTTGTTAACAAGGTTACAGTAAATTTTGGAGACATTACAATAATCAGATTTTACGTTTTCTCAGTACCAAAGGTAAGCAGGTTTTCTTTCTTTTCATAAATATTTTCCCCATACCATCTCCTAACAGAAAATTCTCCTCTTTCTATGTAGTCCTCATATATTTTTAGCCAATGGTACAAAAGTATTGGTTATAGCTACGTAACAGTATGAAAATTAAAATTTGCCCCTAAATGACATCACAAATGAAGGGATAAATAATCAACGAGTATTGTCTTGAAAAATCAATTTATTTTAATTTAGGATTCCAAACATTGATAGCATGTATGGAAACTACCTACCATTGCATATTCCTCAAGGGAGGAATCATGGTTAATTAGTTACTTCACTTTCTATTTTTATGTCTTAGCATGGATTTTAACCTCAACTGCTGATTTCCTGCATTTGAAGACCATTCTGCAGTTTGGAGTATTCTTAATGCTTTATTTTGAAGTAATGCAGAATTCTAAACTTTAACTTTGGTGAAACACATTAGGTCCCTGAAAACTTGGGAAACAAACTAATTCAATAATAGGAGCTTTATAAAAAGCATACCTGCCATGACATTCAACAAAATTTCAGCACACTTCTATCCTAATTTTTCCTATTTACTTCCTAAATATTCTTCTTCTCTCAGTTATGGATGATGACCAAACACCACATCAAATACAATTTTTATATATGAGCATCATCTAGTATTAAATAACATACGAGGCTCTTAAAAGCACAGCAATTTCTAATTTACTAAAAACCAATGCAGTTTATTCAGAAACTTGAACTTTCCTGCGGGGAAATGACAGACTTCTACGGGACTATTACAAAAAAGCAGAGCACAAACTTCTCCTGGATTACACTGCCATAGCTATATCCAGCCATCATGGCACAACAGTAACATCAAGGAAGGCTTGTGTGCTACACAAAGCCAATAGTGCAAATGCATCAGGTGTCTACACAGGTCAAAGTGGAAAGTATTGGCTCCAATCAGGACGCAAATTTCTGAGCTCAGATTTCCTTTGGAAATTCAAGATGCCCTGAAGGTTATGATAACCTTCCACTTCACCCCCATTTATTCTTCTTGCACTTTTGTTAAGACCTGTGAAGTGTTACTACATCCATTTTCCTTGATAAAAATGCTTTGATGTTAAAAAAATTATTTTAGTATTGCAAATTCTAAACTTTGTGAATGTGAAATAACATTTCACAGGTATGTAGAGATAGACTTTTTTCAGATTTTAAATATAAACATGTCTCATAATTGGGGGGTTTTGCCTTATGTTTATGACATTTCATTTTATATGCATGTCATTAAAATTGAAGTCCCAGAGAAAATTTTTTAAAACCTGCAATATTATAAAAGCAAGCATAAAACAACATTCCTTTAACAAAAAAGATCGAGGCAGGGCATGGAGAGTGGGGGGTGAGAGAGTTAGAAAATAATTATGTATGGTCTTACATGGCTTGTAGACACATTTTGGTTAAAGTTTTTGTAGGGTTTGTTTTGCTGGGCTTTTTCTTTCTTTTGTTGTTTTGGTTTGGTTTCCTTTTACTTTGTTTCATTTTGGTTTTTTGGATTTCGTTTTGGTTTGGTTTGGGGTTTTTAAACTAAAAAACTTAGCTAAACTGTCCCTAAAAATTCAAGCCATTTAAACCCCATCACTCCTAGACATCTAGCAGGAATAAGCTTAATGTGTTCTATTTGCTGTTGAGGTGTTCCTACACTGTAGATTTGAGACAGTCTGCTACAGTTAAAGATGGAAGATATCACCATCAGAGACGAAACAATGACAGCTGCATCAGCTGGAGAGCTGACAGGAGGTGACGTTAGTACAATCCATCCTAGCTGTGTTTTAATTAGTTTTGAAAAAGCTATTGTGAAGTTTGGTGTGCGTGTCTCTACTACCTCAGACTGGAGTATTTTCTTTCTAGTTGTACAACAAATACATTCCTTGACACGCACTTCTTCTAGAAAACATCTCACTAAAACTCAGGTCCTGTAAATCAGCTGAGGTTTGACTGACTGTCGTGAGTTGACCCTGTCTAGATGCCAGATGCCCGCCCTTCTCTTCCTCAACTGGACAGGACAGAGAAAATATGAGGAAAGGTTTGTGGATTGAGATAGGGACAGGAAGAGACCACTCATCATCATGGGCAAAATAGATTCAACTTTCTGAAATTAGCTTAATTTTATTCCAAATCAAATCAGAGTAGGAGAACGAAAAATAAAAACTAAATCTTAAAACAACTTTACCCCCATCCACCCCTTTTCCTCAGGCCCAGATATACTCCTTAATGGAGAATGAGGGTTACCAGCAGTTACATATCACTGCTGCTCCTTCTGCCTCACACTCTTCCCTTCTCCAGCATGGAGTCCTTCCCACCCACCCACTGGAGACAGTTCTCCATTAAATTCTTCAACATGGGTCCTTCCATGGGCTGCGATCCCTCACGAACTGCTCCAGTGTGGGCCCCTCCCATGGGGTGCAGTCCTTCAGGCACAGCCTGGCCCTCTGTGGGTCGCCCATGGGGTCCTACCAGGAAACCTGCTCCAGCACGGGCTCCTCTCTGCACAGGGCCGCAGGTCCTACCAAGGGCCTGCTCCAGCACAGGCCTCCCACAGGGTCACAGCCGCCCTTCAGCCATCCACTTGCTCCAACATGGTGTCCTCCACGGGCTTCAGGCAGATCTCTGCTTCCCTGTGTTCATCCATGGGCTGCCAGGGCACAGCTGCCCCACCATGGTCTGCACTCCGGGTTGCAGGGGAGCCTCAGCTCCAGTGCCTTCTCACTGACCTTGGTGTCTGCAGAGTTGTTTACCTCACATATTCTTGCTCAGTTTTCTGGCTGTCATTGTGCAGCAATTTTTCAGTCCCCTTTCTAAAATGTGTGACCCCTGAAGCCCTACCACTTTCACTGATGGGCCCAGCCTTGCTAGGTCTACCCTAGAGCCTCCTGGCATCGTCTCTACGGGACATGGAGGAAGCTTCTGGCAGCTTTCCACAAAAGACACCCCTGTAGCCTGCCTGCTACTAAAACCTGGCCATGCAAACCAAAAGCACTGATCAAACATGAAGCTCACTGCTCACTGAAGAATGAGGTGAAGACAAGCATCTTCTGAAAGTCCCACCAGGTTACAAGTTTTACTCCAGCACTGAAGACCATCCTTCTCATACAGAAGGAGAGGTATTTATAATATTTTTCACTTTGCATACAGGCTGAAAAGAGACTTTAAAAAGTGCTAGAATTGCAGGCACATTTTAGCTATATGAACTAATTTAGAACTAAACTCATGCTTGAAACTATCACTGCTGTTAATCTTGAAGAAAATTTAGTCAGTTGGACTATAATCTATGTTCTTACGATTTCTTACATCTTTTTTTATCAAGATACGACTGTCAAACTGTCAAATTTAAATTCATTACATCATCTATAGGTCAAGACAATTCTGACTTTTCAGAAACTATTTTAGCCACCAGTCCTGTCTACTAGCTCCTTTCATACAGCCTTCAGCGGTTGTCCGTCATTCTTACTCCAAGTTCTATGGGCAACTTTCTGCCCTAAGCCTAGTCCACCATCCTCATGTTCTGCCATTTCCTTTGTATATCCACTTTTATTGTATTTATTCTTTTTCACTCTGTTTTTCACTTTTCGAATCTCAGCTAACTCCTCAACAGGACTGCAACAATGCTTTTCTATTACCGATATACCTCTTCCAGTGGAATCTGGAATTCCTTACCAGTTTAACTAAGCATGCTGTACAGCATGCACAGGACATGCTAGACATTTTAGAACGTATCCAAATATAAAAGCATAGAGCAGAAAGCCACCTAACTCAGCTGGCAGAGAAACAGAAAACGAGATTGGATCTTACATCATTCAGCTTGTCTGAGATAAAAGCAAGATCAGGCCTGCAAAGAGTTCCTCTCTTCACCAAGAAGAAAAAGTCAAACTTTGCTTGACAATTTAGGGGATACACACTCAATTCTCACTGTTGGTACAAGAAATCAGTTTGTGATTTTTGCTTACCAGAAATCTTAAGCATCTTTGGCATGAAATATATATTGGCAGGAAAGCAGGAATTCTGTATGTCAAGCATCAAAAGTCAGTTTCGTAGAGAACCTATTTGGAAGTCTAAAGAGCCAACTCCGAAATTTACCTAATTCACAGAAGTACTAAGAGTAACACGAGGCTGTTCTCTGAACCATCGCTAGGGAGAAACCATTATAAAATGTTAGTTTCTCCATTGTTTATGCCCTCAAGAAAGAAACAATCACTGTGTACCACTATCTTCAATAAAAACAGCTGGTTATGAGTCTGAACTGCACACAGCTGAACAGCACCAAAACTGGGTTATAAACATATAAACACTACAAGTGGTAAGGAATGGAAGCCAAAAAAAATATTTTTTAAACAACTGAAAATATTTAACAGAAATATTTAGCAGAATATTTAACACAGAGTGTTGCAATCACACTGAGACTACCAGTCCTTTTAAGTTTGCAAGAAGTACTTTCCTGGACAGTATTCTTCAACCAAATGGAACTAATTTGGATCGATACAACTTTAAATGAGTTAAATTTAACACACTGTGATATACAGAAATTCAGACTGAAGGACCTAAAGACTTCTCATCACCCTATAATTCAATAAAGTACTAATAACAAGTTGAGCCATACTTCCATCAGGGAAGCTTATAAAGCTAATTTTGGAGAAACTGTGGATAATCTATCAAAAACATGTACTATCTTAATTGTTCTCTTTTAATCACAAAAGAATTTTGATCCTCAGCTCAAAGGTTTTTTAAAAACTCAGTATTCCATAGCAACTATACAATTAATAAAAATATGATCTTTCAAAGTGCAATTCTCCCACTGTTATCTAACTAGAATGCTATCTTGACAAGCATTTCTCTTTGAAAACTCAAGAGATTAATAGTCTGATTATGATTATAATGTTCAGTCATACTTTCTGTTAAATACTTATAGGGGGGTTTTTCTAATTCTTTTTTGCTTGTGTTCCTCACCACTAGTACATTTTTATGTGTATATTCATCAATCACTCGGATGAAGGGGCAGATAATTGCTCAGCACATTCACTGAGGACATAAAGCTGGGAGCAGTGGCTGACACCCCAGAGTGCTGTGCAGCCCTTCAGAAGGACCTTGACAGGTTGGAGAGATGGGCAGAGAGGAGCCACCTGAAATTCAGCAAAGGCAAATGCTGGGTCCTGCACATGGGAAAGAACAACCCCAGGCACCAGCACAGGCTGGGGCTGACCTGCTGGGGGGCAGCTCTGCAGAGAAGGACCTGGGGGTCCTGCTGGACAACAAGCTGTCCATGAGCCAGCAGAGTGTCCTGGTGGCCAAGAAGGCCAGTGGGATCCTGGGGGGCATTAGGAAGAGCATTGCCAGCAGGTGGAGGGAGGTGACCTTGCCCCTCTACTCAGTCCTAATGAGGCCTCACCTGGAGTGCTGTGTCCAGTTCTGGGCTTCTCAGGATAAGAGAGACATGGAGCTCCTGAAGCAAGTCCAGCAGAGAGGTGTGAAAATAGTTAGGGGTCTGGAGCATCTCTCCTATGAGGAAAGGCTGAGAGGGGGTTGGGCCCATTCATCCCTCGAGAAGAGATGACTGAGAGGTCATCAGTGTCTATTAAGTATCTGAAGGGGAGGTACTAAGAGGATGAAGCCAGGCTCTTCTCAGAGATGCTAAACAATAGGACAGAAACTGACGCACAGAAGTTCCACCTGAACACAAGGAAGAACTTCTTTACTGTGCGGGTAACCATGCACTGTAACAGGTTGCCCAGAGAGGCTGCGAAGTCTCCCTCACTGGAGATACTCAAGAACAATCTGGATACAACCTGTGCTATATCCTCTATGAGGACCCTGCTTGAGCAGGGAGATTGGACCAGATGACCCACTGTGGTCCCTTCCAATCTGACCCATTCTGTGTAATCGAGTGCTTTTTTGTTGTATATTCCATATTAAATGTAGGCATACCCCTTAAATGCCTCTATTTTTCACTTAACAATGAAGTCAGTTTCCTACTCCAAGTCTGAAAAGAGGTACAGCCAAAGAAAAATGTTTACAAGGCTCTCAGAAACAATTATTTTACTCACATATGCAAATACTTTCTAGTAGGTACTGGAAACTAGGAAATTGAGAGGAAGTAACAACACTGACACAGTTGTAGGGGCATTCAGTCTCAGCGTGGGTAGAACAATAGGTGATGTGTGGCTACCGCAAAACATACATTTTGAAGATTTTTTGGTCATATATTCTTCCCAGGTTATACTGATGGTATCTATACACATGTTAATTCTTAAAACCAAACTTCAGTGCAACTTTAATAACTGTGCATTGTATAAAAGCTAAAGAATACGATTTTTGCTTATTATCAAACCAGAATCTGACACATCATGCCAACTATACCCTCAGCTGAAAGCCTCAAAGAGCTGAAATTTCAGAATTTTAAAGGATCTTATGTATAAGAATCCAAAAGATATCAAACATAGAAAAGACCAATGGTAAAAACATTTCTATGATCACGGGATATACACTATCACTATACGGGTCTTTTCAGGTTCTAACCAGTCTAAGCTCTTCAAATAAATTCTGGTCATCATGCCATATTTGCATGATAAAATAGCACCATATATTAAATTAATTTCATGTATCTCTGGAATAATATGTATAAAACATATACAAATATCTCAGAGGCAGGTGCCAAGAGGATGGTGCAAGACTGTTTCCAGTGGTGCCCAGAAACAGGAGCAATAGCCAAAAACTAAAACACAAGAAGTTCCACTCAAGATGAGGAAGAACTTCTTTGCACTGAAGGTGGCAGTTGGAGCAGGTTGCCTAGGCAGGTCATGGAGTCTCCCTCTCTTGAAACATTCAGAACCCAGCTGGACAGGTTCCTGTGTCACCTGCTCTGAGTGACCCTGCCTTGACAGGGGTTTGGATGAGATACAATACAAGATGTTATCTACAGGAATTTTAGAACTATTTTTCTTTAGTGATTGGATGAGCTCTTTCCTCAGCAGTGGGAAGGCAGGAAGGCAGGGAAGGAAGGCAGGAAGGCAGGAAGACAGGCAGGAAGGAAGGCAGGAAGGAAGGAAAGAAGGCAGGCAGGAAGGAAGGCAGGCAGGAAGGAAGGCAGGCAGGAAGGCAGGCAGGCAGGATGGAAGGAAAGAAGGAAGGAAGGTAAGTCAAGGGAGTTATTACATGTATTTTTAAATTATTACTGTTCAGATCTTACATAATTGCTTTTGAATTCTAAAATTCATCTACACTAGATGTGTAGGGTATTTTTCATACATAAAATAAATGAGAGCATAGTTGCCGAGTGATTATCTCACATAAGAGGTGGGATAAAAATAACTGTTTACTTTTTTTGATCAGCAGATTGCTAGCTTTCTTTTCAGTCCACACTGGAACTTGCAGCAGTTCCATCAGCTAATGAGTGGAAAAGCATGTTATCCATATCTCTGTATTGGTCAAGCCATGTAAATAAAGAAGGAAGCCTCTTGATAAAAGAAGGTGCCCAGTCTTTTTAGAGCCATCACAGTGTACTAACAGTGCTGTCTTTTGAGGGAAGACCTGAAATATTTCCAGACCAAACACTACTCAGATTTTATCAGTGTCATAACAACATACTCTTTAAAACTATATGCTGATACTTTGAATGTAACAAGTGATGCTACAACTGCTCTATGCCTGTTTTACATAGACCATGCTTGAGCGAAGGAGGACTTTAAGCATTTGAATATTGACAACAGAATCAATGTTTCAATGATAAGAGTCTGAATTATATTAAAGACAAAATAAAAAAGAGCAAAAAAAGTTACCTTTTAACCACTTCTCTTTCATAAAGAAAGGCAGACAAAAGTAAAGGGGGAGAGAAAATTTTCAAAGCCAAACATTTAAAAATATGAAACAGATTAGGAAGGTTGTGAGTCAAGTCTCAGAAGGACAGATTTAACTGGAATCTGAAATCAAAGGGTATAAAATGAGTCTTCAGTTCTAAATTTAAAGCCCCTGGTAATATATACTAAATAAAATGTACTGCCACTCATGAATACCATACACAGAAACATGGAACATCAGAATAGAGATGGTGCAGGAAAAAAATAACATCTATTATTAATTAAGATTAAAAAGGTGATAAATTAAAATGTATTCTTATTTTAAACTCACTCACTTGTGACCAATCTCATGTGCAATGGTAAAAGCTGAACCTAGGCCAATGTCTTCATTAATGCTGCAGCTCCTTTCAGGCTCACACATTCCAGCCACAGAGGCCAAGCCTGAATAAACAGAAGGAGACACAAAGGGTCATGCCAAGGTGTTTCAGTCTTAAAAGCCCTAGTTATAAATGCCTGGATTCTTTTTAATAACTTCTATGCACAGAAGGAGCAGTTGGCAAAAGGTTAACTTTCTAGTCATTTGCAAAATCACTGGGGGGAATTTCACTTTGCCGGCTAGACATTAATATTTTTTGAAATGCAGTCAGTGCTGGAAAATGTCTAGACTAGGGGTTAGATTTATAAATTTTACTTCTGGTAACTTGGGACCACCTAGTAACTTGAGCCAGGAGAGGGAATTCAAGAAAGCATTTCTATTTTAACATTCTTGAGCCTGAAGAAAGCAAAATGTATCCACATTATTTTTCTAAAGAAATCTGTTTAAGTTTAGTGGGTTCATAAAAACATACAAGCAACTTTTTTAGCTATGAAAAACCTCTCATGGTATGTTAAAAAAAAATTAAAAAAACAACACTGAATGCATCAGTGAAGAGAGAGGAGACATGTTAATAACAAGCACCCGTTTAACCATGGAAGTCTTTTCCATTTATCACCCATCATCTTCTGGCATTAAAACCTTATTGTGTTACAAAGGCTTTTAAAAACTTTCTTCAGAGAGAGAAAGCCACTGGCATTTATGGACTATGGCTCTTCTGTATCTTACACATTTTTCCGCAACAGATTATTACAGAACATACTGCAGTCATAATTTAGTGCCACTAGAGAAAGCTTTAAACATCAGGTTTATTTAATGTATTTCTCCCTAGAGTTCCTTATCTGAAAGAAGCAGCAAACTTTTCTTTAAGGAAGTTACCTGCTCAGTTAACTACACTACAAACCCCCCCAACAAAAAACAAAAAAACAAGAAAACCAAAAACAAACGCCAAAAAACAAAACAACCAAAAATACAAAACAACCAAAAAAACTCCCCAAAAAACCCACAAAACAAATAAACAAAAAAACCCCCACAAAACCAAAACAACAACAACAACAAAAACCCAAACCCGAAAAACCCCAACAATAACTACAAAAAAATTGAAAAAGTTTAACTTTGGTTGAGAGATAGGGGAATGGAACAGGGGGTGGGGAAGAGAGAAAGCAAACTATTTATATGAGCAGGGACTTCAAATTATTCTATTTGGACTAACAGTAAGGAAGTCATAATATGACAAGTGCTTCCTGCTGTGTCCACATTAGCAATTAATTTGAAGCCATAGGAGTGGATCAGTACAGTGAAGCCCTGATGTTGAGGCTCTTTAGGTATCGTTGCATGCTGGTTTGGACATTCTGGACTAGTTGAATCCCGTAGGCTGAATGTCACTACACAAGTGGTTTCAAGCTTCCAGAACAGAAAAAATATTGCAGGGGGATCATGAGAACACAGCCCATGGGTGATCTCAGGTCTCCTGTAGGCACACAGAGAGCATTTAGGGGGTGTGTTTTCCATGTTTTCTCCCAAAAAAATCTAGTCTGGACACACCAAAACTACTGACAGCCAAATTGACATGGGCAAAAGGTGACAATGTGTGTCTGAGTAGTTTGCAGTGTGGAACCTGCAAAAAACACAATTACAGCTCACCTATGCTATTCTAATTGAGGAAATTCTGAAGACAACATGTCAGTACATATATATACAATTATCATGTTCCCCTGCAAAGTCCACCATATTTGAATGAAGACATCTTCAGGTCTTATAACTGAGGCCTTGCTTCAGCAACTTAGAAGACCAGAGTAATATAATTCCACACCATGCTTGCCGAAAGTGACAGAGATCAAGTTAAGAACTCAGTCAGTGACTCAGAGCTTAAAAGCAGCTGTCCTTCATTGGAGCCACAGAAAAACTGCAAAGATGTCTGAGGTCTATCCTTTCTAAAAGGTTCCATGAAAGATCCCCTGCTTCAGGTGTCTGAAATAGGATACAGACGTCTATGCCACATGAAATCTTTTACTTCTGTCTCTTCCTAGAATACCAATTATGCAGGTTTCTTTTGATGTTTTGAGACCTCTCTGTGAATTTTTTTGACAAATTCCCTGTATATATGATGAACTTTAGTTATTGGATGTCAGTGTGACTTAAGCATATGAAATGCCTTGCAAAAGAGGACTATAGGACCTTGTCTCTTCTACAATTCAATGCCTATAATGCAGAAAAATTGTCATGGTTTTGTTGCCAAGACCCCTATAACAGTGAGTTGGAATTGATACTATATGTGACTATTATTTTTAATTTTTTTAAATTAAGCTTTTTGTTTAATAAAATATCTGCCAAATCTATCCTCTGTTACACTGGATTCAAATGAAGTAGAATTTGCCTTTATGCCAAAATCTGATACATTAAGAACTAGTACACTAATGATCTGTGTTAAAAGTATCACATAAAAATATCAAATAGTTCATGCATGAATGTATTCTCTTTCAATCTTTTTTCTTTGATGCTTGCAAAGCCACTTCTAAGACATCAATATAGACAGTCTCTTCAGTTTCATCACCTCCAATGTCAGATAAAATCAATTACATTTAGAAATTCTTCAGCATGATTTGCCTTTTACTAAAGCATGCTGTGGGTTTTGTTTATATTTATAGCAGGCAAAATTCTGGTACCTTTCCCCATGTAAACCACACCCCTCTGCCAAAAGCATTGGACTGACTTGCAAGAGACTTATAGAAAAATTAACATAGGTTAAGGCTATCAAGCATACAGTAATATAGGGAAAGACAAAGTAAATACAATCATGAACTCTGACTGAGGAAAGTATTAATAATATGAACTATCTGAATTAGAATTCTGTCTTTAATCACCTGCAAGAAGGAGGCTTATGAAAGGATAAAAACTGAAAAAAAAAATCTAAACAAGTGTTACATTAGTCTTTGAGCAATGTTCCCTTTATATATTAAAGCACCATTGGAGGCAACAACCTAGAGTTATAGGTCATCTATAGTTATTTATTGTAGTAAATAACTTCTGGTGACATATTTAGATATGGAGAGAACAATAGCACTCCATTCTTAATCTAAGGTTGCCATGTGCACTTCTCCATTGTCAAAGCACTGTAGTTTCAATGTTACTGTATTTTCTCTCACTGTGCTATTTTTTTTTAAGTCTGTGAAAGGAAAAATATGAAGCTATACTCACTGTGTAAAACACAGCAACAATGTAAACCTCAAAATCCATTTCTTTTGTAAGGTTTATGGGGATACTTTTATAACCTTCCATAGGATTTTTAATTCTGCTTTTTTTAACTAGATTATGGAGACCGGTAAATGGAACTAAACAGTAAGTTCTCTTCTGTAAGAAGTAAAATTGAGTCATCTTCTAGGTTTTATCAGAACTACAGCTGTCAGAGATGAAATACACAGCACCAGTTCACATAATTCAAACTTCCAGCAATGCATCAAAGCCAAAATCTACCTAGATTATCTTTTATTTTTCAGGTTTATAAAACTACAAAATTTTGAAAGCACAAACTTTAAAAGAACTAATCAGTCAATAAACCAATAGCTAAGTATAAATTACAGAAACAGCAAATACAAGCTGAAATTTCTCTTTATAATCTTACCCAGTGTTCCACAAGGCTTGTTTTTATAAGTGCAGATATCGTATCTGTTAAGAAAAAAAAGTGGATGAAGTATGTCAGTGAATCACATTTGTAAGATACTCTGTATATTTATCACACATCTGTATCATAGTCCAAGTTGTCAGACCGCAATCAGTTTAATTATGTGCAGCCAGCTGGTGTCGGCATTTTCTACACTCTGGTGTAAACCACAAGCTGCAGTACACTCGCAGCCGCTGGCCTCAGGCCAGTGGGACACCTGCCAGTAAGAAAAAAATGGTTAAAGTGGATCTTTGTAATCACCAGCTCCATAAAGCAGTCTACCATTCTGTTACGTAGTTACAGCAGCATGGCTATAGACTGCTACTGATTCTTAAACCTTAAGTTTTACTTAAAAATCGACATAATTGGAAGCCTCTTATGGTGTAACACTTACCAACTAAATAGTATTAAGTGTAAGTCACATTACTTAGGCTTCGATTCTAACTTAAAAATTGAACTCTTAATTATTATACCATTTTTTAAAAACATCTTCTGAACTGTCATTATAGTGCCCTTCTCATTATCCTTCCATAATTACAGTGTATCTTAATAATACGTGCTAAGAAACTAAAATGAAAAACATTTTTGCAAAAAGCTAAAAAATTTCTTTAAAGGAACATTTTTGTCATTGTAGATACAATCCTTCACATACAGAAGCTAATGAGTTTTTGTGTAGTTAATACATAAATATCTGGAGCTAGCAATGAAATTAAAACATTTTCTGTGGCACAGCTTTTAAAATAGCAGTAGGCATGCAGCAGTCAATTCATTAATTACACCTTCATATTTTGAATATGCAGTCCTAGAATATGGATAGTGATAAAAGAACACTCCCACAATGCTATTGATTTTCAAGGATTTATACCAATTTCCTTGCAGTATGCTTCAGAGTAATTTCTACTCTTTTGAAAGGCAAGTGAAAAAAATTATGAAAAGATACCATCTTTATACTTTAATTTTAAACCCAAATAGTTACTAATTTTGGGCCACCAGACATTTTCTGTTAAAAATACTGTAAGGAGTGTTATCACATAGGAGTCTGATCACAAGACATATACCTTTCACTGCTAAAAGAGTTATAGTCAGTCTGCAAGCCAAATCCATGGACAAAATAACAAAGCTTAAACTTTGGAACAAATCCAGTAAACTCTCTATGCATGCAGACTGCTGTGACCACATGGAATTCCTTTGATTTTTAAAGGGTACTGAGTGTGGAGCAGTTTGTGGGATTAAGCTATAATTTTGAACTTAAATGTTCATGTGCATTAATCTCATCAAGGTTGGTTCAAATGCGGACTAATTTCCCATTCGCTGTCTGGAGGAGGGGAAGGTAACCAAGTCAGCATTCTTATAAAAAACATTCTTATTTCTCTTGAAATATAATCATTGAAATGTCCCTAAGTTTCAAGATTACACAGATTCAGACCAAAAGAAGGATTTTTACTGAACATTTCCTGCCTTTTACATAGGAAGCAAACATCTTATTTCTGTATTCAGGACAGTGCTTGAACCTAATCCTACTGAAGTTCAAGCAAAATTTGTTCCTCAGAGAAAGCAGACAGGGCTCAGTCTTATTTAGTGATAAAACAATAACTAAATTCTTTAGAACATAGTTGAGAACTCAATGTCTTTAGAACGTAGTCTCTGAAATACACAGGATGTACTGGTCTTCTTCTTTTTAATATCCAATGGTAATATGGAAAAAACAATTAAAGGCATACATCCTTAGATAAAATGGATGTTTAATAATAAAGCAAATTCAACTCAAGTAAAATGTTGCCACTGACTTCAACAGAGCTGAAAATATGCCTTATGGCCTGAATCAACTCACTGTCCTAAAGGTATGAACCTGAAGTTAGTCCTCACCTAAGGTCCCATTTCACAAAGAACTGTGACAAGAGAGAATGATATTAATTAAGTCCCTTGTTTCTGTTACATTTTTGAAAAAAAAAGACCATGGTATTTTTCAATTTCTGCTGGAAGTGTGTGTTTCATTATGTATAAGTTAGCATTTTTAGGAAAATATTATGATAATGAAACTTAAATTAGATAATAAAACTAAGAAAAAGGTAACTTTATTTTCCAATTCACTAATTATTTTTGCAAGAACATACATGGGTAGTAACATATTCTAAATATGCCGTCATTAAATATTCAAATTTTACAGACAATGATTAATTGCCTGTAAGGGTATTCATACACTCTCCTAGGCCCAGTTTACCAGGAAAAAACCTGTAAATTTTCAATGTCCAATGGTTTACTTTATCTACATCATCTTCCAGCTCCATTTTTTCGTCTTACTGCTTTTGTATGAATGGTTTGTGCTTGTGATTTGTCTGAAAGCTCACAGCATTCTTATAAACCAAACTGCTTGGTTCCATTATTTGCTCCTCTATATGATTTAACCAAATGAGTCTAATGTGTCTTTTTTTTGGTTTTAACACCACTTCCTCTAACTTTATTTTGAATCTTCAAGGAATCCATTTAGCCTTCAGATGTTGAGTTCCAAAATGCAGACGACTACTGATGTAATACTTGACAGATAGTAATTTTAAGCAGTAATTTCCGGTTTTGTACCGAAAATACAATTCATCATGACTATCCATGAGATTAGATAGGTCTAATTGCTATGGGGAAAAAAAAAGGCAATCCACAAACAAACAAACAAAAAAAGCCCAGATCCAGAAAAACAGCACAAAGGTGCAGTTTGATCACCAGGAGCTTAGTAAATACTTCAGGAGCTAAAGAGACCCAAAAGGTAGATTCTCAAGCCAACAATTATCTCAACTAACTATTAAAGATTATGACAACAGTCACGATTATGACAACTGCAAAAATGTTTGTTCAGTTCTCTGACAGATGGTGTAAGAGGGACACCACATAAAAGTTGAATGAAAGAACACAGTTACAGAGGTAAATAATTTGGGATAAGATGGCAGCCAGATCATTTTGAGACAGCCAAGAAAAATCTCTGCCCAAGCCAAAAAAGATCATATAACTCCTAATAAAGTGGGTGCAGTGCCCCTGAAATGTGACCACACTGTGGAAGTGGAATGGAAAAGAGGTAGGAGGGAAGATGGTTCATTACAAGGCCATTCCCACCCTGAACAAATCAGAAGTTGTTTCATGAGGCAGATGGGGAAGAGGTCTGGGGCTGCTGGGCACTCCTGTAGGGCTGCTGAGGGGCTGCAGCAGACAAATAGGAAATGCATGGTGAAAGTACAACTGTCACTGACAACTCCGATTGACACAGCAGCCAGAAGGAAACTGCATAGACAGACCACTATCTTTCCAACAAGATCGGCTAGAACTGGAGCAGCATTATACTCCTGTCAGGCCAGGATTAAACAGCACCATACAATGACACTTTAAGAAGAAAAAATTCTAGTCTTTTTTGGCAGGATATGCATGCACTACGCTAAAATATACGTGCACACTGTATTCAAAAGTGAAAGGGATCACACTAGACACTGAAATTCTACTACTTGCATTATCAAGCTGTTTTAAAACTCTATCACAATTCTTAAAGAAATGTTCCTTGCACAGATTTGGCCCATGAGAACAACTGATCTCAAAGAACTCCCACGAAAAGTTGTGGAGATGGCCACATACAATTATTAACAGGCAAAACACACAAAACTAGTCTTTTCTGGAGAAGCCAGCTTAGCAGTATGTACACAAGATCTGTGCCAGTGGTACTCAGTGCAATAAAAAAGCCACTGACATGTTTATTTAATGTATTAGTGTAGATGTAAGCTACAGACTATCTCTTGAAGCAACCTCCCTTATCAGTAACTCTAACCTGAAGAAAAATCCATTTCCTTTGCAAATCTGATGACTAGCATGATCCTGATCATTTGACTAGGACACTTAAGTCAAACAGATAAGACAAATTCTCTGTGAATATTGTAAGCACTGCTCAAACTTGTCAGGTAAGTCATCTGCAGCTACAGCCAATCCCAGGCACCTTAGGAGAATACAGCCATTTGTCTCCTGGTACACTGCAGAGAAAGGAGAGAAGATTCATCCGAATCCCTGCAAACTGTCAGTTTTCAGGCCTAATGCATGCAGTTGTGCAGCTATGTAGCTGACACTGAGTTCTATGAAAACAAATTTATTCCCACATTAAAAATAAAAATAAATAAAAAATAAAAATTCACACGTTTGATTCTAAGAAAGCATCTCAATGATTCAATCATACCCCCACCCACCCTTAGCATAAAAATGTAAGTAATTAATTCTAGAAGCTAGAGGAGTTAAAAAGATACTCCTTAAAAGCTATCCAATCTCACATTAAGAATTGTTTACAGCACAATTTGAGAACAACTGAGCCAGGTTATCCAGTTATCTGCCTTTCTCTCCACAGCAGTCATTTTTGAGTGTTTGCAAAGAAAAAAGGACAGCTCATACTGATACCTTCCCAGATAGAAGTCCCCAGTTCTGTGGCTTAGGGTACTTCAGAGACAGAGATTGCATCTCATCATTTAATTGATTTTTCTCTTAATGTCTTCCGCTCTCCGTTAATTCCTCTTTATTCTGGAAAATCAAATTTTTTCAGTGTCTATCTCGGGAATATGGTTATGCCTTTATGAGCAAAGTTGACTCCCACTGTTTCAGTAGATCTCTGTCCTGTTGAAATAACTTTCTAAATTTTCTTTAAAACCAGATTAACATATGGAATTGCTCATCATTGTACTATTACACTGTAGCCCTTCCATCACCACCATAGGCACTCACAGGCTTTTTAAACTCTCTGAACTGTGTGTATTATAATTCAAAAAGTTGACCTAACAGTGGTATTAACAGTAGTAGATACAAAGGCAAAATGAATTATTTCCTCTTATATGTTAATGTGTATTTATATATTCGAGGATAGCACTACCCTTTCTACCAATCTCATTATCCAAATTGGCCCATTCACTGAAAAGAGTCTCCATAAAACACTATTTCTACTTAGCTGTATGTTACTGGAAATGTCCAGTGTGCCAGAATGAACTATTTGCATCAAATTAACACTGAAATATATATAGAAATATACCTGTTACAGGATTGGAAACATATATGAATATTAGTATTAGATACACTTTAAAGAATTTCATTAATCAACAAGAATAACCCCCACAATATCTTTTATTTAAGTACAGTAAGTGAGCAAAGCATGAAAACTCTTATTAGAAGAGCAAAATGTTTAAAATCAGTATGATACACCAGCTGTTTACTTACACATACAAAATTACTCTGGAAGTTACCAGTAAGTATGAGCAATATTTAAGATAGATATTGACATAAATAACCAAGGCTTTTGAAGGAGTATTTCTTAATGGAAAAGAATTTAGGAGACAAAAATACAATCACAGCAAATCGCTGAGGGAAAGCCTACCAAGATGGACGGAATTTAAATGCAAAAAAAAAAAGTAAGAAAATTCAGGCTAGACAAAACCAACAAATACATATGACTGGACATTAAGCTCTTTATAAGTTTCAGACAGGTTAACACGTACTTCATATATATACTACTAGACCATTTGCCAGTTAATCTGCTTGAAAAGGCTGTCAGAAAACAAAATAAAGCCTCAGAACTGAGTTTCTCCTAAGAGTAAACAGAGCTAAATACTACAAATTATTAAGATTTCATTTTTAGATAACGTTTCCAGACATGTTATCTCTGAAAGTAAGGTTTTATTTTCCACTTTTAAACCAAATTATACTTTTTGACACTCACTTTTTAATTATTATAGGTTTTAAGAACAAGCTATTTAAATAAGGACCGTCCTCACACACCGTTGCTCAACAATAAACCTAACATGTTTATCAGTTTTATCTTTTTTACTTTTTATTCTTCATGCTATGCAACATGCTTTATCTATGTACCCAATCACAGACGTCTCATTTTTGAATAAAGGTAAAAGACCAGGCAAAAAGATATCTATTTTGAAAAATTAAATTAATCAAGTTCCAACACCTATGACTATAAATTGAACTGCTGCCAGATCAGACTGAAATCTCAGATTTCTCTTAAATGGATCAAAACCCTTTGACAACTCCAACTCCTATTTCTAAAGTATGGAAAATAAAAAAAGAAAAAACAGTGACTAGCTTGTACTTTCACCATATCTTTTTGTATACATAGACTTGGCTACATAAAAAAAACAGTCATTTTGCAAATGCAGACAATGTCACTAACACTAGAGAACTGGATGTTACTGATACTAGAGAATTGCAATGGAATTATCCCAAGATAATTTGGTCATTCATTACATTTGCACAGGTTACCAACAGTAAAACTCTCTACTACACAGTATTTTTGATGTCTTTCTAAAAGCTTTACTTCATCACATCCTTAGCCTTACAGAAAGTGGTATACCACAACAGCGTTCTGCCTTAAAATAAAGAATACGTCTTATTTGGTTCCTTCCTCAAAAACCTCAAACCAAAAAGAGCTATTTAAACCAAGGAAGGAAAAGAATAACATACATGTTACACATCACTCATCAGAAATAGCTTTTTCTATTATTAGTTTTCCATGTCTTTAATGCTGCCATAGACAACCAAAGTCTGTCTCTGTTGGACTTTGTTCTGATACTTAGCTTGGGTGGATAAATTCTGAGTTACAGCCAGAAAACTATTGCTGCTGTAAGTTCTAGTTCTCGTGATTTATATAAATCATTTAAATAATTGCACTGTAAATGAAACACTTCCATACTACTTTCTCTAAACAGCAAATGCAGTCAAAAAAGTAAAAATAAACTCAGTTCTGAAAATAACTTTCAAAGCTGTCATTTGTATTCATCAATTTTGGCAATGTAACATTAGAATAGCAGTTGCAAGCTTATCATAATCAGTAGTATTATCATTGCCCTTAGGACAGATAACTCCTGATCCACACAAAAAAATCTTATGCAAGTGCGTCAGAAATGTAGAGCCACCTACATAAGAGACAATGGTGATTTCAAATAATATTCAGAAACAACTTAGAGATTCGGCATCTGCGCTATCACCAGAATGTAGGGAATACTTAATTTGTTGTGTTCTGAACCTCAAAAGTGATTGAAATTTTTACTGCATTCTCAGTACTGAGCCAAAATTTAGATGAAGTTACACAGATGTAGCTAGCTCCAACCGGGCTGGAGAATAAACCACAAATATCTACATATTTACTCCAAGTACACTGCTAATAATTTCTCTATCAGTACATTCAGGATAAATCCAGCAACTAATACATAAAGCTTTTTTTCAAGTGACATTGACACTGAACAGCTCAAGCAGCTTGTAGGGCAGTATTTTTTAGAATGTGCTAATGCAACCAAGTCTGGGGAAAAGGAAAGCTAGCAAAACTAATTACATAGGTGTGGTTGGGGGCATCCTGCCACACAGCAGAAAATAGGAAGCAAATAGTCTAGACCTCTAGCAGAAGGGAAACACAGCTAACAGCTATGATTACTAACCAAGTTTTAGTTCTGTTGTACAGAAATAAATTAGGTAAGTTAGAGCAATAGCATATTGTATATATATTTTTAAGTTTTTCTATGATTTCTTTCTATGATTTTGCTGTGGGTATGCCTTTCTTTTCTAAATTTCTGACTATTGTAAACAATTAGTTTACAATCTCTGAGAAGATCACACATCTTTATACACAAAATGCCCACTTTATTACCCTTACTCACACTGCATATGGCATAAAAGGCTAAGCATTAGCTATAAAGAATAGCAGATCATTAGGATGACGGACCACACCTGGTACAGAAGAACCTAAGAACTGCAACATGGGCCAGACCACAGATTCCACTATCCCAGTACCCTGCCTTCACAAGGAACTAAGAGAAGGCCCAAGAAAGAATAACACCATTGCAAGCATAAAAAGTCAATTATACCAGTACTCTCCCAACTATTTTTGGCTCAGATTTTTTGAGACAGATGTGCTTCTGTGTATTTAGTACTTTCAATGGATTTTTCTTCTGTGAACTTGCCTAGCCAACCTTTCAACCTATACACATGTCCAGCTTCCATAAAGTGACTTGCCAAGAAGTTTCAACATTAGCTAAAGCTTGCATTAAAAAGGGCTGCCTCCCTTCTCCTGGCTTTGAGTCTTTCTTCTTCTATATTTTCTGGGCAGCCTCCAGTTCTTGTGGTGAAAGATGCTATGAATGATTTTTTTCTCATTTATGCCCTCCACACATGCCCTTGTAAGGGGTAAGATCACTGTAGTGTTGTCCCAAATTTGACTTTTCCAAAAGTTGATTGCTCCAAGTAAGAGAGTCCTCTCCTTAGTCACTCCTTGTAAGGAAAGTCATGTATTTTTTAGTTATCCTTGCTTCTCCTCTCCAATTCTCCTAAAACCTTTTGGGATGAGAAGGCCAGAATGATACAAACTATTCAAGATCTAGGCACACCATGCCCAGTTTAATCAACGGAATAATAAGGATCTTTATTCTTGTCCCAACATCTTTAATATATTTAATTTCATGGATTAACGATGTATGCTTGACATGTTGCACAAATCTTCTCAGAAAAGTAATAGTATTACCCAATAATAGGAGAAGTGGTTGATTTTTGCTACTTCTGGTTGATATTTGTACTAAATTTCTGACAGAAAGATTGAAACTCTTACACATATAGCGTCACAACTTATTTTTCCTGAAAATAATGAGACCAGTACACCCAGCTCAATTGTGCTTGGGCTCAATTATAGAATCACAAAGTTATATTTACATAAAGAGCTAAATTTCAGTAGCTTAATGCAGTAATTAGAACCTTCTTCAGTCAATGGAATAAAGTTTATTTGCTGACTTCTTCTAAAGGTCAAAAACAGTCATTTCACCCAAACGATTTTTAACCCTGACTAGAAACAAAAGAATTTTTGTCTTAGGAGCAAACTCACAGCAATATATTTTACAAGTTTAGTGCTTTTTTCTATAACGATGTATTACAATAAGTTACAATAACAGATTTCTTCTCTTCAAGAAATTTCAGCAAACAATTTGATGTGATTGCCTAAAGAACAATACAAAGCCAATTGAGTGCTGTTCATCTGTGGTACTTTTCCAGATGACATGTAAAATAGAGCTAATGAAGTTTGAAGCTAACATATTTTTTGGTCTGCTTGTGAACTGAAAAGAAAAGAAATACATAGAGTGACAGAATGAAATGGCAGCAGAAGCAAAGACTGTTCTAACAAAGAGGATCAGTTTAAAAGAAATACACAGATGAAGTTTACAAGAAGAAACGTATGTCTGAGATCTTGTCCAAGTTTGTTAGAGCACATCAACCTGTCATGTTAAGACCAGAAGAAACTTAATCTGATTTTCTGTGCTTTTAAAAGGGGCTGGCAAATGGAATACATGCACCTCACATGGATCTCTGAAGTGTGTCTGTAAGAAAAGCAGAACCCATGCATACAATTCAGAATTGTATGAAATCTTTGTTTCATCTTCTTGTCCATGTAATACAAGCCAGGAAGAAATATTAGCTCTACTGAAGACAAAAAAGTTTGTGTAGCATCTATTATAATTTTCTTTCTAACTTATTTTTTGCAAATCATTTTAATGACAACAGCAACTACCTGTTGTGAATGAATGGCTGAATACCATGAGAACATTAACTAACTTGGAACAGTGGCTCCTCATAAACCAAATTATTCTTATTGTATACAAGTCAGGATTAGGCAACTGTATCTATCTAGACTGTCTGCAGGCATTCTTACCTCCCCTTACCTTTAAGAATGTAAGAGTGAAGCTGGTGCAATTTATTTTATTACTCCTAACAAAAAAAAAAGAATCACAGAATTAGCTAGGAAAGAAAATGCACTGCAGAAACTGTTATCTATCTTGCAAAGGGATGCACGTCACGACTCCTTTCTCTGTATATGAATTCTTCAACCTAAGCTATTAAATCCATATTAAAACTACATGATTGTCAAAAGGAATTTCTCAGTGATTCCTTAGGTTTAAACCTTCCATACATTATTCAAGTCTTAACTTTGTAAACTAGTCTTTCAAAGCTAACCTATCTTGAAGTGGGAAAATAAATTAATAAATTCCTCTTCATTACATTTATTAAGCCCACCAAGCATTTAGCCACTTTTGTCTTTCCTGAAAACACTTACAGTTGTATTTCCAATACTAGTTTGGTTCCCCCTACAGATGTTATGAAAGAAAAGTTCCATTTTTTTTAATTGACAACCTACTCTTTCATATTAAAATTGACATAAACTTCTGTTTTATTTTTTACCACATACTGAGTATTACCATGAGACTATTAAAATAATTATTTCCATGAGTTTTATAAAATTTTAAATGCTGAACAGAAATTTTGGCTGGCTCTAAGGAGAACCTTTATCCCCATGAGGGCAGTCAAGCAGCAAAGTGGTCTGCCCAAACAGGATTTCCAAGATTTGACTGGGTAAAGCCTTGTGAAACCTGGTTCTATCTCATAGCTCACCCTGCTTAGGGGGGTAACATTAGACTGAAGACCTCCAGAGGTCCCTTTTGAACTGAATCCCAAAGGTTCTAAGTAAGTGTTTTCCATAAATCCTCGCATCATTTAATTAATAATCATGAAAATAAAAATGTTATATTCTAATACAACTCCTCAGAATATTCATTGGAAAGTAAGCTAAATACTCAAAATAGATGCATCATTAGAACCACCGTTATTGTATGGTATTAAATGTTTTACCAATACAGAAAACTGGGGGAAGAGGCTCCCTCTCCATTCCACTCTGAGTTGGAACAATTTGACGTCTTCCTAACAACTACACATGAAACCTCTTTAACTCCATTCCCCAATTAGTTGGCTGTGAAGTTTGAAACACCTGACATTGTTCTGTAAAGCACGGTCTCTTCTGCAATGCCAACACAACTGCCTAAAACACAAACTGTGAGAAATCCAGGAAGTTCAAGCTGAAAGAAAAATAAGTATGTCTTATTTCTTTTTACCTGAGTAAATTTTAGAAATTAATGTAGCTAAACCATTATAAATAATTCCAGGTAAATACCATAAGATCTACAAGCAAGAAAAGTTAACATTCAAGAAAATATTTCTTTCAATTGTGGCTAAAAAATGGGGAGAATTTCATTGTATTAAGGTCATAAAATTATTATTTTTTAATTATTAGTTTTGTTTATGTAACGTTATTGCACTAAAACACTTAACTTCTCCCCAGATTTACAGAAAATGACGGATCAATCCAGAAGTTTAATAAAGTAAGAATGCTTTAAAAGAGGTTGGATAACATGTAGGAAATACCACTACTTGACTTTTTAAAAATTTATTAACTGTAATTTCTGTTATACAAAGTAGTCTGGTTCTCATTTCTTCAGTTCAAGTTTTTTTAGTGTTTCTATTATTGTTAAATATGGCTTTATTCAATAAATAAAAGTCATTTACAAATGTAAATACTGTAATCAAATTCCCACTTTTGCTTGGGAGAACCTGGAAAAAAACATGTGGTGTTCCTCAGGACTGTGTTGGGGCCAGTCCTGTTTAACATCTTTATCAATTATGTGGATAAACCTCTGCAAGTTCGCAGATGACAGCGAAGTGGGTGGGAGTGCTGATCTGCTGGAGGGCAGGAAGGCTCTGCAGAGGGATCTGGACAGGCTGGATCAGGGTCTGAGGCCGATGGTGTGAGGTTCAACAAGGCCCAGAGCCGGGTCCTGCCCTTGGGTCACAACAACCCCAGGCAGCTCCACAGGCTGGGGCAGAGTGGCTGGAAAGCTGCCCACAGGAAAAGGACCTGGGGGTGCTGGTGACAGCAGCTAAACATGAGCCAGGTGTGCCCAGGTGGCCAAGAAGGCCAATGGCATCCTGGCCTGGATCAGCAATGGTGCGGCCAGCAGGACCAGGGCAGGGATTGTCCCCTTGAACTGGTGAGGCCACACCTCAAGTGCTTGTGCTCAGTTTTTGGCCACTCCCTACAAGGAAGACATTGAGGTGCTGGAGCGAGTCCAGAGAAGGGCAACAGAGCTGGGGAAGGGTCTGGAGCACAAGTCCTGAGAGGAGCAGCTGAGGAGCTGCGGATGTTTAGCCTGGGGAAAAGGAGGCTCAAGAGGGGACGTTATCACTCTCTACACCTGCCTGAAAGGAGGGTGTAGAAAAGTGAGGGTTGGCTTCTTCTTCCAGGCAACCAGTAACATGATGAGGGGAAATGGCCTTAAGTTGTGCCAGAAGAGGTTTGGATTAGATATTAGGAAACATTTTTTCACAGAGAGGATTGTAAAGTATTGGAACAGGCTGCTCAGGGAAGCGGTGGAATCACCATCCCTGGAAGCATTCAAAAAACATGTGAATATGACACTTGAGAGTATGGTTTAACGGTGGTGATGCTGGGTTGACAGTTGGACTTGATAATCTTAAATGTCTTTTCCAACCTTAATGATTCTATTATTCTATGACTCTAACTCGTAAAAGCCTAAAGCAAAAAATCTAAAATGTTATTTTTATTAACTAAAAATTTTTATAAAATCAAGATGCATAAATCTGAAGTTCTTGAGCTACATAAGAGAATGTGCAGAAGAAGAGTTTCCTTCCAGTAATGCAGGGAGAGATGGCAAATTCAACAGTGAACAGACTGTAAAGAAGAGCCACATGTTTCAGTGAAGTTACTACCTCCAGCATAGCACCATACTATTTAGAATGTCATTTTTAGGAAGGGACATACAGGAACAGATTTTTGGACTGCCAAACAATCCATTTAATTGACTCAAGACATAACCAAAAATAGAATTGCAAAACATTGCAATTCTCCTGACCAACTGCATCTCATACTGTTGCTATTGTTTTATGCTTGTTTTTTTTAACCACTAAATAATTAAAAATCATAGCCAAAATGTGACTAAAATGGAATAGTTTCAAAACCAAACTTGGTCAAAGACCCATAAACACTTCTATGGCCCAACAGATTGCATTTCACACATCTGAAAAACTCCTTGGTTTTGCTTGTATTTGAAGTACAATTTCTCGTTCTTTAGTGATTCCAAACACACTGTTCAGAATTGCATAATGTATTTCACTCTGCTTTGGCAGGTGGTTGAAAGAGCTCATAGGGCAGAAATTTTTTCTGAAAGAATCTGGACAATGAACATTTCTCAGCATTACTTATGACCTTGCAATTTCTACGCAGAACTAACTGTCCTAAAATAACAATATAAGCAAATACCTTTCATTACAGCTAAATTAATGTGCAAGCTAGAGAACTGCCTGTACCTCTTCCTGCCTATTTATCCAATCACTTAGCACTCCCTTTTTCAAGCTGCTGAGAGTAATAAATGAGAGATTTACATGGGTCTGGCTGAAGTAGTGTGAAGGCAATCCAAATGCAACCTCAGTGCTATCCAAAGAGCCATCTTAAAAAGTCTGAAAAAAAATCACATACATTTGGAAGCTGCATGTTATCAGCTCCCAAAAATCCAAGTTCTACAGTTTTCAGAACAAAACTTGAACAAAATGTTCAGAAATAACAAAAATACTAACTTTAATAATTTACACCTGATGTCCTAACATAATATTACAAATACCTACAGCAGTGATTTAATTCAAACGGCGGTATTGGACAGTCATTCCTTCAGCAACTCAGTAAAAAGCTAATTTTAAAACAAGGTTTTGTAACTGGCCATATGGAAAAGAAATAATTAATTTTGGCAGTTTCTATCCTTCCTGCTCCGACACTAAGGCATCTTGTCCTTCAAGATCATAACTGCATTAACTCTCAGCTTATTGACAATGAAACAGTCAGCTTTGTGGACTAAGCTAACTTATTTTATCCAGTTGGTACTTCCTAGTATCTACTCTATGTAGATCTAGGAATCTTCCCAGAAAAGTCATATTGGTCAACATGTACTTAAAACACCAAAACATGTAAAACTGTAAGTCATTTAGGAACTACGTCTCAACTTCAGAAAGAATCTAAACAAACACATGAAAAATATTTTAGTTAAATGATCTGAATATTCCTCCTTCTCCATTAGACTGACCAGGGCTTGACAGACCAGTTAGTCTTGAACGGAATCTAAAGCCGTTACTAAGAGCTCCAAGATTTCATCATTCCCGAGCGAGTAACTAGTAAGGTTACAAAAATTCCAGACTACCAAAATTACATCTCACTACTAACAAGAAAAATCTTACTGACAACATATTCAATTTTTTTTAAACAACAAAAGATCAGAAATTACCTCACTCTTCTGAAAATCACTTTTTTGGGGGGGAGGGGGTCAGAACTAGAAACGGAGAAAAATTAAGTAAGTATTTGACTTGAAACAATGTAATATTTTGTGGGGTTTTGTTTCTAGATATTTAAGTATTTTTAATTAAATCTTTTATTCCTAAGAATTAATAATAACTTGCTTTTGCAAGGGAAAAACATCTCTCCATTTATCCACAGACATGTCTGAGTACCTGTAATGCCAGAGCAAGTGTTTTCACAGCATCCGTCCAAAACTGATACAAGACTCAAAGATCATTAATAGATTCATGCAGTTTGATTGCTAAAAACAATGTCAGTCACAATAGCACTTATATAATACAGACATATATATATATATATCTTCTTCTACTTGGAGAAATACTAATCATAATAATTACCTAAACAGAGAATTGTCCCGAATGACAACTATGTTCTGAGAGATAATAAAAAAAAATCAATTCCAAATTATGAAAGTCACAATGATTGCTCATTCAAAAACAAAATATAAAGTGCACATGTGTAGAAACATCCTTTTTCTGTAGTACCTAGGACACAGGTGTATCTTTGCAGAAAATTGCAATACCACATGCACAAAGACTCAGACCGCAGACTAACAGGAAACTGTCAAACTCTGAAAACTCATGAAGGTACCGATCCCAAATTATTGTGGACTTAAGCTGTGGGGACATATTCAGGATAATCTGTTTGCCCGAGTAGGGCTTGGGCAAAAAAACCAGGTTAATTAACTATTTCAAGTAATGTGAAGATTTCTTTGGCAGAGGGTAGGCAGGTGGGAACCTAGAAATCTAGAATCTAGAAATATAATAGTGTCTAAAAGTCTAAATCTAATCTAAAATTCTAGAGAAAGAAAGACGATCTACCATCCAATCTGGAGAAAAAAAACAGAAGTTGTGACTGGCAGTGCATTAAAAGAGCATTAAAGCAGGAAAGGGCACAAAACAAAGATTCTGCTTTCAAAGTCACCAAAGAAAGAAATGTGATTCTGGGAGAATCTATTCCTCAATGCTTGTCACCATATAACAGATCACCAATTCCAGGGGCAGATAACTGATGGTTTTTATTAAACTAGCCATAGATTGCTGGTTGAAAATACATCACAGGTATCAGGAACCGAAAATCACAAAACCATCAGAGGAGCACACTCAATTGTAATTTCTGTTTGGGAGGCTGAGGAGAATGTATCTTTTCATTTTACCAGATCCCAAAGAAAAAGAAAGACTCCAATTAAAGAGTAAAACTAAATCCATGAGGAATAGCAGAAGATGTGTGTTTAGCATAATTATAAAAAATAAGCATATAGCATTCTTTTCTGCTTTGTGGAAACTTTACTGAATACTAAAAAGAGCTTAAGATTATCTTTCCTGATTTAAACGTCCTCTTAAAAAAAAAAAGAACAAACAAACCAACAAAACCAAACTAAGCAAACAAAAAAACCCCACAAACAAGCAAACAAAAAAAACCCCACAAACAAAAAAACTTTGATGTGCCCAACAATGCTACTTCAAATCTGTATCATGAAACAGAATGAGCAGCATTACTTATTACATTAGCATATTTCTAAACCTGGTTCTTATTTCCATCTGTATCTTGCTAAATTCTCTTACTGTGGAAACTAGAGAAAAGTTATGAAGAAGGTATAGATGCTGTTTTTAAATGATCAGGCTGCACAAAACCAGAAGAATCCAGACTACCCTAATCCGCTATATAAAGGGGTAAAAGAAAAAGCACACAGTGTGCAAGTCTGTGGATGGTATAAAAGTACAGTGTCTTTGGCATAAGTACTAAGAATAATGAAGCGATAGTGAAGTCCATTTTTCTTGTTGCCATGGTTTCAGGGGACGCAGACATCTGTGGCATGGCATGGACAAAGGTACTAACAGTCAAAACTGTAAGACTGTAACTTTGTATGACCCAAGCACATTGGCAGTAAATTAACTTTCAAGTGAATTTCAATAACATGCATATGAAAAGCATGTATTTAAATACTGTACTTTATATTTAAAATGGTTTCTTGGTTATTTGTATTTATGCCTTTAGTGGCACAATCAGACCTTTTAGCAGATAAGAACCCAAGGTAAGAGATCTGTTTGGATAAAACGAGTGCAGAGTATCAACACCACTGAATGTCTTGAAGTTTCACAAAAAATTTATTGAAAGATAATTAAGATAAGAAAGATAAGTAAGTTTTACACAGAGAATTTTCATCTTGGCAAGAAAACAACTCTACCAAAATCATAAGAACTAGTTAGGCGAAAAAAGATTTGACAGTCAGGCCCTGTTAGGTACAAGCTGAGGAGTGAAGGGGGGAGGGGTGTATGTACGTGGGGGCATAACAAGTATTTTAACACTAACATACACAACAGTTCACAGGAAAAAAAGTTATCAAGCAGCAATAGCAAAGACTAAGACAAGCAAGAATGTAATCATTAAACAGAAATTTTGTCAGAATATGGCAGTTGATACTCATGTTCTAATGTGAGAGTCAGGATCAATTCCATACTGTACCTGAAAAAAGGGAACCTTAAATACAGATGACCTAGGCACCCTGGTGACTCAGAGGGAATAGTGCCATCTACTGAGTCAATAACTTAATTATAATATAACCAGCAAATCATATTTTTGTCATGAAACAGAAAAGGAATTTTTTAAGCAATATTTAAATGCTTTCTGTCTCCTATTGAAAATCTAAACTTTTTCTTTTGAAATATTACCACGATTTATATGAGGGTGGTTCTGTGTTCTTAGTGGGCTAGTGCTTTAGCTGAATTAATGCCTGCACCTAAAATATTTCTGAATAGCTTCTAATGCTTCTATTTCTAAATAACCTAGGAGTTCTGGTTTCCAAGTAAAAGACGTCACTTTCTGAATATTCTGCCTCTTTACAAACCCTCATATTTGGACACAGAAACATGAAGATACTCAAAGTGACACCTGAAAAAGGCCTTTATGCCTTTTTTTTTCTTCATATAAGATTCTGGTGTTGAGTATAACTTTGTTGGAAGACAAAATATAAAAAAAAAACCCTAAAGAACCAGTTACAGAAGATATTCTGAATTTATTTGACATCTGGGTTAATAAAATTGTTGATAATCAACCTGAAGCATACTTTTGCAGCAAAATTAACTACTTCTAGAAGCATATAAAGTAGTCAAAGGAAAGTACATAACCTCTTAGTGTGTTCTGTTTCTCACTCTTTGCCAAATACAGCAGAATATTATTTGTGTATAGATTTCAAATCCTTCAGCCTAAATCGTAGAATGCAAGTGATTAGTTCTGGATGTTTGTGAACCAGTTCCTCCTGTGCTTTATACATTTGGTAAGTATACAATACACACCTGAAATCTGGTCAGTGAAAAGTACTAGAAATGGAGCACAAACTGCATTGCCAATGTCTCTTTAAAGGTCATAGGTATATCTTAGATTTTGTTTTCCAATATAGCATAGTAAAACAATAGCAAACTGCCTAACTGGAACCCCTGCCAAACTTAAAAGCTGCATGAAGACTATTACAATACTTGCATAGTGTTCAATTTCAACTCTTTCACCTCTCTCATTACATTTTTCAAATAGCTTGCCTCACTTGTGTTTTGCTATCTTAGTGGGAAAACATATTCAAATGCATACAGATGATAGTTTATTTAAGTATGATCAACAGCTTTATGATGGCTAATTTAAAAAAAAAAATTAAAATTTCATCTGAGGAAAGCAAAACTTCAGAAATCTGACCATGTTTCTAAAGTTTCCCTAAAAAAGCTGTACTTGGAAACATGAACCAATCACGAGCCGGCAGTCTTGGATTTAACCTCACCAAATGTAACAGGAAATTACTTGGTAACTACTTGGAAAAAAGGAGATGCGTGTAGTAGGAGATCATCAAGATTTTGGGTTGAGAGCAACTATAAAATTATGTCTCATATAGTATTCAGGGAGTGTATAGTACTGAAAAACAAGAATTTCTCAGCTTGATTTCAGCATATAAAACTGATGTAATTCCTAACAACAAATATGCTGTGACACATTAAGGGCAGAATGACAGTTGAAAAAGAGTAAGATATTTTGGTGGATTATATAAATTATGTTACTTACCAACAAATTGGGTTCTTCAAGATGCTTTATGCAAATGCACATTCTCATAAAAATACTACTACCAATATGATTACAGACTTCTCTTTTACCCTAGCATTGACAGGCGACCATTCTCTTTCTGGTTTGTACTGACTTGGTATGATTTCTCCTGCTCCACACACTCAGACAATTTCCCCTAATTTTCAAAATCAAGGTTGTGAAGACTTAGGAAGGAGAAAACAGGATGGGAAAACACGGTGCATCAATGTAAATTCTGATGCACAGTAGATACCAGTAGTAATTTTGCTTCCTTCTTGTAGTGCTGCCAATACACATCATCTTGGCTTTAGAGGACTGCAATGTAGCACTGAGTTTCTGGAGACTGTTCCTGGGATCCAGGGCAGTAGTGTGTCTCTACTCAGAGCCACATCCATCCCAAGCAATCACCTGGTGTTCACAGTGAACACTTATCCCTGTGTTAGAGACCATAGAATCATTTGGATCGGAGGGCACCTTAAAGATAATGTAGTTCCAATCCCACCACCCTCAGCAGGGACCCCTTCCACTAGACCAGGGTGTTGAGGGTCCAAGCTGGCCTTGAACATCTCCAGGGATGGGGCATCAGATACATCTCTGTGCAACCTGTTCCCAGTGCCTCACCACAGCGAGTAAAGACGTTCCTCCATGTATCTAACCTAAATCTACTTCCTTTCATTTTAAAACTATTCCCTCTAGCCCTATCATATATGCTCTTGTAAAAAGTCCCTCTCTAGCTCTCCTTTTAGCTACTGGAAGGAGGCAATAAAGTCTGACTGGGGCATTGTTGATACAGGATAAACAACCTCTCAGCCTTTCCTCATAGAAGAGGTTTTACATTCCTCTTCCGTCGTCTTAATGGTCTGTCTCTGGACTCACTCCTGTCCTTCCTGTGCTGAAGACCTCAGAGCTGGATGCAATACTCCCTATGGAATCTCAGAGCAGAGCAGAGGAGCAGAATCACTTCCATCAACCTGCTGCCCACATCTTTTTGATGCAATCCAGGCCACATTTGGCTTTCTGGAATCCAAGTGCACATTGCTGGGTCATGTCCAGCTTTTCATCCAGCCCCAAGTCCCTGTTGGCAGGACTGCTCTCAATCCCTTCATTCCCCAGCCTGTGTTGATACCAGGGGTTGCTGTGACCTAGGTGCAGCACCTTACAACTGGCCTTGCTGGATCTTCTGATGTTCACACGGGTCCACTTTTAAAGCTTGTCCAGGTCCCTCTGGATGGCATCCCATCCTTCAGGTGTGTCAACCACACCACTCAGCTTCGGGTCATCTGCAAATATGCTAAGGGTGTATTTGATCTCTTTGCCTATGTCATGGTTGAAGACATTAAATAACAGTACCAATATGGACCCTTGAAGGGCACCACTTGTCACTGATATCCATTGGAACACTGAGCCATTGACCACTCTCCTCCGGATGTAACCATCCAACCAATTCCTTATCCACTGAACAGTACACCCATCAAATCCATCTCTCTCCCAACTTCGAGAGAAGGAGGTTGCAAGGGACCCTGTCAAAGGCTTTACAGAGTCCAGATAAATGAATCTGTAGCGCTTCCCTTATCCAGTCATGTAGGCATTCCCTTGTAAAAGGACATTGGACAACGGGGACCTTTTTCCACTCCCCAGGTACTTCACCTGACTGGCATGACTGGCCGACTCTCTCAGGTCTCTGAGGTGCATCTTGTCAAGTCCCATAGATTTATGTATGTTCAGGCTCTTCAGTTGATCACGAACTTGCATTTCACTTATAGTGGGAAGCACTTTGCTACCCCAATCCTCATCTTGTGGTCCATGCCAGGCATGGAAATATTTTTCAACAGAGGTACCACAGCATGCATGGTAGAATGAGTTCTAAAATGTAAGGCAAGGTCTTCCTTAGCAGACATGTACCCATTTGGTAATTTTAACTAAATTACTATTATTCCAGATCTTTCAGCTCTAAAGGCATGTAGTAGTGAAGAAGTTTGGTTGGTTTTAGTAAGTTTAGTCATATAGAAATCAAACTCTTCACACCATTTATGCAAAAGACGTTACAACAAATACATAGCAGGCTAAGGGAAGGGAGGTTTAGACTTTCGGAAGGAGAAAATAGCCTGTCTCAACCCAGGGCAATTAAAAGGAAAGGAGAAAGACTGCTGTTAATGAGTGGGGAGGTCTTAGACATGTGGGTTAGAGCAATGCCAAGCACAAATACAGGCTGGGTAAAGAATTAATTGAGTAGCCCTGAGAAGCACTTGGGGATGCTGATGAATGAAAAGCTGAACATGAGACAGCAATGTGCACTCACAGCCCAGAAGATCAACCACATCCTGGGCTGCATCCAAAGCAGCGCGGCCAGCAGGGCCTGGGAGGGGATTCTGCCCCTCTGCTCTGCTCTGCTGAGACCCCACCTGCAGTGCTGCATCCAGCTCTGGGCTCCCAGCACAGGTAGGACGTGGACCTGTTAGAGTGAGTCCAGAGGAGGCCACAAAAATGATCAGAGGGCTGAAGCACCTCTCCTGGGAGGACAGATTGAGGGAGTGGGATTGTTCACCCTGGAGAAGAAAAGGCTTTGGGAACACTTTATGGCAGCCCTCCAGTACCTAAAGGGAGCTTACAAGAAAGCTGGAGAGAGACTTTTTACAAGAGCTTGTTGTGATACGAAAAGGCGTAATGCTTGAAATTTCCTCAAATGTATGAGACAGTCATGACCTTTTCTCTGTTGTGTCTTTATAAACCCCTTTATTCAAAATACTACACTAAACTGCCACTTACATACATACGTATCTTTGATATTGTGTTACCTGACACAAAATCTTTCTTTTTTTTTATTATACTCTTTTCTTTAATTTTTATCCAGTTTTTAATCTAGCATCTTTCACAGTAGTTTACCTACAAAAATCATAATATTTGACACATTGGAAACAGCAATTCCAGAAACAAAGTATTTTATTGTGAGCTAGAAGAAACTACACACACTGAAATAGTAAAGCTAAAAGATAACTTGAGGAAATAGCTTCACTCAAACTGATTATCCAAGTGTCTTGTGTCTGAAAACACACACTGATAAATTCCATCATACGCTTGTCATGTACAAACACCAAATACATTTACCAGTGTGTCCAAAATCCAAAATGCATGCACTCATAGGAAGTAGGTTTACACACTGAGGACTGTACATCGTCTTACTAAGTATAAAAAATCTTTCCTCTGAGCCTCTGAACAAACTTTACAGGCTGCATATTTCCAACTATGTGGAATCAAGGGACACCAGTATTTCCAAAGTTGAAGACAATGATCTAGCAACAGAAAGGTTGAAATTCCTTAATGAAATACCCTATGGGAATGAAAAGAATTTCAAATGAGAAAGGTCCTTCACAGTTGAGCATGACTTCTCACTGCCAAATCTTCCACAAGACTACAGAGTAGCACAGGAACTAAACTCTTAGCCAAAGGACCTTAATGAACCCTTCAGTTTTGTGAGGTTTTATTACATATCTATTGTCTCTAGACCTTAAAAAAAAAGTTTCCAAAGTACACATTTATTTTACACTACTATGGGTGTATGATTCCAAATAAGTGTTTAACAATAGAGCAATTCTATTTCTACAGATGAGGTGATTTTAGAAACAGGACACTAAAACACATCTGTATCACCAGTCCCACAAAACATCGCTCCAGACTACCTCTCAGAAAATACTTCCATACAGCTGCACCAGACACTTGGGGAACAAGTGATTTAAGATTTGTATGGGAGAAGACTCTCTTTAACACACAGGGAGGGAGCAAAGGATGCATCTGAATCTCAAGGATGGTGGAAGAGCTTATGGCATACACTGTTTGCAAGATACAAGTAGATCACTAACATCGACTTCTGACAAAAGAAGGGACAACAAAATACCATCACTGAAATAGCAGAAATAATTTTGCAGGCTTACAGAAAATACCACTAACATTTTAACTTCTTTCCTTGTTCTACGGAAGTCATATAACTTGAACTCAAGTCACAACCTCAGCGCGCAGGGGAAAAAAAAAGCATGTGAAGTTGGGAGAAATGCTTTTTAAAAATAACACTATGACATTGTAAAAGAAGTCCCAAGTATTAGATTTTGTTTAAAGAGTGACACTTTGGTAATTCAGGCTGAGGAATCTGCATGGTTCTGTTGGCGTTAAAGTGTGGAAGGAAAAAGTGGTTTTGGTGTCATTCCCCATACATGCACACACACAAAATGTTCTTGTGTTCCTCCCCCTCCCTTCCATACACTAAATCTAGCTGTTATCACCTATAAGCAAGAAGAAAGCACTCTGCCCTGTAAATGGCCTAAATCCTTCAATATGATATACTCATGCAGAGTTAGTTTTTTGATATATATAATTGTGCAGAGCCAAGTTAATATTTAAGGCACTTGGCACGACTATTAGAGTTTGACTTATAGATCAAAATACAGGACTGCAGCCATAGTAAATACTCTTCCTGATAACTCACTAAACAGAAACACTTAAAGAGAAGTTAAATATATAGAGGTCACGAAGAATGATTAAATTATGTATTATAATTACATAATTATGTATTATTCTGATGGCAGAAAGGCCCTCTGGATGAGGCTGAGGAAGATTAAAATCTTCTTTTACAGCCAAAGCAGCCACACTGCAACTGTGTGTCCAATATCTACCAGCTGAATGTTTTAATATATTTTTTATTCTTCTAATGGTCAGAACAATTGTAATTCATCTGTTACACATAAATAGGTGTATCTAATTTATTGAAATAAAACTGCTGCATGTAACAAATAATGATTTTGCTGCAACTAGAATGCAGTCTATTTCTCTGCACTGTGCTACCACCAAAAAAAAAATCACACTGTGGTATAAAGATTATTAAAGGAAATTTTAATCTTCAGGCAGGAAAATACATACTGAAAATAAATACCTCTCCTCTTTCTGAAAGCATGCAAGCTCACCACTACACCCTTCCACACTAAAACACTTCATATATTCAGTGCCTGCTTGAGTAAGTTTCAAGTAAAAGCTTCTATAAACCATTAAGAAAGGCGCGTTTCAGTTTGAAGGGACTTACAGTGATAATCTAGTCCAAAATAGAGAAAAAAACTGAGAATAATAAAGACTAAATAGAGAAGGTACAGAAAGCCTTCTAATCAAAATTAAAGAATACTTTCACCATGCATGATGAAAGTAGATGAGAAGAGAGAGACACAAAGGTGACAAAAAAGTTCTTTGTTTTTTAGCTGGTTAAGACTGGTCTTTTCAGATTACTTATTACTTTGTATACAAAAGTACAGCGTACTTGAGGAATTACTCTGAAGATACAAATCAGGTACTTAAAACCCATCTAAGATCATTTTAAATCATAGTTTTAGGCTTGGGTCTACAAATCATAGAGAAAGAGAAAAAATTCTCACATAAAACTAGAATGAGAAAATTACCATTGTGATATATGCTGAAAAATTAGTGATTTTTGGGTCAACTTGGCAAGTCAAATAATCAGCAACACCTTCATGGCAGCTTGAGCTGACATCACCCAAGTGTTCCCTGCACTAGGTCTAATATTTTCTATTGTTAATTACCACATTGCTGGAATTTACCATCCTAACTAAGTATGAAAATAAGTGTTAAAATAAAACATGCACAACCCTACTCATTTTAGTATTTGTTCCACTTATATAAGACCTCAAGTTTATACTTAATATGCAAAACCTAAATATAAAAAGCTTCTTGAATGTAAAAATACTTTTCATATAAAGCAGCATTTTCCTATTTGTGATAGCTGAAACTGATCTTGACCACTGTTTCAAGTCTAGTTCAACAGCATCTATAACTGAAATCCACTTCTCTGTTGATATAAAATAATTATAAAATGCAACAGAGCAAAAGTGCATGAAATATTCAGTACAAAGAATCTACACACAATTCGGTGCCAAACCATCAAATATTAGAATACCCATCGCTACTGAGAAACTAACATTTTGACTCGAGAAACCATTCTAAGTTGCTTGAATATAACTGTTGCCTATTAATGAAGTGATTAGTCATTACTCAAACAAAGATAACTGAAACAATTTTTTTTAAAAATTCAGATTGTTGATTAAATGTCTTAGCTTGAAGTACCACCACCACATATATCAATAGTGGTAAGCCTTGGCAATGCACATAGAACAACTTTGGGCCATCTCCACAGTGTTGACAGAATCACAGAGCATACAGAGCACCTACTTCCAATACCCCCACCATCGCCAGGGACACCTTCCACCGGACCAGATGCTCAAAGCTTCATCCAATCTAGCCTTGAACACTTTCAGGTATGAGGCATTCACAACTTTTCTGAGGAACCTGCTCCAGTGCCTCACCACCCATGTAGTGAAAAATTTCTTTCTAATAACTAAAAATAATCTAAATCATAGAGTATCATGACTTGGATGGGACCTTTAAAAGTCATTGAGTCCAACTCCAGGCTCTGCACAGGACACCCCAATAATCACACTATGTGCCTGAGAGCATTGTCCAAACACTTCCTGAACTCTGTCAGGCTTGGTGCTGTGACCACAGCACAAGTTCCCTGGGGAACCTGTTCCAGTGCCCAACCACACTCTGGGTGAAGAAACTTTTTCTAATATCCGATCTAAACCTCCTCTATAATGCCATTTTTCAGCTCCTGTCACTGGTCATCAGAGGGAAAAGATCAGTGCCAGCCCCTCTGTTTCCCCCTGTGACGAAGCTGTAGACCACGACGAGGTGTCCCCTCAGCGTCCTCTTCTCCAGACCAAGTGACCTCAGCTGCTCTTCATATAGCTTTTCCTCCGTATCTGTCACCATCTTTCTGNCCTCCATATCTTTCACCATCTTTATGGGACCCTTTAGAATTTCTCTAATAGTTTAGTATCTTTCTTACATTGTGTTGCTCAAAAAGCCCCCCATCACTGGAGGTGAGGCTGCCCCAGCGCAGAGCAGAGCAGGACAATCCCCTCCCTTGGCTGGCTGGTGATGCTGTGCCTGATGCCCCCCAGGACACAGCTGGCCCTCCTGCCTGCCAGGTCACACTGCTGGTTCCTGTATCTACTCTCTTTTAATTTAGAGAATCACAGAATAATCAAGGCTGAAAGAGACCTTCAAGATCATCTATTCAACCACCAACCCAGCACGACCATTATCACCTCTAAACCATATCCCTTAGTGTCACACCCAGACCATTTCCAGAAATGGTGACTACTACCTCCCTGGGCAACTTATTCTAATGCTTGTTCCACACTTGCAGTGAAAAAATATTGTCTAATATCTACCCCGAACCTCCTCTGGCACAACTTGAGACCATTTCTTCCCGTTCTTTTCCTTGAGACTTGTCAGAAGAGATTGGCCCCCACTCCACTAGAACCTCCTTTCATGCAGTTGTAGAGAGCCACGCGGTCTCCCTGAGCCTCCTCTTTTCCAAACTAGACAGCTCCAGCTCCCTCAGCCTAATGGTGTTCCAGCCCTGTGATTTCCTCTGGCCCTCCTCTGGACCAAATTCAAGTGGTCCACATCCTCCTTATGCTGGGGGCCCCAGAGCTGAATGCAGGACTGCAGGTGGGGTCTCATGAGAGTAGAGCGGGAGAATCACCTCCTTGCCCTGCTGGCCACACTCCTTTGGATGCAGTCCAGGATAAAATAGGCTTTCTGGGCTGCAAATGCACATTGACAGGTCATGTTCAGCTTCTCATCTGCTGATCCCCCAGGACCTTTCCTGCAGAGTTGCTCTCAATCCGTTATTCTCCACTCAGCCTGTATCCATGTTGGGGATGGTGCTGACCCAAGTGTAGGACCTTGCACTTTGCTTTGTTCACCTCCATGAGGTTTGCACTGGCCCAGCTCTCAAGCCCATCGAGGTCCCTCTGGATGCCATCCCTCCCCTGCAGCGTGTCACTGCCCCACACAGCCTGCTACTGTCAGTGAACTGGCTGAGGTGTGCTCGATCCCACTGTTCATGTCACCAACAGAGAAGTTAAAATGTGCTGGTCCCAGTATCAACCCCTGAGGAATTGGTATCCACGTCACTGGTATCCACGTGGACACTGGAGCTGTTGACTGCATCTCTTAGAGTGCAACCACCCAGACAATTCCTTCTCCACTGGGTAGTCCTTCCATCAAATTCAAGTCTCCCCAGTTTAGAGATGAGGATGTCATGTAGGACAGGATCAAACGCTTTGCAGAAGTCCAGGTAGATGACATCAGGCACTCCTCCCTTATCCATCGAAATTATAACTCAGTCATAGAAGGCCACCAAATTGGTCCGGCATGATTTGCCCTTGGTGAAGTCATGCTGACTGTCACCAACAACCTCCATGTGCCCCAGCATAGTCTCCAAGAGCATCGGATCAATGACCTCACTGAGTACAGAGGTGAGACTGACTAGCCTGTAGTTATCCAGATCTTTTCTTCTTCCTTTTTTAAAAATGGGGGTTATGTTTCCCCTTTTCAGTCACTGGGAACTTCACTGGACTGCCATAACTTCAAATATATAACAAATAGTGGCCTAGCCACTTTCTCCACCAGTTCCCTCAGGATCGCTGGATACATCCCAGCAGGTCCCATGGACTCACGCATCTTCAGGTTCCTCAGATGGTCTCAGACTTGATCTTCTCCTACAGCCAATGATTCTACATTCTCGCAGTTCCTGCCTTTGCCTTCTGCAATTCAGGCAGTGTGGCTGGAGGACTTACCAGTAAAGACTGAGGAAGAAAAGCCATTAAGTACTTTGACCTTCTCCATGTCCCAAGTAACCAGGTCTCCTGCTTCCTCCTGGAGAGGACCCACATTTTCCCTAGTCTTCCTTTTATCATTGACATGCTGAGAGAAGTTTCTCTTGTTGCCCTTGACAGCCCTCAGCAAGTTTACTTCTGTCGGAGCTTTAGCTTTCCTAATCTGATCCCTGGCTGCTCACACAATCTCTCTGTATTCCTCCCAGGCTACTTTTCCCTGCCTCTACCCTCTGCAGGCTTACGTTTAGTGCCTGAATTTGTCCAGAAACTCCTTGTTCATCCTTGAAGGCCTCCCGGCACTTCTGCCTGACTTCCTCTTTGTTAGGATGCATTGCTTCTGACCTAGAGGAGATGACCCTTGAATATTAAACAGATTTCTTGGGTTCCTCTTCCATGTGCAAGTCTTTATCCCACAGTACTCTACCACAATGTTGTTCCTTCAACAGCTGAGTGGCTGAAGTCTCCATGAGGACCAGTGCTTGGGAAAGTGAGGCTGCTCCTATCTGTCTAGGGAGGGCCTCATCCACTTGGTCTTCCTGTTCAGACCCCCTCTATAATGTCACCTGCCCACCCTTTAATCCTGATCTGTAAGCTCGCAGTTGTCTCTCCATCGATCATCAGGCAGAGCGCCATGTACTCCAATCGGTCACTGACATAGCAGGCAACACCCTCCGCCTGTCTCCTCTGCCTGGTTTTTTTAAACAGTCTCTATCATTCCATTCTAACACTCAGTCATCGGAGTCATCCCACAACATCTCTGGGACTGATAAGGCCATAGCCCTACAGGCATGCGCAGGCTTCAAACCCCATTTCTTTTATTCTCCATGCTACGTGCATTAGCACAGAGGTACTTAAAATGGGTCCTTGATGAAGGATGAAGCCAACTTACTGGCCTGAGTAGCTGGAATTCCTTTGTGCTGCTCTTCACGTGCTCTCCTGTTGACCTGTGATCTCTCTCCAAGCTCTGGGCGTCTCTTATCGCCCCTGGGATCAAACTGGTAGGAGTGGAACGTTTCCTCCAGCAACCTCCATCTAAAGCCCTCTTCGCCAGCTTCGCAAGCGTATGACTAAAGATGCTCCTCTTCCACTCTGACAGATGGACCCCATCAGCCCGCAGAGAGCAGACGTCATGGATTGCTTCAATACAGATTTGAAATTCTATATATAGTGCATATTAACAGTTTAAATTAGGAGTTATCTAGAATTTTGCGTAAGTGCATGTTTGGATGTTTAATGAATGACTAGTGATCTAAAAATGGATTTGATTATGCAGTATTAGAAGAGATTTTTTTATTCGCAGGGTTGATAATGTTATTGCTGGCCTATATTAGATTGATGACAGGACATAGAGCTGGCAAAGGCCAGAAATCAGAAGTTCAAAGATTTACAAATCCAGAAATAAGTAAGAATTAAAGCATAATTGTTGCATTTGTGGAGTATATTCCCATTTGGAATACTCCCACAGCCACAATTTCACCTGCTGATAATAGGTCAATGTGGCAGCTACAAAAGAAAACAGAAAAAAATAATGGTAGGAGGAACTGGAATATAGTTAATGAAAGAGCAAATCTACATAAGACCTGTTAGTCATTGAATGTGTTTACAATTGCACATTTGATGTTTTACCGTTTGCCAGACCACTGCTCTTTCACAGGCTGTGACAAAATAAATGGTTTGACCAGAATTTCAGTTAGTTCTCAGTGTTATCTCAGTCTTTATATTCCAGCAACCGTATTTTCCAGAGGTAACTTTATATAACAAAGACTGCATAACATATGTCTTACACTTACTTCATACAGTAATGACTGTAAAACAGGTATCTTTAGAAAAGTAGAAGTGTCAGTTAAGGAAATAATTGGGAATGCAACACAGGCAGTAATTTAATTCTGAATATACCACATGTAAACAAATGTGAGTTCTTATTTTGTCTATAAAATTTCTCATTCTTTAAGACATTTGTATTTGTGCTGAAAGCAAGAGTTTGATTTTATTTAATGAAAAAACTTATCTCTTGTTTAGCAGACCTAATTTCAAAATCAGCTTCAGTACCAATTAACCCTGCACATCTGATTAGTCCAGCACAGCAATTACAAAATATTCAAGCATGGAATTTCAACTGCAGATTTTTACTTTACTTCCACCATCAAGTTCTGTCAGAATATTAATAACTATTAAAGTTACATTTCATCATACATTATGAAAGTGAAACAGAACAGTTACAACTGCAGACATGAACTACAATTTATTTCTTTACTTGAGATGATTCTGTAATATCCTCTGCTCCTGCCTATTCACACCTGCTCTTTGACTGGAAAATTTCCAGACACTTCCCTTCAAGTGTCATTTCTTCACTGTATATTCACAGAGAGCAAGCAAGCAGGGGGAAAACAAATTACCAAAAAACTCCACTGTAAGTAGTGCTAATCACTTTGGAAAGTACACTTAAGACATTGAATGTACTTAAAAATTAGTTACGAAGTTTATAAAAGCCATGAATTTAATACAGAAATGGGTAACTCTACAGAGAAAATACCATAAATAATTTTTAAAAGGTTAAGACACTCATGCACATTACTTTTTTCAGAAAGTTTTAAGTAGCATGGAACAGACAGTGCTCAGTCTAGGTTTTACTTCACTATTTGCATAATTAAAATGAACCAGCCATGAACTCAAATTGAAATCTTATCCATATCCTACCGAAATAATGGGCATGCTGCAATTGACCTCAAAGCACAAAGAACCATGCCCTTCATTAGGAAAGATTGGTGTAAATTATCAGAAACTACAGAATAGTGAATACTAAAATTAAATAGATATGATATTGCCACTAAAAGAATTAATTTACAACCAGTGTCCTAATTAAAATCACATTTTTAATGTACTCTTACACATAACCAATCTAATAAAAGGTACCTGTAAAGCTGAGCTAAATAGACCAGACTCATGTCTAAAATGTTAAGAAAACATGAAAATGTAGTATATATATATATTCTTGTGTGGCAAGATACAGAATTTATGCAACAGATCACAGACAAAATCTGAAATTGGTGAAAATCCTGCAAATAAACTGGCCTAATATGTTTCTCTGGATTGTTAAGAATGAGAAACAAAATACTCACTAACAAATGTATTATTCTGCCAGTCACTGTAGGTTATGAAAATAGTAACAGCCCCAATATTATACTCGAGCAAGAGAAGGGAAAAACATAGAAGAAGAAAAGGATTCTACTTAGACTATGAAGAAAACTTTAAAATGAGAGATTTTTAAACAAGTGTATGTAATTCATTTTAAAAAAAGAAAGCAAAATACAACATTTCAAACTGCTAGAAAGCCCTTTGTCAGATATCTGGCCAAGCAGTAACTGAGTGTTCTAGCAGATATCCCAAACTATTACCACCAAACATTTCCTGGAAAAACTATAATTTGAATAGTTTTATGACCCTTTGTGCAACTCAGAAGGTGAATGCCTGGAGAAAAAAAAGGGGGGGGGAGTGGGGCTGAGAGCATAAAAAAGTATTTTTCACTGGATTTTTTTCTTTCTATAGTAAGACTAGTGTACACATGGAAACATTCATTTGTAAACTACAGAAGACATTAGCATACCATTACTCTCAACAGCATACGTTGTTTGACACTTTATAGATTTATCTGGATGCGTTTTTAATTGCAAAAGTTTCATTTCCACATTTAGAGGAAGACTTTAACTGGGGCAGTTATGAGTTGCATTGCCACGTGCTGGTAGATACTCTCAAATTTTCCAATCCAGAAAATCATCAGGTGTGTAACCAGCTCCCATCAGAGAGCACATCTTAAGATAAGCTTGTGGGATTACACCCAAAATTTCTGTCTTTAGTTGAGAGAGGAGAATATTATTTTTATTCAGTGTTTTTATTCAGTATCATTTATTTTAACCAATCTAACAAAAAACTATTAAAAATAAAAGAGCTTTCAGACTTCAAGGCAGAGCATGAAAATCTGAGCTTTAATCCATGACATTGGTCACTCTTCTGGATTTGGTATTAAATAAAGCACATTTCAAACACATTTTGTCCATCTGGAATGGTTTAGGCAAACTCTGGGTATACCTTATACCTTTTCCATCCTTTCACTCTCACAGACTCAAATTTTATAAATTAAATCAGAATACACATCTTGTAACTAACCAACTGTACACTAAGAGTCAACTAATGTCACCAGAAATTAAAAACAACAGCCTTTTTATTGATTAGAAAACATTCCACTCACACATTGTGCTTGTTAATTAGCTGCAAACAACCTGCTGGCTGACATTCGCCATGCAATAAGCAGTTTTTCAGATTCACATTCTAGCCACTTTATTGTTCCACATGAGTTCTCTCAAATCCCACAGAGTCTATTTGATTCCTTTCAGCTACAAAATCTAGAAATAAAGTTTTAAGATAAAATTTACCCCTCAAAAAAAAAAAAAAAAACAAAAAAAACCCCCCCAAACAAAAAAGCACTCACAAAAAAATTTCTCAGCCGAGAGTGGACACCTGAACAATATTTCCAATCTTATTCTGCTAACATGAGGTGGGGGAATAAAAAAACCCACCCAACAAGATTATAACTGTCACAGAAAGGGGAATTACATAATATGCCAAAGGATTTTATTAATTCCCAGATACTTCCTGTTTTCTTCTGTTGCCTGTGTTTTCTATTGATTTCTATCATATCACAGCCTACAGACTCTCACCTCACAAAAAGACATACAGAAAATGGATAACAGAGAATTCTTCACTGAGATCTTTGAATAGGTTTCTTCCCCCCCCAACACTTGCAATCTTGGAACACGGCTGTAGACCCAGACTTATCTGAAGTGAATCATCTACACACAGATCATATATTGCTGTAATGGCTCACAGTTGTTATGCTGCATGTTTCAGTCACAATTTCTCTTCTGTCAATCTTCGGGTCATCATTCCAAAGAATATGCCTTAGCAGACAGCAAAGACCCCAAACATGAATTTGACACACAAGAAATAATATAAAAGTTATGACACTGGTGCCATATCTAGCAACATGACTGACTCAAGCGGTCAGTAGCAGGTCTCTAACAAGGAGTGTAAGGAATACATCCTGTATAGAAACCCTGGTATAAATATTCCTATGTGAAGTACCGTACACAAAATAAAATGCCTCACTTTCCTCAGTCTGTTGAGCAGAACCATAATACATTTCAATTTTGTTGAGGATTTTTTTTCCAAATACATAATTTCGAATATGTAGATAATTTTTTCCTCTTATACTCCTTCAGTTCCCTGAAAACAAAGATGAATGGGAATTTAGAGCTATTATTTGGAAAGCTGGCTCCTTATATTTTATACATGTGCAGAGACAGGCACTAAGGGCAACATATGCCTCCCTCAGTGAAGTAATATTACACATGTGATCACAAGAAATCTAAGTCAATGCACACTGTTACAATTTTTGCACAAAAATCAAATAAGGAAACAAAGTCTCCTGTCAGGGGTTTAAATTCATTTCAAGGAACTCCAGTAGAACAAGCTAAGAGGCTATACAATAAACGAGGGTGAAAAGTGCTTAATGGACTTCAGAGTCAAGTAAGTAAGAAACAAAACACAGAATTACTGCTTGAAATTGGAGCTCTTCTCACTAACAGAGGAATTAGCCACAGGATGAGGATCGGAGATAAGGCTTCATGAGAACAGAAATGCTTTGGATCTACAGATTTATTGGACAACGCTAGGAAATTGTGCTCACCGAGCAGGATTCCTCTTGTATAAAAGAGGAATCTTTGCAAGAAGTTAAGAAGTCCGGAAGAAAAGTGAAAAAATGCCTCAGAAAAGAAGCATAACAATCTTGGACCTGCAGGAGCACAGGAATGTGCAGAGTCCTGGGTGGCTGGCCTCACCTCACTACCAAATGCCTTAACTAGTACAGAACCTGATGAGGGAATGTTACTTACTATTACAGAATAAAAATATATTACTAACCTATAGGCAACTGACATGGAAAAGGGCAACAGTGTCCTTTAAACAAATTTCCTTTTAGGACTGCTATCTGGACAATGCAACTACAAAACCATCCCCAGCTTGCCTAAAAACTCCCAGTGTTATTAAAAAAATGAAAGGCATGATTGTGGTCAGCTCTACACAGGTATGCAAAATGAAACAAGAAACGTTTTGTTCCTCCTGAGTATTTACAGCAATGTCAGAAACGTTTCTGTTCTTAGATTATGAACCACAAGACTTACAGGAGCTTAGAATTGCTGCCATTTAAATATACTTTCTGTCCCCTAAGAAAAACTGGCATCACTGGCCTGCACATTGGATGCATCTCACAGACAAATGAAAGTGGCCCTTATCCATAAGGCACACGAATGAGGAACCAACTGACTGAAGCATTGTAAAATTAATCTTATACATATACAATAAACATAAACCAGTTCTGTAAAATTCTCTCCTTGAAAGACCTGAAAAAACCACCAACTGTGTAACAATGCTAATGCCTCCCATATGGGCTTCAATAGTGTTGCTAGAGAAATGCTGCATCCTAACACTGGTGTTAATGCTAATAGCAGCCATACCACATTGCTTACCAATACACCTACTTAATGAGTTACAAGTATCGTGGTACCTGGCAAAAATAAAAGTGTCTATTAAGAGAGAGCTCATTCACTGTCTCACAGTATTAACGTATACAAACCCACTAAAGATCCAGACAAATAGAAAAAATATACCATCTGTGGTACTGAACATTTTTACTCTCATTGGTAGAAGCTGCAAATCCAGGTGTATTTGACTTAATCAATAAAAACATCTTAGAGCTCTGATTTTTCATTCAATCAAATAAGGATTCTTCCAACAGTATCAGTTCAGTGGGGCTGTGGAATTAATTACTGCTAATGCAGTAAACCACTCATGAACTTAAGTGGATTTCAATCCAAGTAAAGGATTTTTGTATTTCAAGGTATTTTAAGTCAAGAATTTCAGAAGCTGTATCTACATAAAACCGTGCAGGTTTAAAATTAATTCTAGTAAGCGTTTTGCAAGGAATGTTCCCATAAAAGCACCCAAGGTGCAAAGAGATCTTAATGCTTTTGTCAGGCATGGTGAATTTGTATTCCTCTTAAAACATAAACTCATGGTGTGTGAACTACCAAGAGTAGAGGACATTTCCTTCAACAATTTTTCAGAAGTACTGTCTCCTTAAGTGAGTGAGGTTTCAAATGTTTCTCTGTTTAAAACAATTGCATTTCAAAGACCAGATTCTGTCCCTTCAAAGATACGCACCTCAATTTCCCCCTGAAGCCTTCCTTTCTATGGCCTGTCTGGTATGCCTTTTTTACTTGATAACACACCAGGAGGCAAAGTAATCTTCCTCTCAGCAGCAAAACACTCTATTGCTGCAAAGTTTAGAGAGTCAGTCACCTTGGATAAACAACTATTTAGTATCTGGACAAATCAAACTAACCCTCTGGAGATACAGAGAAATGTAGCACTAGAGAACTCCTACAGTCTAAAAGAAAAACAAAAGGCATTTTAAAAAATTTTTCACCTTCACAATCCTGATACAAAGTGTAATCTAGAATCCAACCCTCTGGCCCTCACCATTCTGTGCAGGTACACAGGAAAAGGAATAGTTCTGTCCATAATGTATAGTTAACAAAGGTATTGCTAAGGAATACCACAATTCCTACTTTACGATCTTTAAGATCAAGAGAAGGAAGCAACTGATTGAAATGGAAGGGGAGCTTTGTTCAAAATATAAGTAAAAACAAAGTAACAGCTGTGCTTTGTAGCTCTTAAGTTTTGTGGATTTTTAATCTACGGAGACCCTATTTCTTAAAGAGCTTCTCAAGAAACAAAAAGAGGAAGCAACCTACCAAGGAAGATTAAAAAAAACCAAATCCCCAAATAAGAACTAACTTCAAAAAGGCAAATTGATACTTCTATACTGGGGTGGGATTCACAAGCCTCTAAATTTACACTGGCTTTTAAAATCAATTATTTGACAATCTGACATTGTGCGAAAAAGCAAGATTGTGTCACATAATGGTGCAGGAATACAGGAACCAAATGCAAGAGCTTTTTTTTTTTTTACCAAAGGATTTGAGATTGGAGATGCATACAAGTTTTTCTCCTATTTTTATTATTTTGTAGTACAAAACAATTTTAAGGATTTACTAGGTTTATCTAAAATCTTCACAAAAAAGGCAACACCGTTTTAACAGCATTACACCATTAATCAACCTCATGCTTCAAGTCTGTCTGCTTAGTATTTTACTTTCACCTGCCTTCAAGAATCCAACTTGGACAATTTCAGGATAAAACATTGAAGTCTGAGACTTAAATATATTCTCTTACGGGAAAAATGTAGGTGATACACAGTATAAGGTCTTACTTACACCAGTCTCTGGCCTGCATTATTTTTAATTAGCAAATAAGAAGTTCTCTGCAATTCCCTACGCACTTAGTAAAATATGTACTGTGCAGACTGCAGGGTGGCTGCAGGACCACAACAGATAAGCCCATACACCAGGCACATCAAACACCAGGCTCTTGTCCAAAGACTGGTGGCTTGGTAGGCATGGCAACACCTCCATGGGACTTAAGAAATCAGTTTGGTACACCTCCACTCCAGCGAGGCTACCTGGTTTTAACATACAGCTTGTTTAGGATACAAATTTTCTGCATTGGTCAAGCAGGCATCCCTAGGGAATGAGCAGCCTTGTCGCTTTGTTGAGACGGACATAACAACACACACACTTTTACTTCTTACAACAAGTGTGTGTGTCTTTATGTCCGTCTCAACAAAGCAACACAGCCTTAATGCTGTTTTTCCCAGACCAGACCATGTCATCTTCGAAAGCGACATAGAGAAATTGCAAAGAAAAGCTGACATGTTGTCTTCATTTATGTGGTTGAAGATAATGACTCATTTTCTTAAAACCTTTGCCTCACATTTCAGATAAAGACTGTTGTAGCTGCAAACTTAAATGCTTAGCTAGGACTACGTAATATTTTCAAATACATCAAATTACTTACTGAAAAATCTGGTTTTAATCAACACAAAACTATTCATAATGTTGAACTGAAACTTTCCTACTTCCCATAAAAGAGAAGTACACACAATGAGCAAAAACTGATTCCAGTGTCAAAGTCAATAAAAATGTAATTACTCCATACAAAGCAGAGCAGCATCAGTGGGACAGATTCAGGAAACTGCTTTCAAAATACTATTGCACTGGTTAAAAAGTATCCTAATGTTTGGTAGTATAGGCTCAAATTCCTTTGGATAGACATGGTTATTAAAGACCTCTCCAGCACATTATGAATTTAAAGAACCATAGTTATATCCTTCTCTTTCACATATAATGCCTTAAATCTGGTTCATCAAGTGGAAGATAGACAATAGAATGAAAACAAGCATATCCCCATTTCAGTAATTCATTTAGAATTATTAAAGTTAGTGGACTTACATGTTTATATAAATATAAATTTGTCTTTACTCATTCCAACCCAAAAAACAACCACTTGCTCCTCAGATAAGCTGATTTATTTCATTAGTAGGAGCCGGGAGAGCTAGCAGTTTCAGTAAAAGTTTGATTTATCCACTCAAATTGATTGGTGTAGCCCTTATGATTATTTTAAGGAATTATAATTATTATATAAATAAATGAATAGAAGCATTTTGTTGTGAAAGCATATATAACTGAACTTCATAAAGGTAGGTATTCCTAGCCTGCAGACACAACACTGAGGTACTTTGTTGATTTAAAATACAGGTATATACTTAGAAGTGTAAACTTCTTAGAAGTAAACTAGGAAGTTATAAAATTCTTACATCCCTTTTAAAAGACAGCATATACACGCTACATACTCAGATAATTATAGCCCCCATAATGAAGAATAAAAAAAAGTCCTCAGTATTTACTGGGTTTTGATGAAAAAAGTTATTTTCAATAGTATTACTCATGTTCTCTCAAAATTTGCTCCTTTTACAGTTAGAGGCCTGCGAGTTAGCACTGGCTTAAGCCTTTGTCTGGAACACAGAACTGTTCATAACTACACTGGGAAAATCCTCCCACATCAGGGAAGCCAGTACAGAATATATAGTATTAAAACATATTAAAGCACAACTGTGACAGAAAGCAACTGTGATTTGTAGCGCCAGAACAACATCAACAAAGTGCCAGGTTAGTCAGCCATAGCAGTAAAAATACAGAGTTGCCAATACAACTGCTGCATATATATATTGAGGGGCTTCGACTGACACAACCATACCACCCATGGATTACACTTTTTCACTCGCCTAAATTATACCAGTAGAAGTTTCATGTGTAGCAAAGCTGTAAAGACATATTCAGTTTCACAAATCCTTGTGAAGGAATTACTTATATGCAAAACACTGATCATAAACAAAAGCCTTTATGAAAAATTAAGACCTTAGAATGCAACTATTTTATTTTTCATTTCATTCACTTTATTTGTATTAGACTTTGGGTTTTTTTACTTCTTGAAATCTAGAAGCTTTCTGAATCACTCTAGCATTTTATCACTCTGATTTTTACTATTTAAGACCATACATAACTATTATAACTGAAATATGAATATAAAATGCATGCAAGTGATTCACTAAATTCTATTTCCTCTCAAAAATAAAAAGATTTGTTCATTATGCAAAACAAAACCAACAAAAAAACCACCTCCCTCAGGAAAAAAAGGAACTTCCACAACTTTTATGCAAAATTATACAAAAGATACATTATTTTAATCATTATTTCAATTTTTCTGCAGTGAATGCAATGATTCCAAAATAGGTTACATACAAAGCACTACAGAATTTGTCCTGTAAAGTAGAAATCATAATAAAAAGATCCTAATCCAAATTAGAGGTGCTGCACCTGCTGCTACTTAAACAAAACAGAAAAGAATAAATAGTGTCCTTAAACAACAGTGAGACTTATCTCCTACTGAAGTACAGTTGCCTACTCCTAACTCCAAAGGGACAAACACAAATACCAAATACCTTTATCAGGACCACAAGATTACAGTGCAGGTTTTGTTGAATTCATCACAGTAACAGTGAAATAGGAGCAAACAAATGGGCACATATGCAGGCTTTGAAACTACCTATTAAAATTGTCAGTTCTCATCTTAATTAAGCATAATAAATCAAACCAGCTATAAAGCAGGGTCTCATATTGCCGGAATCTGCAAGAACCTGTTTTCAGCGACATACTATTACACTAGTTGAAGTTCTGGCTTGAAATTCTTACAAAAACACTTTACATGGTTAACAAAACATTTTTCATTCTGTTTTGTTCTCTGCAATCTCATGAATTCTTTTCAATTATCAAAGTATAAAATGTTCAATAGGATCAATCTTTTCTACTGCAATACTTTGCATTGGCAATTATGAAGTAAAAATAACAGCAGAAGCAAGTGATTTGCAGATCTTACTGCTCCAAATTCTTAATCTAAACTTCAATAATCTGATATATTTACGGAAAGCCATAAATTAATTTTCCTCCTTTTAAGGTTACCTACCAATTACATTACTTTGCAACTAGCCTCTAGACATATACATGCTAAGAACAAGAAAGCTACAAGAAACAAAATAAACACAATACTTATAATGACCATACCTAGTAATAAGAACCGCATTATCATGGTGGGCAATCCCATTTTCTGGAATGGTGTTTCCATCACTTTGGTGGGAGAGAATGGATTTCTGCCACTTACAGAAGCTATCGAGGGACTTGTCTGCATGGTGGTTTATCTCCAAGTTTGGCTGCAATACAACATGCATACCAGAAATGTTCCAAACAAATTACTAAGGTCAGTTCTTAAGCCTTCTGAAAACTAAAATGGGACTATAATTAGAAGCAGTGGTTTCTAGGAATAAACTCTTCTTGCCAAATTTTATTTCTGTAAAATCCGACCCCAAGTTCAGCTGTGTATTACTGAACCATCATTCTTTCTGCTCCAACTTTAATAATTGTTATGTCAATACAGAAAAAAAAAATCAAAGTACAGATCTAAAAATAAAACTGACTTCCCCAAAGGTGTAGTAATAATCACCTGAAGTAAGAATAGGTATCTTTGAGATGATATATGAGGAATATTCCTTTGAACTGCTTCATCTTGATTAAAGTAGTGAAAAATTACTAATGATAACCTAATGATAGGTTTTGTACTCAGAGGCAACCACTTCAAGCTATAATTAAATGAACTCTATATTATACAATAACGTGCTTTTTTACTTCACAGGTATAAAGCTTAGCACAACAGCTCTTACCTGATCTTCAGTGAGGACAATCAAACGTGTCACTATAATATTCACAACGTTTCCTAGACTGGAATCACGATAAAGTTTGGCAACCTGACCTCCAGAAAATAAGAAAAGGCACAAAGTCAGACAAGAAACACTACTTGCTTCCTAAATGGTTAAAAATTAACCCAATTTCCTCACGTAGTTCCATAATGTAAAATATCACTGTCACCTAAATACAAGTTATTTTTTGACCGAAAAATGACCATTCAGTAAAAAAAACCTTTTGAGTCACACTTTTCAATTGAAACTATTTACACCTTGTTTCATAAATCATCCAGCACAATGAGCATTTGGAGTGTTGATGTAAGCAGAATAGAACTGTATAATCTGTACATAATTATTTGAATTCATACAGAAAGACAACAATTTAAAAGCGATCAAAACATACTTCTTGACAGAAAAAGTACTACATTTTTCCCAAAATGTCAAGATTTTCAGTATTTTAACTATTCATTCCTGCAAGCTAGTACATATATTAAGGCATTACTCATGACAATAAATAAACACTCGACAGGTCCATTATCATTTCAGTACATATGTATCGATAAGAACACAGAGAAGGATGAAACTTACAATATTCATTACACTCAAAATGTAGTGTTCAATGTCTTTGCGACCATGGTATCCCACCATCATTTTGTCTGCTACTACCAGCGTTTCCACAAACCGTTCAAGGCTTACAGATCTCTTCTGCCGACTATGACTACTTAGTGTGTCATTGACTGGAAGTGAAGCTGGAAAAGCAGATGCATCATTCATCCACCAAGGTTTGCCGCTTCTTGTGAGTTCTTCTAGGAACCAAAACAATTAAATACTTGAGAGGGGGTCACTAGTAAAACTCATTCAAATGCACCTGTTTTATGTTGAGATTGCCATCTTCAAGGTTCTAACAAAGAAGTCTTTCTTGAGGCAAAGAAAAATTAAATTTATTTAATTTCTAACTTATTTTAAAATAACTTATATAATGGAAAGCCAACTCTGAACTCCAATAATCTCAACTCTCCTTAAATTTGAATTAGGATAATAAATCAACAGTCCTCTCTTAACAAATCTGATTTTGCACATTTATGTTACTACTAAAGATTAGGTACATTTAGCCACAAGCACACATCAGAATTTTAAGAATGAGAACAAGACAGCTATAACATCTGGGGAAAAAAAAAATACTAGAAACCAAAAAACCAAAATTAATATAAAAGTTATCAAAATTTACTGACAAATTAAACCTGCTCACAAAACACTAAAAAGCTTTTTCTCTCCTGCAAAAGCCTGTAATTTTTAGGCAATTAGGGTTACATGCCTAAAATGAATCAATTTTCTCTTCAGAAAGCTATCAGATTATATTTTATGTACCTTGTGAATTAACTATAACAAGTTTTAAATGGTCTGACATGAAATAATTGCCATAGTTACTTTAACACTAATTGCAGTTCAAATATGTTGATTCCTGTTTTTCTTTCAGGTAAATATATAGAAAAAATATTTCTTGTCTGCAAGAGATAAATTATTAAAAATCCAAAGAGCTGTAATTATCAGCAAAACAAACATTACAAACTGACTTTGAATTCTAATTCCTGTCCTCAAGACAAAATTGAACCCATCCTTCCCTGCAAAACTGGCTTTTTTGGTGTGTATCCTTTTTCCACAAGAGCTAACACAGATCTCAAGCTAGAGTTCAGCAAAGTATATTGTTAGTCTGGTTTCATCTAAGTAGGATTTCAAAATAAGTTATTTTTTGCATTTACAGATGAGCACAGGAACATTAATAGATACATTTACAACTGTCTGAACAGGACTGCTCAAGTAAGCAATTTCTGAGATGCACCATTACTTCAACTAAAACAGGATCAGCTAAGGATGATTAGATATAGAAGCAGTACCTCCCATACAAAAGCAATGCCTTATGCAAGTCAGCACACTGATTTCAAAGAGAAAAACTACACCACAAAGAATGTATGTTCAGGTCAAAACCAGGAATACAAAGCTTCAGCATTCCCACTTGTTGCAGTGTTTCATAATTTTTGAGGCTATGGTATTGGCTTTAAAAGGCGCATATTTTAGAAAAGTAAAAATATTTAAATAAACCTGGTAGTTATAAAAACAGCAGTAACAAAATTGTCCTCATTCTGCAATGGGTATAATCCATTCTAAAAGACCCTGTACAAAGTATTAAAGCCTGGTTTGGATTCTATAATGACTAATAATTTTTTTCCTGTTTTTTACCTCTATCGTAGAAAATTCAAAGCTTCTTGAACAGTTCAAAGATTTTCATCTCACTTAAATAGTGACTTAGGAATGTCTGGAATTTTCTCTGACAGCTACTGTACTAAAATATTTCTAATTCATTCTTTTTCAAATAACAAATGCTGATGTTTCTGATGCTCTTGGAGTGCTAGAAGTAGTTTAGAAATGCAATACTGCTTCCACATTAATTCAAAATTTTCACTCAAAGATGCAAATTATTCTAAACATTCAAAAACCTCTGACTTGAAGCATAAAACTTGCAGAGGAGAAAAAAGATTATTTTGGAATCATCTTGATACTATCTTTCAAACAAAGGTCTCAGAAGACTTCACAAGAACAACCATTTCTCATTTTCTTATCAGATGAGAAGCTTAGGCTCCAGCTGATCTCAAAGTAATGAGAAAGCTGGAAACAGTCCTTACACTCCAGGATCTACCAATGCTTATGCTCTTTTTCTCTAAAAAGCACTAAACAATGCTGCCTAAATTATTTTAAACGCTGGAATATATCAATAAATAAAGATCTGCAATTTATTTAACAAAACCAGTTATGTGGCATCTTATATCATTCTTTCACCATATTCATAGGTTAAAAAAGAAAAAAATTAAACTCAACATTGAACATAGTCACAAGGAAGTAAAAAAGGGCAAAAATTGAAAGGAAAACTAAAGAAAGAAAAAGCAAACAAAAACCAAAACAAATAAACAAAAACCATAAAAACACTTCAATTAACCCCAAAATAATTATTGCAAAAGTATTAAATTAGGTTTTAAACTGCAACTGAAAAGAAATCCAAACCCAAGTAGACACAGAGTTCACAACTACAGTACACAAGTTTTCTGAAGTCAGTCATCTCAGATACTGGGTGGTGGTCAAGGTGGAGAGAAAGAGGCACAAATACAAAAACATCCCAAAATGCAACAGCAAACTTCTTATGTTAGATGCAACTGTGACAATATTTTGAAACAAAACATTATGCTGCCTTTTTCAAAATATTTTAGCACCATTATTTCATGCATCTAGCAAGCTCTTATTTCATTTTAGAGTACACCAACTGTAAAGTCTGACACAAGTGAAATCACTTCTTATATCAAAATATAGTAAAGCTATCCAGAAATAACCTGCCACTCTGCAGTTTTCATACGTCAATTTTTGTTGTTTCTCAATCTTCTCCAAATACGGCATTTTGCAAGATAATCCAGTGGTCTCAAATGCCACTGAAGTAATTGGAATTTGGCAGTGGAAAATTTCATACCAAGACCTTAGTGATTTCAGCTGTATTTATTAAAACATAATTAACTGGTGACAACACATACATGAAGCACAAATTCAACGTTTTATTTTTTGAACATTTTTATGTTTAAATGCTTAAAATCAAATTTAAATTACGAGAATCCATCGTATGCTCTTACGTGTATCTCCTTGCCTCTCCAATTCTCCTCTTGTATTAGCTATCATAATTCTACCACCCATTATGAAGTAGTCCATCACTTATTCATCCCAGTCAATTCTGATTATGCTTTCACCAAATTCTGTACTCCACTTTCTATTCTATTGTCATTTTTCTCAAAAAGAGCAGAAACTAAACTCCCTTTGTCTCTATCAACACTTAAAAATCCTGACCATTTCCCTGATGGAGAACAGGTACAGAATAAACTAGGTTACAGTAGGGGAAACCTGACAAATAACTTTCACAGTCAATCAAGCAGATTCCTCCCTGAATATAATACTAGGAAAACTATTCTGAAGGTAAAGTTAAAATCAGTCTCCAGACAAAATAAATCATATACTGCCAAAAGGTAGTTACAGCTTTGTTACACCTGCATTTTAAAACACAAAACTGGACAGATCGGAACTTCCAAAACCAGTCAAATTCCCTAAAGATCACTGAATATCTGGCTTTAATCCTTGGGTGTGAAAGCAGCAAAAATGAAAATTAATATTTGACTTTACTTTTTAGCTATTTTTTTTAGGTATTTCGAGATGCTTTATATGCCATTTCCCTTTAAGATACAGCTGCAGCAGTGCTCAGAAAATGAGTTTAAAAGGCTCTGGTACCCATTAGGGTAAAACAGAATGTCATCTGGAAAAGCAAGACCTTGCAGTCTTGGCAGAGAACAAATTTTTTTAGACATTTTCAAACAGTCGAAATAGTATACAGAACAACAGGAAAAGGAGAAACTGAGATGAATGAGCATTGTAATAATCTCAGGCTCGTAAAAAGCAGTGCTTTTTTACTGTAATTAAGGACTTTGGGATATGAAAGCTCGGGAAGTGCACAGGAGCTTCCAAGAACAAAGGTATCACCAATTATCCAAATTAATAAATGCTAAATATTATACCACATTTTACAAAAAATGCATGCAAATGTATAGCTCTAATCAACCTGCGATCCATGTGACAGATACCACCAGAATAACTAACACAACCTGACAAAAGCAGCTGCCTCTGCTTTGTGGCTTGGAGGAGAATGACTTCTAAGCATCATTCTAGAAGACAAGATCCAAGAGAGGCCAATACCCTTTCTTTTTGTAGGGATATCATAATGGTAAAAATTACATGTTCCTACATTTCAAAACCTTCCACTTATTTCAAGAGGCTTAAGTGACAGCTCTCCCTGCAAAATGAATATATACTAGTATCCTTATTTTACAATCAGTTTGCAGGCAGTAACAGTTAAGACACTTGTTTAGCAATATTACGGGCACGTATATTAATTAATGCTCTCAAACAGAAGTTACATACATGAAGTCTGACATTCCATAAACACAATTAACTGAAACACTCAAGAAAAAACTGTCTCCCAAGAATGGGATCCTTGTAGACACTCTGTTCTCCAAGCTTAGACACCTGGTGCCACTAAACATTATAAACCCCCAAAAGAAGCTAAAATAAACAACATCAATGAACAGTGATATTATTTTATTTTAAGATTAGTTATTGTCAGTCTGCCCCATGCACTGAATCTCATGGAATACAACTGTCTAGGACTGAACTTTTAAGAATAAGCTACTACCGAAATATAAACAATTGACAAGGTTGGAATATTTTTCTAAGTATGTTAACAAACAATTACTTTCGTGCTCTAGAAGAACTTGCCAGATTTACTCTATGCTGTCTTCAAGAAGTTAGTTTTCAATTTAATCAAGGGTCATGTCAGAGTACTTGAAAAGTATATCTATAGAAGTTAAAACTACTTTACAAGGAAAATATCTCTCCATTGAAACTATATAATCCTTCTCCTAAGGCACATGTAAATCACACATTTGACTATAACGCAATAATGTCAACCAACTGGACCAAAAACCAGTACCAAACCACCATATACCTCTGTAAACAAGAAAGATGTGGACTCAGTTCCAAACATATTAACCATAATGCCAACTATATTTATTGCATATCAAATTTCTTCAAATGAGATGGAACGCATATTAAACATTGAGCTGTAATATGGAGTCACTCCACGATGTTTTTGTGTTGGGGAATGAAGTACATTTATAGAGGTTTTGAAGAAGCCTGTGCTCATTTCTACCACTGTACACAACACAGGCATAAAACAAGACTTACTCCTGACGTCTTAGTTTTTGAAATACACTATATTCTCAACATGAATCTGAAAAAAAAGAAAAAGGCAAAACTACTTTTCAACAAAACCTTACATCACCTAGAAAGAGGATTCTCATTGCTACATTCTCCGCTGCGTCTTAAATGTGAAATAAGCAAGATCTTAAAATACATTTTAAATTTATCATTTTTTAAAAGGAATTACACTCATTCTTGTTTACCTGAGACTCCACAGTGACTGTGATCATAGAGGTGTTGCTGGTGCATGGTAGATTTTTTGTATATAACATGAGGATGACCACTCTCGTAACTATAATTACTAGAATCTTCTGTAATATTCCTTAAAGGCTCAATAAAATACTCCTCATCTTCTGTAGCAATGACTCCATGCTTAAAGAAGCAAATAAGAAAACAAAAGCTTACAAAAGACACCATGAAACTACCACCACAAAACTTAACTTCAAAAAACATTCTCTGTGAATAAATCCACAGCTAGAAGCCAACACATAAAACAGTGCATGAGCCAGCTGTCCTCTGGTGATTTTAATACGAGCAGGAGTAGGTGCCTACAAACAACACAGTGAGAAAAAATAAAATTATCATTGTCCTATTCCTGGAGTACTTTCACTTTTTTTTTGGCGGATGCAGTTAAAAAAGCAATAAATATTCTCAGAATACTACAAATAATCTCTTCACAGAGATGTTCCAAAACTACAATGATTCCCATTAAAAATTACACCAAGCCAAAATGGCCTTGCTCTAATGCCAAGTCCAATATCGCTCTGTGATGCCACATTGCTAGATGCTTAAAGCCAAACACTTCAAAGACAAACACCACGAAGGATTAATTTTAGAACACATATTCAAAGAAAACATTTATTATTTTACATCCAGACACAATCCCAAAACTGAGCTAGTTAATAGAAACCAAACTACTTATAGTAACTTAGTTACACTGTCTACAAAGCATTCATTCCATAAAAAGTCTTGCCACAAATCTAGCAAATAGGAGTTATTGCAGACTGTATACTAGACCTCATTCTCCATAACAAATGAACATTTTCTTTTCCTCATACTGCAGTGCAGAATAGTAGATATTCTATTCTCAAAACTTTCACATTTGTGAACTCAGCTTCTTCCAAACAGGAAGTGGTTTATGGAAGAAAGGGGAGATTTCAGGCCAACTATGCAATTTCCTGAAACTTCAGCAATTAAAACTGAACTTTAGCAGAAAATTCAGGGTTTGGATCCTTTTGGATATATAGAAATTGTGGGGAATAAGCCCCGACAGATCTCTATACCCACATTTGCTAAATAAAAAATTTTGATACCCATACGTAGAAAATTCTGAATGTATAAACTTTTTGCACAGGGAAGGGCTATTCATCAGACAGGGGCCTGGGAGCAGGAACTTCTACATTTATATCCTGAGTCAGTAAATCAGAAATTTCTACCACACCTTTGATCTGTAAAACAAGTACTAGATATTAATCTTTTTTTAAGACCTCTATGATCAGCCATAAGACTACTTCCTCCATAGCTGCCCTGAGTATAGTAAAGCTGTTTTCAAAGACCAGAGCTTGCCTTTGTACTCTTGCTCAAAGCTCTCATCCTGCTACTGTTTTGTACATAAAATGCCTACTCTTCTTCCTGCTGAAACAACATCATAAAACTTCCAAAATAAAAAATCCTATGCAATGTCAGAAACAACAGTGTTTTCCAACTAGAACTCTATTATAAATCATAAAAATATATGTTTGAACAGACTGCAGCTTTCAATTACTCATTCCTTACATCGTGAATGCTAAAATAAGTGTTCCTTATTAGTGGTATTTTTCATTACTAACTCAATTATTAACTCAGAAGGTAATATCAGGGTGTAAATTCACCTGGAAGATGCCAGTATCAAATTCCTCTCAGAATGCCTTCTTGTTACTTGAAGTCTAAGATTTTACAAGAAAACGTATCATTTACTGCTATACTGCTGCTTAAATAGTATTGAAAATACAAACCAAACTGTAACTGCATTTGCCAGATATGCAGAAAGAACCTTGACAGTTCAGACTGCATCCAGTCTGGATGTCAGACATCTGGGTTCAAGCGAATCCTGAGCCATTGTAAGCTCTGGTATTATGTTCCCACAGGAAGAGAGTCCTGCTGAGTGGTTCTGGCCAACGCCATCAGGCTGTCTGCCTCATGCCAAGCCTGAGGAGACAGAGGTACCATCCAATCTGTGGTACTGTCTGTGAGACAGAGTGGGTCCTAGATTAAATTCCTCCATAGCATACATCCTTCCTGTCTGTACTCAAGTCCAGCCATGTTTACAAGTCTAAGCATGAATGAGATAATTATATCAGATACTGAAACTGATAATTTTAAGTGGCAAGATCAGCTCAGCAGAACTAAGTCAATTCAGACAGCATAAACACTTAATAGCAGCACTAATTCTCTATACAAATTGCATATTTGCTCCTTCAAATAACTAGAGAATGTCTGCAAACCATGGTCACAGTTCCTTCAGGTACTAGCAGTGAAAATAGCGAGGAGAGTATCACTACTTTTTCCAATGCCTAGCTGATACCTGATCTCATTTGCCCAAATGCTATGGTGTTTGAGAAGAGATATTTTAATAACATTCAGTAAAGGAACTGCAAATAAATTTTAATATAGATCTACCAGCAGGTAGTGAAAACATATGTGGTCAGTCACCGCAGTCAAACAAGCACTGGCATCACACTGACCCTGCACATGCCCTTCTCATAAGCCTGGCAGAGGCATACCATTTTAAGCCTAACAGTATTTTTGCTTGCAAACAAAACTGTTCTTCTAGTGCTAAATCGATGCAAGTGACCTCATTGAATCACAGTGATTCAATTGTGAAATCACTGATTTTTAAGACGCAGCCTGAGTTCTGTGACTAAAAAGTACCTTGGTGATGGCCAGCATATATTCTGAGTTTCAAAAATTCATGAGGCTAGAGATACTTCCATTGTTTATATATTCAGCAATGCCTGATTAATACGTAGCGGGAAGTATACTATTATATGCAAACCAACATTCTAAATACCAGCTTTGATTTATAATCCACTATTTGAGGAAAACAAAACTTTGGTTGAAAAAGGAGTTTGAAATAATGCCCATTTAAAGCATTAAAATGAATTAATTTTCATTTTCTTTTAAAGTGTTGCTATTGTATTTTAACAATTCAAAAATTAAACTTCTCCTCCAAAGCATCAGAAATATTATTAAGATGTAAGAATGATCAGAAAAGGTTTTGACAAAATAACATGAATATAAGAAACAAGCTGAATGCACCAAATACGTTACTACAAGGAACATTCCCAAGATTATTATCTAAAACAGATTGTTTGAGGTCCTGTGTTATCCAATCCCACTACAGACTGCCAACTCATGCTAACATATACAAGGTCTGGTTCCAGCAGTTTGACATGCTCAGACAAATCTGTGAATCCACACGGAGTTCCCCTGAATTCGTGAAAAAGAATCTTTTTCTGTCAGGCTGTCCAGCCAGGGCCTTAACCTCCTTCAGATGGGGCACATCCATCAGTTGCAAAAGCAAACTGAATTATGGGAGACAAGTAAGTGTGTGTCTTTTCCACACAGTACTATTGTTTCATAATTTTTCCATGCCTTGAATCTTTTTAGGCTTTATGCTTTGTCCATTTTTAATATAAAGTAGTAGTAATGGGAACTTCTGAAAATGTGTCAGCGTTGTTCAGGACGTCAACATTTGGCTATACACTGTGATTTTATGACTGAGGAAAAAGATTGCATCAACTTACTGTGCTCTCAAAGACGAAAAAAATAGTGATCTGGCCTGAGACAGCACATCATGGAATCTAGCAATGCACCTTAAAACTAGGATAGGGACGGCTTATATATAATATTCTGAATAATGTTATACTGCAAAAACATATGAGTATCAAAGATAGCCCAAACACTGATACAGAATTATTTCACATACAGTCAAAAATACCATAGTACATGTAAATTATAATCTATAAAAGTAGACATATTCTTTAGAGTAAAATCAGCCTTCAGATGAGCTAATTCCCAGGAAAAATATTAGTAATTTATAAATATATGTATTTAGGAAAACATGAAGCAAACATTAAGTTTTCCAGCAATTCCAACAATTGCCCATTAAACAAGTAAGCTCATGCTCTTAAGCCTAGGCCACCTACCTGTGCTTTCTTTATCATTTCTGGATGGAGATAACTGTGCTGTCCAGCATAAACATTGTGCAATGCATAAACTTCACATATACAGAAAAACTGTGCCTTTCACATTAACCATTTACTTGGGAACACAGTAGCCTCAAAACAGTTCCTACTACTGACCTTTTCAGCCAAAAATTATGAAATTGGCTACCATGCAAAACTTGTTTGAACACTCAGTTAAGAGCTTTGACATCTGGCAGATGACAAATGTGAACCAGAATGCAAAAAGTTTGGTTTTTCTAGATTCCATTACTGAACACTGCGAAACTTCTTTGAGGTTTGCTCCTCTCAGAGTCAGTCAATCTCCATTCTCCAGAGGTGAAGTTCTTCTCTCTTCAGCAAGTCTACCACCATTTCTTTTCTTCTTTCCTTCAGTATGAAATACTCAGCTTAAAAAATGCCTCAGTATGGTTGCCTTGTACCCAACATCCAAAGACCCTAAAATGCTGCTCATTACAGGCTCTTTCATGATACAGCCAAACCTGCAATCCATCCATAAGCGTAGCATCCACTACAGCAAATATGAGTTTGGAAGCCAGCAAGCCTGCAGACAAGACCTTCAATTCCCTCATATGAATGCTCACTGGATTATAGAACTTTCCTCACAACTTCAGACAATTTATAGCATAATCAGGGCCCAGCAGATGGAAACTGCTGGACTGAAACTTCAGTAAGTAGCAGCCTGTAATTCTAGGGCACTTGGTAATGAGAAATACAGTGGGAAAGGTTGAAACAAGGAACAGTGAGAGGAAAATGAACTGACTGCTTGTCACTTTTATTGTAATGAAACTGAGAGAAAGCCCTCCTTACTCAAACTTAAGTGTTCTTAAACATAACTGTTCTTATCTCAAACATAAGTGTTCTTCAAAGTCATATAACATATGTTATTTAAATCATGTTCTCACATAACCACTCTGAATAACCAAACAGAGTAATTCAAGACATTCCACAAGGGGAAGAAATTTGACCTATTTGTCAACAGTGAAACTTAACAGGACAACTGGAGTAAATGTAATGCATACATTTTGTTTGTGAGCGACATTCACTATTAAAGATTACTTATTACCTGCTTTAGAGTTAAACTTACAATGACTGGCTTTGATACAGATGTTAATCAAGGACTATTAGAATATGATTGGCAGTCACTTACAGACCAGCAACCAAACTGGAACATACAACGAATGCTGTAAGTACAGCATTCTGAACTATTGCTAAGTTTAAATAAGTAATATTGTCTTCAATATATATTGCCAGTGGCTTTATTGAACATGCTCTAACCAGCAGCTGTATAACAAAACATGCATTACTAGGAAACACCATTTAAAAATAACATGATGGATTTATCTGAACGGAGTGGTAATTCCTATACACAGTGCTCTGGAAGGCGCTGCCAACACTGGATGACAGGAGAGTTTCTGCACAGTAGAGGATGACACCAAGTCAAGACTACTGCGGCACCCTCTGCAGAATTCATGCCTCTGAGATAGAGTCATCTGTCACCCTGCTGATGTTTCTGGAGCAAGACAGGAGCCTCATATGCCTGTGACCAAATCTTCCTAAGAAATGCAGTGCACACCTGATACTTGAAGTTCCAAGTAGAGAGGCATGACCATGAAGAACTTGTGTGCCTAAAGACTGAATTAATGCTGCCTTAATACCTGAAAGACACACATAAGAACTGACAACCACAGCCACTGAAGATGACAATTTAACTGGGAAACACTCTAAACTGAAGTTAACTCACAAGCACCAAGTTAACATACTGACACCTAGAACCACAGACAGCTTCACTCCAGCAAAATGGACAGCCTGAGGGCAAAGGGAAAATATGCAGCAATGGGAATGGTAAATGTCACCTCAGGGTGTTGGGCACAGAAGCAAAAAAAAAGATTCTCCTTCCTCACGACATCTTCCACGCTTTTTTGTAAAAAAGAAGCACCATGAGGAGCAACAGATGGGCAAAGATGATAAAAAAATAAGGGCTTTTTTCTGCTTCATCTCACTTTTATTTTCTTAACATGAAAGGAAAACAAGAGTCAGCTAGGGCAAGGGCAGGAGTTCTTGGCTCACTCCCTTAGTCAAGGTTGAAGAGGAACTGAAATGGGATCTCCATTGCACTTACTGCAGGTTCCAAGGGGACCAACTAGTCCGTGCATCAATTAGCAGAAATTCTGGACATAAAGAGGCATGCAGCCTCTTTAAAAGAAATTAGTCCTGGAAGAAGAGACTTGGTCTCCATCACATTTTTAGCTGAAAAGAACTCAAAGTGTACTAGCTTTAAAGCTTGAATAACTGTGACCGGAAAAAAAAAAGTTACTACATAGAAACTGCAAACTGAAAATCGTACTAAATTCAGACCTATCTGCTATAACTCTACATTAACAAACTGTGATACCACACTCAATGGAACATCATTTTAACTCAATTTCTTTGAAAGTGTTCACTTAGCACTTGAAATCCCCATTAAATATTTTTCCTCAACAATCCTCTGAAATGTTAAAGTAGACTGTATCAGGGATGTCACAAGTAGATGGGTGTAATGCAACCTATCAAGGTCTGAAACAGCTGGCTTTTTTTTGAAAATAACATCCCAAGAGGCATTATTCAATAGCACTTCCAAGGACAAATGGGAATTAGTTTAACAAGTCTGAGGAATCTTTTTTTTACTTTGCAATTAATTAGATCAGCCTATTCCTAACAAGAAGACTGACCAGCATTCTACCATAATAATAAACAGAATGAGTAACCATAATATATATGTATATTTTTACTAGAGAAAACACCGGCTCTTGATTTAGTGTTTCATAGTCAAGCCTTTCTATTTCAGTATTTTGTTACTCAATTCTCTGGTTTTTTACTTCTTTGCATTCTTTTTCTAATTTCTTTCTCCCATGCATGTACTACTGTCATGTGATCAAAAGATCACCAGTAAGAGAAGAGATGAGAATAAATGAGGTAAGAACTTCTACTCCTACTTCTAAATGCAAAAGTTTACGATTTGTAAACAAAATCTTTCCAGTAAAAAAGTTATATAACTGCTTTCTGATGCTGGTACTTGCTAAAAATTCATGTTCTGAATTTATAGCAATGATGATGTCTACACCAAGCAATTAATCTTCTTTTATTTACTCAGTTTCTAAACCCAAATACTCAAAGACAAGTGGGTGTTCAGTTCAATCAACATCTCACTGAAGAGATTCAGCATCCTGAAGGATCCTCTGTTTTTTCCTTCCTGCCCCTTGAACTTGGAAGGTTCTTCTAACTGTAAAGATCTCAGCACAAACATAATCTTGCAGCCCTAGCACAGACACTGTAAACACTAAAGAGGTTGCCTGCTAGAAGACTACAGAATTGAGTCTTAGTACTTATATTAAGCTTGAAAAACAGACAACTGCTTTTCGCCAAGACCTAGATCAGGTTTTAGGGGTTTTCTGCACCTTGTTGTCTACTTGCTTCCCACAGGGACTCAAAAAACCTGAAAGATATGCCAATTTAATTCTTCTTCTGTAATTTAAAAGGGACAAGCACACTATTATACTGTAACATGTAATACGGACTTACCAGACCATTGCAGTTGCTTAAGGCCACTTTAGTTGTACTGTGTTGGTCTTGCAAATATCCTGTGTAATGACAGTGGTCTAAGAAATCATGCTTCCATTGCGGTCCATCTTTCCCCCAGTACTCTACTGTAAAATCTCTGGACACCAAATCTGTGTTGAGAGTCAGGTTTAAATGAAAGTGCTTGCCATAGGCAGAAAGTTTAAAAAATAATTTAGATGCTGCCAGTTCTTGGTCATAAGGGTCTGTGCTCCTCCTCCTTCTTGAGGGTTTAGGATTTTTCACAGTAAAGCTGAGGAAGGCTCCATTTTGATCAACCCTTATTGGGATTGTTAGTTGGTAGTGTTCAAGGTAAGACAGGAATTCCTCTTTGCAATCAATCACAAGGTAAGACAGTCCAGGGAGTGGGCATAGAAGAGAAGAAAATATAACAGGAAACAACAAGTAGTAGCATAAACATAGACCATTTTTGGGTAAATTTCATCACTCTCATGAGTAAAAGTCATTTTCAGGTAAATGCACTATGCAGCATTTTACTAAAAAAATTAAAACATTATTTCTCTCTTTGTAAGTCACTAAAACGTGTTTGGTTTCCTATTAATCTGCTTATCACTGGAAATAAAAAAGTTTTTTAATCCATATCTTTATTTATCTACCAAAAATATGTAAATGTTTGGGGCTAACTTAAGAAGGGCGTCTCTTTCCGAGTGATACCATTCAAAGACAAAAGCTATAAAATCCACTTGCAAGAATACAAACAATACTAATGAAAAGGACTATATTGAAAAAAACAAGATTAGATTCTTATTTCCTAGTCTAAAAGCATGTTAATTTTATCATGGGAAGCCTCTCAAATACTATCAAGTACTTTTTACAAGATTTAATTTGCAAGGCTTTCCTACAGTTAAAATCAGACAGAGAGAAAACAGAACAAGGAAATTTAATCTGCATGACAATTAATCATGATAAAACTAAGAACAGAGCCCATATGAGCTCATGAATTATATAAACGTGGTTTAGAAAATATTACACAAATACAGTGCAAAAACACATGCTTCTTGCCAGCTACAGAGATCAGACCCCTACCTTGAGAACTGTAGGAAAGCCGGTTGTTACTGTGAAATTCCGATGAAACCATGACTAGGCTCAAAATCCATGTCCACGTCTTCCAAAAAATTTCCATAATTCAGAAAAAGCAGAAAAGTTCTTTTTTCTTTCTCCTTGGAGAGCTACCTGTGTGCTATAGAGTTAACTTCACTCCAGAATCGCACCATAACAGGTATATTTACTTTATACTACTCCCAAATTAACTATAGGATGTTCCACTTTTTGGATGGGTACTTTCTTCTATAGCTGCAGTCATTTTCTCAATTCAAAACAAGTATTTGTAAGATTCCTTAAGATATGAGACAGATGTTAGACTGGACAGTTACTGAACTTGCTCCATTTCTTTTCCTGAAAAACAGAAGAATATGAGTCAAGGCAAGTTCCTTCTATTAAAACAGATCTATGCTGCAAAATAGTAAGCCACGGTAGCGAAATACACATGGCAACATTTCAAAATAATATTCAGTATCAATTTTATGGTTGTATCCAAGATCACAATCTTACAAAAAGAAAAAAGTAGAAAAAGGGTTACCATTAACTTTTAAAAGCAGATCCATACAGCTTATGACACACTTATCAACTTCATGTTATTTTTATGAATTCTTACACCTATTTAGTGCTTCTCATAGCTCAAATACTGTGTTTAGACTTGTTCCATCTATAATCAATGCTACGCACTCATTGATTTCAACTGTTAATAACAGGTCCCAATATACTGGTATAAAAAGGAAGAACCTGGGAAAGAATCCAGAGTACAGTTATCTGACCTTTCTGAAGCATGTATTTTGTTATTACTTGGGCCAGGGTTCTGCTCATGCAGGCAGAATTCCCATTCACTTTAATGGGAATGCTGCATATTAGAATACTAAAGAACAAATTTCAGTATCTAAAGCTATTCATCATACCATTCTATTATTTCAAATATTTGTTATCAGGTTTTTTTTTTCATTTAAAACACTCTTGCAACAATAGTAAAAAGCACCTCTAGCTGCAACCAGTAAATGGAAGATCCGTGCAGTCAACTAACAGTGCAGTATCATGGGATACCAAACTATGTGTTGTGTCAGCTGGTACTCATCAGTCCACTTAAACACTTGCAGCACACCTGTGCACAAACTCTGCTGAAGCAGACAATGGAGAAACAGAACACCTAAGAAGGGGAGCTTGTTTAAAAAACAATTTCCACAAGCATACAGAGTCGCCTGCATGCGCACCAGATAAATTTGCCTTTCTAAAATTCTTGGAATGATTTAAATTTAAAAGACAAGGTAATACTGCTGCAGCTACTGGATTATTTGTGAAGGTCTTATAAAAAGCTGTAACCTATAATCTCAAGAAAAAAAATCAACATCACCCAAATCCCATTTACCAACATTACAATGAATATTTAGGTAACTTAGCCAATTTGAAACCCATCCAATTATTAATGTGCAAATGAGGTTAATCTGACCTTTTAAGTATCTTTCAAGACAGCACCCAGGATTTAATCAGGTTTGCAAAGAGACTGAAAGATACTTTGCAAACATGCTTTGTGCTTAGTAGTACTGTTTTCCTGAGGAAGCATAAAGACTTTGTGATGCCATTCACATGTGGCAAGCCCTCAAAGTCCATTAATAAAAAAGCTCTCTGTTTGCATCACTATGTGGAACCTTTATTTCCTAGCTAATATTTAGATACAGTTCTTAGAATTTTGCAAGTTTTGAACATACATAATTAACCCCATACTCTTTCACAGAATCACAGAATCACTAGGTTGGAAGAGACCTTCAAGATCATCGAGGCCAACCGATACCCTAACTTCAACTAAACCATAGCATCAAGCACCACATCCAATCTCTTTTTGAACACGTCCAGGGATGGTGACTCCACCACCTCCCCGGGTAGACCATTCCAGTACCTTACCACTCTTTCTGTAAAAAACTTTCTCCTAATATCCAACCTATATTTTCCTTGCCGCAGCTTAAGACTGTGTCCTCTCGTTCTATCAGTTGCTGCCTGGAGAAAGAGACCAACCCCCACCTGACTACAGCCACCCTTCAGGAAGCTGAAGAGAGTAATAAGATCACCTCCGAGTCTCCTTTTCTGCAGGCTGAACAACCCCAGCTCCCTCAGCCGTTCTTCATAGGGCTTGTGTTCCAAGCCCTTC
>VZRR01007736.1:54967-183130 GCA_013398015.1 Oreocharis arfaki | reverse complement strand
GCAGCCCCCGGTGCGCGTCCCCGCCCCGGCCCCGCCCTCAGTCCTCGGTGCGCGTCCCGGGCCCTGCCCCGCCTGCGGCCCCCGCGGGGATGCGAAGCACCCCCAGCCTCGGCACCCCCAGCCTCGGCACCCCCGAGGCCACCGCACCGCCCGGGCAGAGCAGCGCCCGTGGCCGCACCCCCGGGGAACGCCGCGGAACGAGCGGGTTCCAGACAGAAGTGTGACATTGTCTTGCCTCTCCCCAAAGCACTGCAGGCACATGGGAGTAGCTCAGTGCCAGCCCAGTTCTCTGAGAAATAACAACGTTTGGGAGGTTCAAGTGTTAATAATAACAACTCTCTCGTCTCTAAGTGGCAAAGACCGGGTCCTACAATCCCAGACTGATAAGGGGGAAAAGGAACTTCTGCTATTCATGGAAAAGCTTCTGTCATTCCTCCTGCACTCTTTTAATTCTGCAGTCTGATTGGCTGTCCGGTATCTTTCTAACAAGAGTCGTCAGAGGTTTAGATTTAGGAATTGAATTTGAGTCCATTCACTACAAAATCTTGACACGCCTGAAGGCCTGGGGTGATGAATGCTCCCAGCAAAGGTTCTTTATCAATCCTCTGTCAGATTTCCCTCTATGTTGGGCAGGAGAGGCAAGTGTTTGGATCAGGAATTCTGCAAGCAGGGCCTGTGTGACCCTTGGCTTCCTGTGTGTGTGTCACTGAGCCAGCGCTGGGACAAGGACTCATGCTGGACCTGTTGCCCTTTGGAGCTATCAGGAAAACATTTTAAAGGTATGATCCTAGAACGTATTGGAGGCTGTTTCCAGAGCTCCATTTGTAATTGGATCTCACTCCAAGTGCAGCAGTCCAGGGTAGGGTTCTGGCCTCTCCAGACTTGTGCTCAACCGGGCTGCGGCTGTCGCTGGCACAGACTGGGGCTAGGACAGGTTTTCCAGGGAATTGGAGATCAATAAGGACTGGTGCTCTGTAAAGCAGGGACCTGCAGAGATTGGCTTTTGAAAAGCTGAGATGAAGTTTGCAAAAGTAGCCCAAAATTCAAATTCCTGTGGTTTTGGTGGAGGACATGAGAATTAGATCAGAACTGGCTTCTGTGGTAAGAGGATCTAAGGAGCTGCATCCCTACATTTGGTGTGATCTGTGTGATTTAAATGAAGTTCCAGCCCCAGAGGCTGATGGTTTCTGCTCATTCCTGTCCCCAGTTGTCCCCAGCACGTTGCTGATCCAGAGGGATCTGCTCTGGTTTCAGGCTGTCTGTACCGTGGTGGCTGCACTCTCCAGCACCTGAGACAGAGAGCCCTGGCCAAAGAGGCCAGTGTCACTTAAATGGAAGTGAAATGTACTAAACTTGCTGTGGACAGGAACTACTCTGTGCTTGCTTAAGTTTTAAAAGTGTGAGTGAATTTTTGATGCGTAATCACTTAATTCTGCCTCTAGGGAGAGGGATTTTCCTCACCCCTATGTACAGATTGTTATATGCACATGCACATAACTTTATGAAGGAGAACGGGAAATAAAAACCAACACCCTCTGTTACATTTGAGTATTTTTCTCTTGTGGCCATTTATTTTGTGGTAAACCTGCCTTTTCCAGTGTGCTTTGGGGTTTCAGCTGTTTGGGAACTGTTTCAGCCAACTTTTTGCAATGAAAATATGGAGGTGGGGATGAGTGACCAGTACCCTGGGAAGGGCTGTGGGTGTGCCTGGGAGCAAATGGTCAGGGCTTATCTTCTCCTGGTTTGAGGCTGGGTCTGGCAACACCACAACATTCCAAAGCAGACTAATTACTTCCTCCACTTTGTCACTTGTCCAGGCTCTCTGCATACTGCCATGTCTGTGGGTACACCTCTGTGCCATAGGGGCTTTCTGTGTGGGCTTCAAGGCTTTCCTCCAAGTATTGGTAAATTCAGTTTTCATTTTATAGACCTTGATTGCTGCTGGATTAGCTAAAGGACATGACCTCCCTGTGAAATCAGTTTTTAAACAAAAGGTAAACTTTGAACCTTGGACTAAATCTAAAAGATTACAGAGATGCACACTAGATCAATACTTGGCAAATATTAGTCGCATGCCATGGGCAGATACCTCTCTGATGTACCTCTACATGTTTTAGTGTGCTGGTGCAGCACTGATCTGTAGTTTTAAGGGGTTCTTTACAGAACACAACCATTAAACCTACAGCTGCTTCAAAGTGGGGTAACATAGTGTAAAAGTCTAGTAATTCCCTTCCCCTGCAGCCCACCTAGAGTTCAGGGAACTGAGGGCCATGTGTTCGCACAAGTGACAGCATTTTCCTGACCATCCCAGTACTTTCCTTTGCCCCAGTGCTTTAATTCTATGAACAGCAGCTTTTAAGAAAATTGTGAAGTATGAAACAGGTCCTCTTCCTCACCAAACAAGCAGCTGGTTCACTGTCTCCAATTCTTTATTAATAACGTAAGTACAAATTGTGCTTCCGTGTTATATCAATAGCTGGGTTCAACACGGGCATTTTTGGACTCAGCATTTCCCAATTGTGCCCATAGGTTTAAAAAAAAAAAAAAAGAGAGAGAGAGAGAAAAAAAATAGGAGCATGCAATTCAAATTTTTCCCATTTTATAAAGGACTTTGCTATTTGATAGCGAGGCAGGAAACATCTTCCTGTTGCTCCTTTCTGCCTTTGGTTTGTAACAACAGTGCCAAGCCCAACACAAGAGCTTGCACATCAGCCAATATTCTGAGAGTACAAATCCCCAGGAAAAAGGCAGGTGGTGTTACATGCCAGGGAAGCAGCTTGAGACAAATCAGTGTTCTTCAGGAACAACCCAGATGTGACAGATGCTCCTGCCCTACATGTGGGCAGCAGCTCAGTGCCAGGAGCACCCAGAGTGCAGCAGTTTGTGTGCAGTGCAAGGGTCCTGGTAACAACTCCAGCCTGGCAGCCTCCTGGCACAGGCAAGCACTGGCAAGAACTGCAGTCCAGTAGGAAAATGCCTTGAGATTGCTTTGGAGTCCGAATTCCCAGAGCAACAGAGCTGTTGATGTCCTGTTTGGCAAGGACACCTCTGATGGTGAGCTGTCAGCAGCACTGTCATTCCTCCAGCAGCTTTTAGAACCCAGAGAAGTTAATCAGGACATCAGTGCAGAGACAAACACTAGAGAGAGGCAAAATCACTGCTTCTAAGCACAAGTTTGGACCAGAATTTTAATCTCCACCAATGTGCATTCCTGGAAGCAAGTTTTTACTTCATCTCTCACTTAGATTGAAAAAAAAAAACCAAAAAAACCCAAACTGCCCCTGCTTCCCTAGGAGACCACATTTCCTAAGGATTTTGTGCTTTTCTGTCTAGTGTCTCTCAGGGCTTGAATGCAGGAGCCAGGAAAATCAGCTCAGAGCCAGTTCCTGAGTCTCTGGCATCTGATGCATTCACCTGAAGCATGGTTTGGTAACAGATACCCACTATATAGTGAGAAATTTATTGTAAACAAATATAGATTTGTGGAGTACACAAATCATCTCAGTTCACCTTATTCTTACTACCAAGTCATCATTTGTCACGTGGCAAACACAGTCTTCTATCAGCATCAGCACAAGTGCCCAGTTTGGAAATTTTCTTTCTGATGATAAACTCCTATTTCCTCCACAGGCAGCCACTTGGAGCAGTGCACAGCCAGTCTTGGCTCTGACAATACAGACGGAGCATTCCTTCCAAGTTTGCTTGATACTACCTCTCAGAGCTTTCACCTGGCACCATGAGAGAAGAAAGGCACCAAGAAAGTGCCACATTCCTGAACTCCTTTCAGCCCCGCAGGAGGGAGTCTGCTTGTATCAGCAGGGAAAGGGACTGCTGGGGAAATGGCCTAGGAGAGGCACAAGGCTACCTGAGGCCTTCCTACACCTCCTGCATACACAGAGGGGGCTACCCCAAAGAAGCCAGGACACGTTCTCAGTTTACTAGCACAGCTGTGGAAACTTTTCTGCCAGTGAAGTATAGTTTCAGATGTAGCGCAGCACCAAAATCATGATTAATCTGGTACTGAAAAGAACAAGGTGCCTTCAGAAAGTGCTGGAAAAAAAACCAAGGACTTAATCCAGCATGCATTACTTCACTAGGTGCTGGATCAGCAAACTCACATGAGCAATACATAGCAACCCTCACTCAGTTTCCTCCTGTTCTTATGCTCGAACCATACTATCTAAGCTGACTTAAAAAAATAAAAAAAACCCCAACCACAAAATCCCCAAGATCTCATGCAAATAAAAACATAACTTTAAATAACACTTAAAAAGTAACATTAATTCAAACTGCAATACGCATGCCAGCTTTCAGGAGTTAAATAAAAATGCAGTTACAAATTAGATAGCAGCTTTTTTAGGTTCAAAATTTTCAGCGGAGTTGAAATATTTTGTCAAATTATGCATTTCAGGAAAACTTCATTTGATGAAAAATTACCAATTTAGGGTAAAGGTGAGTCAGCCAGCTCTCACAAACCTGTGGCTGCCACTGCCTGACTTTGAGAGAGCTCCATTGCATGCTCCCAGCAGATACAGTCATTAATCTTTATGCTTTTCAGCAAAATCCTTTAATTCACACAATAACTGCTGCATTAGTACATACTGGGTGAAATCCAGGCCCTGTGGAAACCACCAGGAATTCTCCTGCCAGCAGTGCTGCTGCTGTTCCTGTTATCCTGCCACTGATGATTGCCCTATGTTCCACCTATCTAGATCCCTCTGCAAGGCCTCTCGTCCCTTGAGCCCAAAGCACCTCCCACTTCAGCATCCTCAGCAAACTCACTCCTGGTGCGTTCCACTCCTGCACCCAGATCCTGGAAAACAGCGTTGAACAGTACAAGCCCTTGCATTGACCCTCAAGCACCCTGCTGGCAAGCCACAGTTCTCCTCTTCCTGTGACACCTGGCTTGGCTTCCAGAGAGCCAAGAGCAGTGTGCCCTGTTCAGCCAAGCTGGCAACCTACCCCACCCACCTGGCTTCTGCCCGAGTGGCATTGCCTCTCCTGCACGTGTCATTAAAACCTGACCAGCACTCGGGGCCCCCTGAAGCAGCTCCTCAGGGGACACGGCCAACTGCTGCCTGGCGAGCTTAAACTTTGCTCTCTCGAAATCCAGAGTAACAACTCCACTTTTTGTAACTACACCAAAAAATTTAAACCCAACCATTTCATGACCACTGTGACCGGGACCATCATTCCTGCCATGAGTCCTCTATTCCTCTATATCAGTGGCAGAGCACCTTGCTTAGCTGACTCGCTGAGCACTTGTGACGAGAAATTATCCTCAACAAACTTCAGGAATTTCCCAGACTGCTTGTCACAGCAGTATGGCATTCATGTCTGGATAAGTTACCCACTGATCCTAAAGTAAAACTGGACTTTACGTTCCACTAGCACTCAGGAATGTTCTACTAGCAGTTAAGAATTGTGAAACACAGGGAATCTTGCCACACTGACCACTTAGCTTCAAACACAGCCCCAGAGTGTTGTTCATTGACCTGGGTAAAACAGAGCCCTGGCCCACGACCACAGAACCCTGAGAGGGACGAATAATGTTTAATATGCCCAATTCACGTATGTGAAATACCTCCAACATGCCAGCCATGGGCAGATGGTACCTTAATCCATCAGGCACACTAGGAACACACCAGCTGTGCCACCAGCAGGCATGTGTCACCACACCCACACAGGCGTCCCCGCCCACATCCGTGTCCCTGCCACCCTGGAGCGAGCACAGCCCGGCTTGGCGCGTGGTCAGACCCCACAGTCACAGCCCCTCTCAGCCAGGCCCCGAAGATCTCCGTCCGTGTGTCCCCAGCAGCTGTGATCCAACAGCTCCGGGACCGTCCTGTGCCAGGCGCTGCACCCGCCACGGGCGGTCCATCCCAGGGCACTGGCTTGCCCGCTGCCACCTGGGACAGCCCATCCCAGGGCACAGAACAGCCCAGGTGCCAGCCCTGGGAACGCCACCCACGGCACAGCCAGAGCCGGGGCAGCCTCCCGGGATCACTCCCAGAGCCCAGCTCCAGGAACGGCCCATCCAGCCCTGCAGCCACATGCGCAGCTGGAGGCTCCAGCAGGGACCAGGGCCACCCCATCCCATGCCAAAGGCAGCTCTGCAGCCTGGGCAATGCGAGAAAGCGCTCACGTAAGTTGGAAAAACACCAGCTGGTATCTGGAGGAAATAACTCACTTTCCACTGGGGATAAAGATTCAGATTTGTATATATGGTGTTTTGTTTTTTCCAGTCAGAATAAACTTCTGAGGAAGAAAACCAAGTTTTCAGGAGTATTCTAGGAACAGCAGGTGAGTTCTAAACTTCAGTTCATACAGAATTAATCCTGCAAGCATTAATTAAAAGTTCGGTTTTTTTCTTGGTAAGCAGAGAGAATAATCTCTGAATCCCTGAATAAGTCTTGGAAGCAAATAATGTTGAAATTACTGCAAATTGCATTGTTAAGGGTCTTCACTTGGACATGAGATTAAGTAATTGTTTCTTCATCTTTAAATGGACACAAGCCTATCTCCTATTTAATAAAAATAAAAATTAATTCACTGAGATCACTAAAACAAGAATTGCATATGTTGAATTGTTTTCCAATACAACAGAAAAATTCCAAGAGGCTGGAAAGTGTTTTGTTCTGGAGCCAGTAGAAAATTTTAGCTTTTAAAATAAAAACACTCCCAAATACAGCAAGCTGATACCAGTGATTCAGCAAAAGGGGGGTCCCATACAGCATTAAAGGGCTCTACAGTGGCTGTGACATACAACCCCTGGAGGAACTGATACAGACTGATAGAAAAGGTACCTTTGGTCCAAAAAAGAATTACTGAAACACCTCAGCAGTACATCCAAATAAGAATATCAATACATTGATATTTAAAGTGGCCATTTAATGGAAATCAAACAGAATTTTCCTCCCTTCTCCCTCATTTTGGGTTTCTTTCAAAAAAAAGGTTAGTTTTCACTGTTGGATGTTGTTTCTCCATTACAAAAAAAAAAGAAGAAAATAAAAAGAAGAAAATTCATTTAACCAGCAAACTAGTTCCTCTCTCAAACACTAATACTACTAACACTGTGAGACAGTAAGAAATGAAACACAAAAAAGGAATTCTCAAAATTATTTTTCTTTTAACTGTATTCTGAGGACAACATTGTGTAACTGTGAGGTTATGGCAATAGATTTCAAGCTCTGGTGAGCTGAACTGGTATGTGATTACACAGGCAGGTCATGCACGCAGTTCCTAGTGGTTAAAGACAGCCAGATGTTTCCTTACAGAGCTGGGCACTCCTCCCCTCCCCACCCAACAAGAACCTGTGTCCTTTTAAGCCCAGCTCAGCTCTGGCCAGCCCCGTTTGCCCAGTGACATCTCCACGGTGTGCGGGGACACAGGCGGACACGGAACACCAGGTTAGTGACTGTGTCTGTTTTCACAGCGAGGGAGAGGAGAGGCTGTTCTTTATTCCCCAATGCCAGCAAACGCATGCCCTGAAGCTTTATGGACAGCCCTTTACCCGCAGGAGCATTCACTGCCCAGGGGACAGAGCCAGCAGCCTGCGAGGTCACCCTGGCCCCAGTAACCAGGCAAGTGCCACAATCTCCAGGGCAGCACAAGGCTCCAGACAGGCCCTGCCCCCGGTGCTGCTCTGCCTCAGCCCCCTGAGCACCCTGAAAGCACCTGGAAACACAGCATGGCCTGCAAGGGCTCCCAGCCCTCGCTCAGCTTCACAGCACACCCTGAGTGGGTGCCTGGTGACACCTGGCACTCTGCAGCCACCCTTCAACCCTGCAGTGACAGAGCTCCTGCCAAGGACTCCCAAAACGAGGAGAAGGCAACCTCTTGTCCCAGTTACTGGGACTACAGTGTCCACAATGGTCCTGTTTCTCATGCACTGAAGCTGTAGATGCTGGTACAAACATCACATGAGGGTTCTAAAGTGAGGGGACATGAATACCTTAACCTAGTCCATAACACAGTATTTGGGATTACACTTCAGCTAAATACTTTTGGGAGCTCTGTGCCACGCTGCTCAGTGAGTACAGTGCAAACCCACTGATTTCCAAGAGCTGATCTTGAAAAAGCCCTGGAACACAAAACAGGTAGAAGTGTCCAGGATCCAGAAAACATCACCCTTGATTATCCAGAGGCTGAAACATGAGGCCACCTCTGATTCACTAACCACACCCTTTTTTTATTTCTAAGCTATCCTCAGAGAGCACAAAGATGCTGGCAGGCAGGGGAAAAGTTTTCTGGCGATTTCTTTCTGATCCAGCACATTTCCCACAGATAATCATTCTATAGAGTTCACCAAATCTAATACATGCCAAGGAGCACCACCAACTATTTTAACTGCCGAGTACAGGAACCTCAGAGTCATCCCATTCCAACCATAAACTAGAAATCCACTTACTTGTCAGTTTTAAGCTTCTCCAGGTGAGTCAGTCTAGAAGAGCAGTCTCAGGAACTCCAGAGCTGTTGCTATCCAGTAAATTTAATATCCAATGCAATGGGTAAGCTTCTCCAACTTGGCAGAACCAACTCTGAAGCCCTCACCACACTGAGAATCACTTTAGACTAAAAAACCGTTACAAGGTCCCTGAGCCATCCTCACACCTGATCTTAATTAAGACTAATTAACTTCCAGCGTGCCTGAACAGCTGTGTAATTCTCACGCCTGTTTCTACAGCCTGTACAGTTGATTAATAATTCCTCTTTCCATGCTTTTGATACATAATGTTGCAATTCCCAGTGCTAGGTCAGGAATTGCCAATGCTCACTTTATTTTGAGCTCAAGATCCGTATTTCACCCCCCTGTTGTTTTTGTGTGCAGGTTCCGTGCAACACAGCAGCCTTGCAGCACCTGAGGGGCTCACAGGAGGGCTAGGGAGGGACTTGGGACAAGGGCCTGGACTCACAGGACACAGGGGAATGGCTTCTCACTTCCAGAGGGCAGGGTTAGATGGGATATTGGAAAGAAATTCTCAGCTGTGAGGGGGGGGAAGCCCTGGCACAGGGTGCCCAGAGAAGCTGTGGATGCCCCATCCCTGGCAGCATCCCAGGGCCAGGTTAGACAGAGCTTGGAGCAACCTGTGAGAGTGGAAGGTGTCCCTGCCTATGAGGGTGGCATAAGATGATCTTTAAGGTCCCTTCCAATCCAAACCCTTCTGGGATTCCCTAGTTCTGACATGGAAACTTCCCAGTTATCCCTGGCCAGTTAACAAGTGCTCAGGCTGCTACTGACAACCAGCCTCTGCCCACTGGAAGCGAATCCTTTCTGGAGCCTTCTCTCTCTCTCCTTGTGGAAAGAGAGTGCTTCAACTCTTCCACAAAAACTGCTGCCTCACTTTCCTCCCAACTTTAGTCCTTCTTTTCACTCAAAACTATCTTTGAACACCTAACGATGCCTGATGCTCAGCACCTGCACCAACCTAAGTAATTACATACCAGCTGCACCTGAGCAACCACAGCACACCCCCCCCCACACACCTGTTGGTTTGGATTACCAACAGGGACAGACTGGGAAAAAATAGCAGCTTCTTTTTCTCTGAGGTCTTGAAATCAGGATTTTGTGAAAAATACTTCAGCTCAGCAGAGCCATGGCAAAGAGGACTGGAATAGCCATGGGAAATGCAATTTCATGCTACACGGGGTGGTAAATGAGTTGGTAAAACAGATTAGACTAAATATGGAATCCGTGTGAAGTTTCCATTTAGCAAGGGAAGTGCCTGCAATGTCACAAAAAACAGTCGATGGCTCATTCTTTGTTACTTTGTCACCACTGTCTCCAAAACATTGCCATCACAGCTGCACTGTTTTTATGTGTAACTGGGGGATTAGGAGCAGATGAATATAGAAAAGGAAAGCCAAGTCCAGCCTGTGCCAAGCTGGGTTTAACCAGCCTTATCTTGGCTACTTATGGGTGCTGACTTCAAGCCCTTCTGGTGGCCAGGCTAGCTGTGGGGAGCTCCTGCAGTCACCACTGGGCCAGGGCAGGGTAGAACATGAGCATGGAGCTATAAAACCACTATGAAAACTTTGTCTTCGTGACTTTTCAAGGGGCCAAGCTGATTTTCTGCTTTTCTCAAAAGAGCAAAACTAGCACCTGTGTGAGATGCTGACAGGCATCTCCCAAGGCACGGGAGCCACACTGGGACTGCTCCCTGCTGGACTACAGCGCTGCAATTAAAACAAGTAACAGTTAATTACAGCTGGCTGCAGCAGGCCAAGGACACCAAGCACCCTGTCCATCCTGCCCCAAACTCTGCCTCAGACCTCCCCCAGGCCGTGGTGTTGGGGCTGGGCTCACGGAGGGACAGGGACAGGGCACAGGGCCCCTCAGCAGAGCCACCCTCAGCCCCGGGCACAGACTGGGCTAGGGACTGACAGAGTTTAGGTCACCAAAGTCTCTTCAAGTTCTGAGAAGTGGATTTAAACAGGATTTTTACTTACAGACACAAAAAATTAATGAAGTTGCTTATCCTCATGAGCATCTGAGTCCCAAATTGTGCTCTGTCTGATGGTTCAGGTGTGGCTCAGAGGACACTAACAGAGCTGGAAGTGCTCCCTCAAACCCACCCCAGGGCATCTCTCACACCCTGGTGTGCCCAGCACACTTGTCTGCAGAGCCAGCAGGTCTCCTGGGGGAAGGGGAGTTGCCCTGAGGGACTGGTAAAAACAAGTTCTATGTGTTAGCCCTCTGCTTACAGCAAAATTACTTAAATTCTGCCCACAACTATTTTGCTGGGGAAACAGCAATGTCATGGAGGGTAGATTGTCACCTAGACTTTACTCTCCTAATCTGAAGATAGATTCTCTCAACCCAGATTCTCTCTGTCAGAGAGAACGGTTACAGGAAATGCCAGGACAATCCAGAACTGATGTAATGAGTTTGATGATTGGGAAACTCAAATCAATTTCGTTTACTGAGCCCCAGCAGAAATCAGAAGAGATCATGGCTTCCAGGTTAAAGACCTTTGCTCAACTTTCTGCTGCTCCGAGTTAATCTTTCTCTACCCAGCAGCCAGAGTGACCAGCAGAGGTAATCTTTAACCAGTGGCCATTGACTGACAAGGATCACAGCATTTCTCCTCTGGGATCTGAGCTGTCCCAGCACTCGTAGCCCTTACCTCTGTCCATGAAATCATGGTAAATGTGCCCCTTGAATGTTGCAGTGCTCTGGGAAAAGCTGATAAACACCACCTTTGTCTACTCTGAGCCTAAGAATTCCTGTAGCAATGTCCTCTCAAAAATTATACAGCCATATCCAAAAGCAATGTGAGTCAGCACAGAGTCATTGACATTAAGAAAGCAAAGGGATAAATTCGGTTCCACTGTTGGATAGGTGTCATTTTTCTCCATAAAAGATTCTGGCCTAAATCTTTGACCCAGATTTATCTGGAAGTTTAAGCCAAGGGACCCATGCCCACAGCTGGTGGGACCGTGACAGGATTTTTCCATGCATGAAATAGCCAACCCCAAATCAGTTGAACAGTATCGATTATGTGCTGGAGTAAAGCCACAAAGACAGCTCACATTTTTAACTCTGCTGTTATTCCTTCCATTTTGAAGCTGTTCTTCCACTGTTTCCACACAGAAAAGACACCATCCCTGTGATTTCCATTTCCCTCGACATATCCTCCACATTGTATACAAGAAAAATGAGAGGAAAGAACTTTTATATGGATCAAATCATGTCCTTTGTCTAGTGACACCTTACTCACCAGGAGCTCTGCATACAAAATGGAAGCACAGAATAATTTAGGCTGGAAGGGACTTTTAGAGATCACAGGACTCAGTGCTCTGCTCTGAGCAGTACCAGCCTCAGAGTTAGACTGCACTTCAAAGTTAGATGATTTTGCTTGGGGTCATAACCACATATTTCCAAGGGAAGGATCTGGCCCTCAGGTGCATGTGCAACATATGTTGCATTATCTGTCCCTGTGTCACCTTCAGTAACATTTAAACAAACCAGTTCCTTTTCTTTTTCCAGGAATTTCTCAATACTTTGGCATTTAATTTCAGAGAACTGGACCCCAACCAGTCTGCAGCAGTACTGGATGTTGCAATGCAGTTCCAGACTTTCCCCAGGCTCCCTGTGGAGTGACCAGTGCTTCACCTACAGTTGCAGAGCCCCATTTTGAGGGAAACTGGGTTTTTTTTCCCCTCAGAAACACAGCCCACAAAATATCAAGTAAGTGGTGTTTCCACTGTGATTAAAAGTACAACATTTTAGTTTTTCTCTACTAGTTTTGGACAACATGTGGCTTTTTGGTTTTGGGTTGGTTGGTTGTTTTTTTTTAATCTGAGGACTTTTGTCCTCTTTTTCTGATTAAGCAAATTGTTAGATACCTTCTGTAGACTTCAAATGCACATCCATACATGGAGTAGCATAAGGAGTTTGCACACAGGATGCTGATATATTTGTACAGGTAATTTCTAGATACCTACTTTCCTCAAACCTTGTTCTACTACTAGGGCAGACTCTGAACTACTACTACTATTTCTACTACTACTACTTCTACTAGTATTTCTGTCATCTTTACACTGTGTGCATGCACCAGTCCCAAAAGAGGAATTACTGTTTGCACAACAGGACTGGGATTAGAAATCAGCATTTTAGGAAACGGTAGATTATTCTTTCCATGACAGATTTGCAGTCCAAGACAGCCTTAAGCAAAAATGATGTGTCATCAACTGGTAACAAAGAGGTGTAAGGAGGAGAGGGCAAGACACAGAATGTTTTCCAGATTTGATTTAATGATGGTTTTCTGCTGCTGGATGGACATATCCAGCCAAAATCAATAAAGTGACCTGGTTTCTCACTTTTGTGAAGTATTTATATTGAAAACTTTGCTTCCTAAACCCCCAAACTATTACTTCAAACTGGTCCAAAATGTTCTAATGGAACAGAGGTATGGTAATGGAAGTAAGTGATGAAACACCTGTTAATTAACTAGCAAAGGTTCTCATACCCAAGATGTGACTTTATTTTATGTTCAGAGAAAATCTCGGGTTCAAATCCTATTTTAGCCTTCACAAAAAAAAAAAAAAACAAAAAAACCCTGAAATTCATCAGACCCTAATGTGGAGGTTTATGCAATGGTCTCGTTGTTGGATGAGGTCCTGGGAGGTGTGTGCCATTCCTGGGTTTGCCAGTGGTGTTCAGACAGGCTCCACCGAAGCCAGGCTTTCCCCTCCACTTCCTAAGTGTGCTGGAAAGTAAAATATGAAAATTCCCACACAGAGCAGACAGTACATCAAAATTTAAGAAAGAAAAACGATTGGCAAGCCCCAGCAGTGCACATGAGATGAGCACTGTGACCTGCGGAAGAGATGAAATCAGTCTCACTGGCAGAAGTAAGCAATTAATATGCAGCCAGAGTAAACACTCCATCTCAGGGTTCAGCAAAACAAGGAGCTGAAACCCCCTTATCTTTTGCATTTTTCCCTCCCCACATGTGCTCTCTCTGAAGGAACAGAGAAAATTGAGGTCTCAGAGCTTTTTTTCCATTCTTTAGTCTGACTAAAGGTGACTCTGGCTCAGTGCAGCGAGGGTCATCTCCCTCCCCCAGATCAATATTTTAATATGACTTATCAGAGCAAGAATGAATTGTTTACTTTAAAACCTCAGGATCCCATAAAGGGAGAGGGAAAAGTGTCCACTGGAAGCAGAGGCTTGTAGCAACTGCCCACTGCTGGGAACTCAGAAAAGAAACCAGGACTCCGAAGATTCGAGCACAGACAGTCAGCAAAATGTCCCGCGAGAGAATCCCGGTTCAGCCAAGCCCTAACTACACACCAGAGGATCCTTTGGCTGTTGTCTCCGATGGTAAGTGCCTTCCTGTGCTCAATTCATGTGAGGAAAAGGAAATGTTAAAAGATATTAACAAAAATAAAGTAGTGCAGGTGGATTTCCAACTCTAAGCACTTCAGCATACCAAAATATCCACACGTGCCTGGGGCTCAACTGCGTAGTTTAACAGGATTTAATGTCTTGGACTTAGGGATCTCTTCCTGCACTTGGAAAGAGATTAGGCTTTTGTTAGGGCAGTGCAAACCACCCTGAACAAAAAAAAAATTTTAAAAATGGGGTGGTGGGGAAGCTGACTGACTTCCCGGGGAAACAGGAATGCTTCCAGGTCTGGCTAAATGGGAAGGACAGGTTCTGTGACCCATCTCGAAAAACCCTCTTGAAAACCCTCTTGTTCTTCATAATGCTCCTCTGCATTGGAACATCCCAATAATGTTCTTTAAACAGATGACCAGCAGAAGAGAAGCAAAAAGGGGATTTTTCTTTGATGATTATGCTTTGCTTTCTCCCTATAACTTTCCCATTGTTTTGGGGGTTTTTTTCCCTTGCAATACTAAAAACTAGTGGCCATTTCTCTTTCTTTCATTATCTTTTGTCTTGGAAAGATTCCTGTTTCTTTTCTGGAAGCTGTGGGACTACAAACTGCCTGTTTGCAGTGGCATCAGCTGCCTCACTTTCTCCTTACATGTTCTGCAGTGGAGTCCTGCCAGGACTGCTGGGCTTTCCTGCTCTGCACAGGACTGCCAGGCTTTTCCTCATTAGTAGGATTCTTACCCTCTGCTACAGAGAGAAAGCTGAGTAAAATGTGTATGAGGAAAGGTAAGGGAAGACCATTAAACACTGAGGGCAATTAGAAAGCCAGGTACAGCACCTCTGTCCCTGTGGCATTCATTTCTCACTCTCACCAGCTGCAGCATAGGTACACCTACCAAAACCAGCCTTGCGGACCTCAGGGCTACAGCTGCATCCTGACTGACGGAATGTTCTGGCATGACTAGGTCTTTGCCATCGTTAATTCCAAAGACTCAGTGCCATGTGATGCTCAGGCTGTGCTGCAGCTCCTCTCCTCCTTTCAGAGATGTCTCCTTCATAGCTGGGATTGCCCGGGAGCCTGACCTGTGGATATGCACATCTGCCTGTTTTGTGTGTATGTTCAAATGCTCAGCTCTGTACCACCGCAGCACTACAGACTCAAAACACAGACACAGACAGTGCAATGCAAAAATCCCTTGGATGTCAGCCATGCCCAAGCATTTCTAGGCTTGCTTTCGTGGCACGGATGGGAATGCCAGATTATTACTGTTGTGATAATCACGTTGGAGAAATGAAACAGCCTGATCTGGTAACCAGACAGTGAAGGTCCATTTCTCTGCTGTTCTGTCCACCAGCCAAGGGCACTCAGAACCCAGCTTCTACTGCCAGCTTGTGGCACTGAGTTATCACAAACCCTTCCCGGAGGTTTGATTAGGTGTAAATCAGGATTTAAAATGATCCAGAGCCCTACTAAGCCTGCCCTGACCTATCAACACCGGTTGAACTATATTACAATTGGGAAAGATCCAGGTAAGATACAAAGTTAGATCACGGGGTGAGGATTGGTGAGGAGACCCCTGTTACACTGTGAAGAGCAGGCTGGTAGTTCAGGTGTGTCAGTACAGATGGGCAGCAGCTCATCTGGGTGCCTTAGTGTCACCTCTCTGTGGGCACTTTGACGTTTGATGCTGTAGAATTGAGTGGGCTGATTTGTGAGTCCCGTGCTCCCTACACAAAAAGGGATTGATGAGAAGGCTAAGCCCAGGGAGGAGTTCTCAGAGGATGAGCCTTTTGAGAGCTTTAACTTCCTTAATACCCTGTTGCTAAAGCAAAACCAGACCCAGAAGACTATTGGAGAGTCTGGGTTTACTACACGTGGGGAGCAAATTCTCCCCAGTATGTAAAATGGGAATGCCTTTCTGAGCTTAAAAATAAATGAGGGTAGTTGAAAAGCACTACAGCACGACATCCCGTCCTCACCTCCTGGCACAAAGACACATCTGCATCCCCTCCCAAGGGGCTTCTAACCAGTCCACAGAGGATTCTCTTTTGAGACAGGAAGTTCAGCTTTCAGTAGCTACCAAAAAAAAAAAAAAAAAAAAAGGCTACTGCTGTTCACCCCAGTCCTGGTTTCTAACCTCCTCCATTCCATGTGCTCCTCCTTCTCTGTTTTTTCTGCCTCTCTGCAGCATTCAGGTGTGATGTTGGCATATAACTGAATTTCCATGGGTTACAAATCCCTGTGCAGCATGTTTGTGTGCTCTTAATTCACTCCTTAGTCCACGTGATCTTTTATGGGATGTTTTCTACTCGCTGAGTATGCAGACATGTTATTTGGCTGGCAGGCTAAACACACAGAGAAACACTCTGAAACACCCAGCCTGTACAGAAATGACCATCACAGCTATGGTTCCTAGAGCTTAATTCCCTGATGCACAGGTGCTGATGTGTCCCAGAAGAACATGCATGGAATAGCACAGGGGCAGTGGGACCAGGAGTATGGACCAACTTGGCTGTCTTGTATCTGGGCTACTCAAAAATGCTGCTAAAAACAAGCACATGAAAACCAAATATAATCTCCAGCATTGTGATTCCTCCAGTCTGACATAGCTATAAAAGTCTGGTGCTGATTCTGGGCTGTCCCCACCAACCAATTAGAGGAAGACACAGGCCCTTGCAGGAATGACTCATCCCTGTCCTCAGGAATTTGTCTCTAGAACAGTACAGATTACTTTCTCCAGGTGCTGTCCATCTCCCTTGACTGTAAGGGCACTCAAAGCCACTTAGCCTTTACATTCTCACAGCTAGCTGAGACACAATATTCACCTCAGAGCAATTCAGGATCCTGTGTCCCGCCTCCTTGTGAGAATCCCGATGTGCCACATATAAATATGCACAAACCCGGTCTTGCCTCTGTTTTGCAGGTCTTCGAAACCCCCCCTGCTGAAGCCTGCAGTGCGCATCCGTGGCTCCTTCCGTGGGCTAAGGACCTGCTCCCAGAGCTGTGGAGTGTGACAATGGTGTTTGTGTCCAGTCTATCAAACGCCATTATCACACTAAATAGTTCCTGGCAGACAAGGCATCAGGTCAGGAAGGTTTGGGACCTCTGGCAGTACATCTTCCCACTGTGCTGAGGAATAAACAACCATGGTACATGTACAGCAGGATGACTCTGCTCCTTCTTTTAGAGGCAAAAGCACCAGAATATGTGAGAAATCCATACTCTGACACATGCACTTCCAGATCCTCACTGTAAAGCACACCAGACATCTTAAGAAATCATCACTATACTGTCATCATTAGGAATGTGGATTTCCTTGGCATTAATAGGGCTCTGTTTACCTCTGAGATGTCAGCTTGTGATTTTCTTTTTCCCATTGAACTGAACAGGACAATAAAACTGATGGCAACTAGCCAATGGAGTGAAACTCCATCTCTGACTTTGGCACCAAACTACAACACACGTTTGGAACATTAATTGGCTGAGATGCTTAAGACATTTTTCAAACAGAACACTTCCAAATTCTAATTCCAAATTCCAATTCCAAATCATCAAAATTCTGATAAAAATCTATTGCCTCTAACTTGAAACACCATTTATCCAATGCTTTTAGCTTTGTTCCCATCCCACCACACTCAAGCTGCTTGCCTTATGTTCTAAATCTCCTGTTTTGGGAACGGTCACAATTTCCTCACAGAAATTCTTCTGAACACTATTGTAAAGAATAGGCATCATCTGTAGGAACTTTCAAAGGCCTAATGAAAGCCAGGTACCAGCAGTGCAGTGAGGAGCCTAAATCCCACTGAATAGTCCACGATTTATGCTCATAGGATGTTGTGCTCTGATTTGCAATGGAAGTGGTAACTTTAATATTCACCGGTGTGTTCCAAACTTCACCTTTCCTGACTTCTGTTCTAAGTAACCCAGCATGCACATGGAATGAGAAGCTTCCTATGGCTGTGAGGTGCAGAGTGCTGCAGGAAGAAAGCCTCGAGGAGTACATGATATTTAGCATTTACAGATTATACTGTGTTTCCATGTGCAATCAATTTTATTACACAGGGTTTCCCAACAGAACAGCTTCAACAAGTTACTTATTTTTCTTCCCTAAACCTTCTTTTCTTCCATGACTTATTGCCGTGGAACAGTCATTAGCAATGTGTACTGCAGGAAATTCATGTAAGAACTAGAGTGTTGTATATTAAAACTCAGTTCCAATCTCAGCTCTCACCACCTGATCCCAGGTGCCCCTGTCACATCACCAAATGCCTTCTCCCTGCGTATTTGGGGAACAGGAATATGAGTCAATGCTGAGCTTTTAGCTGTGTAAAAAGGAAAAAGGCTGCAGGTCCTTAGTGAAAAGGTGCAAAGGGAGAGTTTTGGGCTGGGCTGACCCACAGCTTAAGGTCAGACCCTGTCCCTTGTCTGAAGGGAGCAGAAAAACGAATTGGAAAGACTGATGTAGTGGGCCAGATCCAAACTCTCTGGCACAGACTGGGCACCTGTAAGGCCACAAAGTATCAGCACTATCCAGTGACACTGCNGCAGAAAAACGAATTGGAAAGACTGATGTAGTGGGCCAGATCCAAACTCTCTGGCACAGACTGGGCACCTGTAAGGCCACAAAGTATCAGCACTATCCAGTGACACTGCTCTGCCACTGCTGCAAAACAAGCAGCCTCAGGATCCCAAAGCCAATACGCTCCCACTGTCTGCCACTGCTGCAAAACAAGCAGCCTCAGGATCCCAAAGCCAATACGCTCCCACTGTCCAAGACTTTTCCATGGCTTTACAGGAGGAAAACAGAAATGGGGTGTCTGCAAGGCCCTGTGTATCATGTTTTCACAGCAGTCACTTTTCTCCTCAGCCTTGGGCCGAGAAGGCAAGGAAGACTCTCTCATCCTTCCCCACCCAGCAGTGCTCTCCGGAGAGCCTGTACAAGTTTTCTGATTTGAAAAACATCTTCTGCTGTTTCTCCCCCTCAGCAAGCCTTGTGTGTTCCTTGCCTGAGCACAGTATCCACGTCTATCATATGTATAGACACATCACAGTATCCATGTCTTTCTGTGAACATATCAACAGAAAGAGTGGAGATTAGGGCTGGCATTTTGGACTAGCTCTACAAATTGCAATGTCATCACAGCCTATTCTACATCATTCACTCCTATAGAGATGCAGAATGTGAATTCCCACTGCTGGCGCTCCATTATGGAATGCCTGTGCAGGCTTCCCAGCTTCTGTTTGTGATGTTATTAAAGGAAACCCATTTAAAATATTCAGTCAAATATCCATGTGGGCACACAGTTCTCAACTTCCCCTGGTGCTCTGTGGCAGGATAGCACTGCAGATTAATTCTCCCTTTTACTGTGCTCAAAAATGAGAAGCTTTATACTGAGGCTTTTATTGTAGAGCAACATGACCTTCCCAAGATGCACACAAGAATTACATATACTAAAGTTTTTTGAGGGTAAGAAAAAAGAAATTATGGCATGATGGATCTGCATCCCTGCAGTTCACTGGTAAGTTATGTGAGGTCAAGCTGCAGGAGTTACACTGAAAGCTCCTCCAGTAACAACTGCATACAAACTTCTCCTGCTGTGACAGAAGGAAAGGATTGGGAATCATACTGCCTGTTTTTTTCATAGGGTCCTCCCTCCACCTTATAACTCCTTCCAGTGATAAATATCCAAGGCACAGCATTCAAATACATCAGCTGCCTCCTGAAGCTGCCTCCCGCAGAGCCCTGGGGTCACACATGTATGCACAACAGCTGGGGAATGGGGATTGCAGAGTGGCAATAGTCTGTTCAGCCAAGACCAGGCACAGAATCACACCCTGACACTTCCAGTCTGGCTTTTGCCCTTTGGAGACGTGAAGAATAACCAAACTTCCATAACAAAAGTCTGTCCTTTTGCAGAGGTTAAAATCACTGCAGACATTCTGGTTACAAGTTTCCCAATTTTCCAGTTTCCGAGAAAATTCTTCTGCACTCCAGACTCGTATTTCAGGCTCAGGCTGACTGTTTTCCACACCCACTGACTTTCTCAGTAGGTGAGGTGGTTATTTAAGCTCTGAAGCCAGACCCAGAGTCCACAGTGACTTCCTGCACTGTGCACTGGATTTCAAGCTGTCTCCTTGAGTCCGTGGAGGACCGATGGACTCTGATTCACCCACTGCTACCACGAAGACTTCTTGAACACTCAGGTGACATTTCCAAATGTACCCAAGGTTCTACTTCAAAAGGGACTAAGGAGCCCAGTTTCCACTGAGCAGGAAAGTTCTAAGAAATACAGACATCTTTCAAAAAAGAAAGATCAACTTAAGAGTTTTGTGTCTAATGTTTTGTGGATATGGACATAGACACTGAAATGCCTCAGGCATTTTAGACAAACGTCATCACTGCAGCTCAATGTTTTTAAAGCACTAAAAACTGTGAAAGAATAGGTAAAATGACTCATTTCTACCATCTGAAAAACTTCACATCAAGACTTAGTTCTGCAGTAGCTGGTCTCCTCCATATCGGTAGTTAGCAGAGAACTACAAAAATCTCAAATGCTTTGGAACCACTCCAGAGAACTTCGTCCCATGTCACAGCAGGAATTTAAGCTGCAGATGTCTGTCTGATCCTGCCTCCTTTGCCCTCAATGGACAGACACAGACCCTTTTTGGCACAGTTAATCCAACCTATTTCAAATGTTTGGTTTTCAGCTGACCTGCACTTTGCTCTCAATTCCATTGGGAAGTCCTCCCTTAACTGTGCAGGGAGCCCAGGATGCCCAGCCTGGATGTGACACCAACCTTGCAGTCAGGAGGGTTTCTGTCACTGCACTTACTGAGCTGAAACTGCTTCCAGGTGCTGAAATGCCCTCTGGATGGAATGGGTTATTGCAGAGGGAGTTGTTTGGCCACATGCAGACCCCAAACCTGTCCTTCAACAGGATCAGTGCAAGCACAACAGTACTATCATATAGGAGTGTAGGTCCAAGGAAGCTTGCATGGAAAGCAAGGAATTTTATGGAGAATCACACAAGTTGCCCATCTTTAAGCTGATGGCATCACTTTGTGAGGACCATAGAGATGATGATTTGGGGGCGGATCGGAAGACATGTTTGTCCAATCATGAATGGCTTTGTCTTTTAATACAAGACATGTAAGTGAGAGAAAAAAATTACAAGAGTAGGATTATAGTATGATTACAATATGCAAAAATCTGGGAAAGAAAACAATTTTTCTATAGCAGCCTGAGCAACAATACTGTGCAAAACTTGTACTTGTAAGTGGCATCTTAAATATATTGATGTTTCCATAGCAGCTGAACCCACAGGGCCATGGATGTAGACAGAAAGAAGATGATCTTCTCCAATACCAATCCACAGAAGGGCTGTAAAAAAATCCAGGAGATGACTTAGTTTGTTTTCAAAACCTTGCCCCAGTGTTAAAGCTCAGGCACCAAGAGCACAGGACCAGCTCCTTCCTTTGTTGCTGGCATCAGCATCAGGATGATTCCAAAACAATGTCAAAAGGCAAAAGACTGAAGTTATCCCCTCAGGTCACTGGTGCCTGTCACTGCTCCATGTCCTCAAGAGCAGTTTCACAAGGTGGGATAGCGAGTCTCAGTGCTCTGAAGAAATGAACTCTCTATGTTCTCTTGCCTTCTTGGGCACCATTTTCTTTACTGTTGATGAGTTTGGCAGATTTTTGCTTTTGGTGGATGTTGCTTTCCTCTGTTTTTGATGAGTGGTTCGGAGAGATTTCAGCCCCATCATCTCACAGTACTCATTGCACTGGTGGAGGGCTCTGAACTGCTCAATGAAGGAAAAGGAGCAGTTGCCTTTAAACCCCTTGTATCTGTAGTAACAAAGGAAAAAAAAGCCAAATGGGAATTCAAGATTCATTTTCAGCACAGGGAGGCAGAGTATGACTGCTGACTCATAAGCAACCTGAAAACATTAAGCAAGTCTCTTTTACCCATGCTGGCATGAGAAGCATTGACTGTCACAGAAACTCAGACTGGGTCATTGGGAGGTGAGGGGAACCAGGTAACAAGTGGTGACAGAAGAGGGAAAAGCATTAGAGGCAAAGCTCTGTGGGCTGGGTCCTGGCACTGTCCTTCATGGTATTTAGTTGGGAATAAAAGTGTCTGCTGGCTACCTTTCTCAGTAACACACAAATGAAGTCCATGCTGCATCATTCTCTGTGAAAAGTTCTGTTGAGAACACGAAGAGACAAGGTTGTTGCAGGAGGTGTTGTCAGAACCAGAAGCTCTTTCCATCTAAACATGTACATCATTTCCAAGCTATGCTGCTCCCCTCCCCTGGCTGCCTACAGGATCTCAAGGAGCCAAGCCCCTTGGGGAAGGATGGAAGGAATGCTCCTGAGGAAGGCAGTCTCATCCAGCCTCCACAGTTCCCAAGCCGCCACTGTACCTCCCACCACGAGAGGTACAGGGCACGTGTATCCCTCTTCTCCTCACCCTGCCTCTGGTTGCTGACAGTCCTCTCAGGGCCTGCTTTTTAAGCTGCATCAGCTTATTTTAAAAGGTGCACCTGCTCTTCAAAGGAGTAAATTTGGTTAAATTCTCAGGATAGAGAAGGGAGAAGAAAGGCCAGGGTGCCCCTCTCCTTTTTTAACCTTAATCAGTGCCTCTTCTACCCTGTTCTCTTGGTTTACATCCAGTGTCCTCAGAGGTGAACTGTGAGTTGTCACTACACAAAAGCAACCAAACAAGATCTGGTACAGAAATGAACAGAGGATGCTCATTCCCAGCATCCAGAAAACTTCCTTCCTCAGGCAAACTGCACAGTGCTAAAGAGAATACTACTGCTCAGAGAAGGTCAGGCTCCTGCTGACAGACGGGCCCTGCTCTGGAGACCCCACTCCGCTGGCTGTCAACAGCAGGTGAACCTCAAAGGGATTTTCCTCTCCTCTCCAAGTAAGCTGTGTGTTTGTTTAACCAAAGGAGGTTGGAGTGTCATTGTTACCTCAAGACTATATCCTGGAGTCCAGCAGGATCATCAGTGGTTCTCTTGCTCCCTTGGAGAAATCAGAGACTTCAGACTTTACTGAGCTGCTCTCAAGCGCTCACAGGTATGTGTTGTGTTGGTGGATGCACCAGACACACCCACAGAACAGGAGTTCCACAGGCAAACACACCTGCCCTCAGCAAGGGAATCTCTTCTATCCAGCACCAAACCAAACCAAATCTTCCTGAAATCTGAAGGGGAAATTTTGGATTTGGCCTCAGGCTTAAACTCCCCAACGCCTCTTGTTACCATGTGGAGTAAAGCTAAACCTGTCAGTGCCCTGGAACCAGGCAGAGTTTCAGATCCAGACTTGGCAACCAGCACTTCTGTTACTGACCACAACCATGGGTTACCGTGTTCCTGTTTCCTTCCTTTGTGTGTACCATTCCTGGATAAATCCCTGGGCCCCCGTGCGCAGTTCTACTCTGCTCACTGCGTGCGCAGAGCCACGCACTGTGCTGTGTTATTTTTGTTTCCACTCGCCAGAGAAGCTACAGAGTAGCTGATGTAAAGGCTCGTTTGCCTGCCTCTGGTGCGGCGCTGTGGCTGCATTAAAAATGCTTCCCAGGCGTTCCTGTTCCTAGGGCGGCTTCGCCCCCTCCTGACAGAACTGCACTGCAGCTCCTGCAGCACACCGACCACACCACTCTGCTTTGGGCTCCTCTGCTTTTCAGTTCCCTGGCAAAACACACTGAGCAAGGACAAAAGATCGAAATGCCTTCCTCCGCTCATTGCGGACTCTATTCAGGAGTAAAAAAGATCCGTTCTGTGTCCTCTCTGCCAGCACAATTCAAGCCACACCAATCCCACTCTGCATTTCTGGCTCAGTAGGACCATGTGTTCTCCCTTCCTGGGACCAGGCTAGCTCTCAGCAGCTCGGCTGAACACAGCCCTAAGAAGCAAGACCCAGCAACAAACAGGAAATCTGGGCACTTAGTTGTTTTTCCCCACCCATGTGCATAGAATTAAAAATCCAACTGCAGACATTAATACAGATGTCTTCTTTCCACGAAAGGAGCATGAAAACAAAATACAGGACCAGGAGAAGTCTGTCATCTTGCAGAAATACCATTCGCTAAACAACAAACAAAATGACACTCAACATTTTCAGGAGCACTGAAACATTTTCCCTATTAATTTAGGGAAATTATTTTCCTTTCTATACGTCTGAGGTGATCCTTACTACAGCTTGCATTGTGTATTCACTTCCTCACTTCACCTTCCTCCTCCCCAACACAATGTGTGTTTTTATAGGAGTAATTTCCCACAGTGAGCTGGACAACATCCACTAAAGCATTTTTATAAATCTTCTGATTCCTGAGAACAGTGTTGCCTAAATAAAATATTTACGACTTTGGTTCGTAACGGGAATATGTACATTCATTTCAACTGCTTTTACTTTGGATCCACAGCTGAAAGAGTAAATCAGTCTAACTGAGTGGATGCCAGCCTGCAAAAGTTCAGGGTTTTCCCAGAATATTCTAGAGTCATATTTTTAATAATTTAGATGATATTGTGAGGTTTCTTCTTGTATCCCAGGTATACAAACAAGGTCCAATTTCAATTAAATGCTGAACACATGATCAGATCAGATCTTTTCTCCTGCCAGATTCTCAAAGGAGAACATGAAATTAAAGCACTTACCCCCATCCCCCTTCCCTGTCCAGGAGCCACTGCCTCCTCCTATCCACAGCTCTGCTGGCATGTGATATAACTAGAAGCCTTAATTAACTTAAGAGGAGTGGAGTAAAGTTAGAATATTACAGGCCTACATCTTTACACACACGCTCAAGTCTCCCCAAAAGAGCTGCAGCCTTTGCAGCACCACTAGAAAACAGGCTCTAGAAATGCCTGAACAATCTTTTGTTAAGGCTCAAAATTGCTGTTTTTGAGAGAGAGGGGGGAGAGAGACCATCAAATCCCTCCACAATTGTCCTTGTTTATCAGGGAAGCGGCCAATACACAGCGTCCAACTGAGAAGAATCTTTATAAAAGCTTGTGTCACAAGTACACATCCCAAAGCTCTGGCACTTTTGCTGGCTGCAGGAGGGATTCCAGCTGGCCTTTAACCCTGGGCTGCAGCCAGTGCTGGCCCCGTGTGTTCAGCCCTACCTTCCTCCAGCTGATGGACCATCAGGAACCTTACCTGCTGTCACCAGAACCCTTCATGACACTTGTGAAATGCCCTTTGGACAAGCCCATTTCAAGGGAGGCATGCAGAAAAAGCAAAGCTAAATCTACAGGGTCACCCCATTCTTTCAGAACAAAATTAATCTGTGTTTCCTTTACAGGTGGATTTCCATAAATATGAACATGAAGAAGTTAAAAGAGTTAGATGAGGACTGTTGTCTTCTAAAGTTAAAGCAAGAATGAATTTCTAGTGCACCCTTCCCCATCCACATTTAACTGTGAAGAGACAGATGAGTAAAGCACAACCATGCTGCTGAGAAATCACGTTCACTCACCCTTTGGCCAGGGTTGCTATGCCAACATCTGTTAACTTCATCCCTACACCTGCAAGGCAGCAAGGAAACACAGAGCTTAGCTTACACTGGAATTTCTAGGACAATCTTCACATATGGAGGCCTTAAGTCTTATTTATTGAGTCACTTTTTTCATTTTAATTATTTGTCACAGTTTTTTTTCAAAGCATTTTAAAGCACCCCAGTTAAGAAGAGGATGTTCTCCGTGTCACCAGCAGTTTCTAGAAGTCAGGCTCATGCCACTATTTTACAGCTGTCAGGGTGATCAACAGCACAGCTCGTTTCCTGCGCTAGGATTTTGTTCTTCCTTCTCCCTTTAAACTACCTCAGCAATCTTGTTTAGATGCCTTATTGCTAATTTTCCTGCCTTCACTCTTGTAAAAGAACACAGGATGTTTCCTAAGATTCTAGCTTTTCCTGTTTTTCTTCAAGAAGGGTCTGTCTTCCCCTGTCCCAAATACATTGCAGGACTGAGGAGGAGTCACACCCATGGGAGCTGAGGCAGCACTCAGCAAACAAGAGGGTGTTTCTTCACTATTCTTCTTTTTGAAGAAATATATTTCTCCAAAACTAGCCAGGACCCAAATGTGGAGCATTCTACTGCTGAGTGATTGTTGGTGAGTATTTAAATACAAGAAAAAGGGGAGGACTAGGGTGTCATTGACACCTTTTACTCAGCAGCCATTTCATTAATCTCTGGGTGGTGAGACAAAAAGACAGATTTGGCTCATACTGAGTGTCCTGATTCACTAAGGTACATGTGAAAGAACAACTCTTCCATTAAGAGTGTAAGATTTGGTTTTCTTTTCCAAACTGTCCTCTTACAAGAACATAAGCTAGATAAAAATTGCCCCTACTCAGACAACTCACCTTGCAGGTCAGTGACAAGCAAGTTCCCATTGGTCTTCTCATACACCCAGTGCTGAAAGGTGCAACACTTCTGGCCAGCCTCTGAGTCTCTTCTCAGGAAATTTACTTCCTTGCCATCCTTGACAGAGTATTTCACAAACTCCCCAACCAGCTCCTCCTCCACTGTGGCATAGGGGATGTTATTAGCAGGGCGATGAATAAGAAAAATCGGAATGATTCTGAAATCAAGGGATAGAAACTAATAAAATCCTGAGAACTCTTTCAGTGAGGGAGTAAGAAAGAGACAAAAGTGGCCAGTGACCTTGGGGAGTGAATGAACAGCTACCGACTCTAAAACAAGATGGAAGAGCTGCAACACTCTTCCCAGGTTTCCTCTCTCCTCTTTAGTCATAGCAATCAGTGGGCTGCATGGCACAGGACAGTGTATATATAAGCACATACATATATAAAATATATATTTATACTCACTCTGGTACTTCTCCAAAGCCTTCCAAGGGTTCAGCTTCAGCTGCATATAACTTCGCATACTCTCTTGCAGTATTTTGGACATAGCATTCCTGTATTACAACAGACATGCCTATGGGAATATTGCTCAAAACATTCAACAGATCATCTGTTTGAATACGAGGACAGCTTTCGCCCACAATTCTGGCTTACAAAGGCCAGGGGCAGCTCACCTGCAGTGCCAGACTGTAGTTCTTTTGCAGCAGCTCATCCTTGCTCTTGGTGCCATAGGTGAGGGCGCTGTGCACCTTGAGCACGCAGGGGTGGCCGGGGGCGAAGGCGGGTGCCAGGCCCTGCAGGACGCGGCTGCGGAAGGCTCTGCGGTGCATCCCCTCGCCAAAGTGCAGCCCCTCCGTCGTTATTGCTCCATGCAGTGTCCCACCAAAATAGCTGGAGCTGAGGGGATCCTCTCCGAACATCAGCTGCATGAATTCAATTTCCTCCACACCTAAAACACAGCGGGAATCTCTGCAGGCAGAGGGAGGGGTGGGCATGGGAGAGCAGATGCATCTCTCCAGAGAAGAGGAAAAAATGCTCAGTGGAAGCCAAACTTGTGTTACTGAGGGCTGGGACCCTGCTCCTGAGAGGCAGCTGCTTGCCTGTACGATCTAAAACTAGCACAGAGAAAGGTGGCAGCTCAGGATCATAAGGAGAGAAGACAGAGTGTAGCAAACAAGTCTGTTACAGACGAAATCAAGGAAGATTCTGGATTTCACCCCTTTAAATGATCACTGTAATCCAAATGGAAAAAAATTTGTAAGGGGAAAAAAAGTTAAGCACTGAGAGAAAGCAAAAAATTCTAACTGCATTTCAAGTGTCTCTAATCATAACATTCCAAGGACCATCAGTGAAGAAGATAAATAGGAGAACAGAACTACACAATAAGGAAGTCCTTCCAGCTGCCCTTTGCATTTACTTCTGGTTTAGGCTCTGTACACTATTGCCTCTCCTTGAAGCACTATTGCCTCTCCTTGAAGCACAGAGGAAACACTGCACAGATAAGGCCAGAATTAGAACACTCCTTAATTCCACCCAAAATTCTCCGATTAAAAGATATGCAGTGCTGTAACATGAAAAGTCCTGTCTCTATTTGCACAAGGAAATAAATGCTTAATTTTAATTCTTCACAGAAAAGAAAGAAAAGTCACCATGCCAGATGAAGGCCTGGATCTCTGCAGGCTGTTCAGGAATGACAACCCCACTGGCAAGGCACTATCTTTAGCTGCAGCACAGGACACATGCCAGGTGTCACTGAACACCAGTTAACACACAGGGAAAGCATTCCAAAGCTTCGTGCTTGCCTTTCTCCTGGAGTTCAGTTACACAGCAGGTGACCTGCAAGGACCACGTGTCTGTGCCAAAGAGCTGGCAGTGCTCCATGTCTGTGTGTGTGTCTCTGTATGATGCCATGCAATGCTACTTCACTTTATATTTACCTTCATAACTCTGAAAACTTGAGAGACGTTCCAATACTACGAGAAAACAAAGAAATTAATTTTGTAGTAAAAAACTCTGAATGGAAACTGTCATTGCCATTATTATTAATCAAAACTGTAAACTGAGCCTTACCTGCAGCAGTCAGATGAAACTCAGCAGTCACCTTTCCATACATGTTATTCAAGAAGCAATAATACATTCCCTGGTCTTCGTAACTGGCTTCAGCTATTTCCAGAGAGACGGGAGAGTCATCCTGGGCACTGGAACAGAGCATTTTGTGCTATCATGTATTTTACTTGTTATCACTGGAAAAAACTGATAAATTTGATCTCTCTGCACTGTTTATTTGTTAAAACACAGCACAGTTATTTGGCAGATAATGATATGTATTAATACTACAATAGATATTGCAATACAACAATCAAAAGCAGAAGAGTTAAAACAAGAAGAATCAGAATGGAAAGTTTAACCGATTCATGCAACTTTTTCTCTCCACTTAACACAATACCTAAAAGAATGCTTCCTACAAAATTTTTCATCTTGTCAGAAGTGTGCATTCTGAGGGAAACACCCTTTCTTTTCTTTTTTCTTTGGGTAATATTAACTTTGTATTTTTGAAACATTCTTAAGAGGTTTTTAAGATAAGAATGTCATTACTGCTACAAGGAAAATTACTCATTTCATTAAAATGGAAAAGCTGGATCCTGCCAATGGTCTTAAGAAGCTTTTCTTTCCACCCTTCTCTAGGTTAAATGAGGTTCAAACTTCTTTTGATTTTTTCTTTGTAATCTGGATGATACTGGCTGTGAACAGGCTGAGAGGTGATGGAACACAAACTATGACCAATATCAATGCATTGCAAGAAGATTTGCTTCCTATGAATAGCCAAGTTACTCCAAAACTCCCGGTCCTTCAGAAACATTCCCTTACCTTCTCTGAAGCTGAGCCAGTACCTTGGAATCTTTAGTCCACGTAATGGTGGAGTCACCATGAATGTCACCAAACTGACAGCACAGCTTAATATTTCCAGAGCAGTCAGGGAACAATTCTGCTTGGATCTTCTTCAGCAGCCTGGGGGCTGGAACAGAAGAACCACAGCTTGGTATTTGAAGACAATTATATTGTTTTGGCATTTTAACATTTCATGTTAAGAATATGAACACTGAAATCCCTGGTAAGTAATTATGACTTCTTGCGTCTCAATACTCCTAACTAGTAGAATTTTTTAGCTGATCACAGCCTTCGAGAGAAAGTCCCAGAAGGTCCTGCCAGCCTGGATCTCTGCTAAGACTTTTCACTGCCTCACAGAACACTCCACTGTCTTTGCACGTGGGCATGGAGTGAGCAGGGGGCTGGAGGGGATTTGGAAAGAAAGGGAATCGACATATGCTTAGAGAAAGGTTTTGGGATCACGACACAGCCCCGCCTCAAGTGACACATCCCTGCTCCACGTAATAGATGTAAAATGCAAGATGTTTTGTTTCCTACTGTGTTAACTCTGAGCTGCTGCACTCTGAATGAGCTGGCCTGGCACATGTCCCTCGAGGATCCCATTCCTGCAGTAATACCCCAACTCAAAGGGTCAGGCACCTGCAGTTCACTTCTATGGTTTTCCCCATTGCCAGTTCCAGGCCCCATCCAGTCCAGGCTTCCCACTAGACTGGCAATCCCTGAGTCCTGGGCCATGTAAACTTTGCTGTATCAGGGCTAAAGTGACACAGACAGGACATGACAGCCCTAGAAATAGAACCAATGGCTCCAGGTTCCTGCCCTGGCCACAGTCTTCCCTCCCGCAGCTGAAATAATGCAAAAGAACACTGACTACATACCACAGCAACCAAACCAGCCTTCCCACAATGCCAGGGAAGGAGCCACAACAATGGTCTAGAGCATAGGCATACTTCAGTCAAGACTGAAGCAGAGTAGAAACAGGTGAAGAAAATTCAGTGTTATCTGATGCAGTCTGAATGTTTAAAACAGTTTTCAAGCATAGCCACAAGTAATGGAAACAGGTCAGACATTGCACAGTCACTGCAGTTCGCTTGCTCTGCTTTGAAGGAATGTGTCTCTCCTCCCACACATTTGCTTCCCTGGCAAAGGACACATCTTTGAACAGGGAAAAGTCTAGGATTTTTAAAAACGTGATTAGAAGAGAAGTCTCATGGGACCGCACGGTAATTAGAGTGTGTGAAAAGCCTCACAGCTGTGTAGCTTACCTTTAGTCACTGTTCAGTCTTGCTCCGACCTATTAAATCATTTTAGGATGTGAACGTGAAATGTCATGTCCAAAGGTAAAAATAAGACCTTGGTCCTTGCAAACTAACCACAGAAACAACAAATCCCTCATGCACCCAGCTATCACAATCCTGCTACATTGCTAGCAACCTTCTAGAGACTCTGACAGCAACCTGGATGTCCCTTCAATTATATGTTTCCTATCTCAGTTTAATATCGCTCATTTCATCCGTGTCATTTTTGCAGCAGGGCAAAGCAATGCAGAACCAGTCAGGAGTCAGCATGCAGGACCTCAAAACATTGTTTATCAGTGGTACCCTACTGCTAACAAGAATACTTTGCTAGTAATAAATCCTTTGGTAACCAAGAGGGGACAATTGCAGTTGGGAGCTGCAATGTAGGAGCATAACTGGGAACACAGCCCCGTGGGATACCAGAACAAGTACTGTGCAGACTGTGCTACGTAGTGTGTAGTTATGTGGTACCATTACGCTGTTCACCCCTGAAAAGTTACTCCAAGAGGCCAATGAGGCAGTGACTATTTCAAACAGGTTACAAAGTCCATGAATTGAATATACTTGCCAGCTGGGAAAAGGGTTCATCTCTGTGGCATGGGAACAGCACTCATTACTAAATGCACAAATCTGGAAATAAAGCTCCATGAGGGCAGGACATATTAAGCTGACTGAGTCAGTCTGGAAGAGGCTTGCAGTGCCTTTCAAGAATCTGAATTTTGTACGGTAGCCAGAATGATGGGAAAGGAGAAAAGAAAATCAGTTTTCTCTTACCTTTGCTATCCTTTTTCAAAATTAGTTTCCTTTGTTCTTTTCTATCCTCTTTATGAATCACGCCTGCCTCGCTCTTCCCAGACTTTTTAATGCAGCTGGGATCCTTGCTGACACTTCTCCTCTCCTCCAGCCTGGGTTTTTTGGACAGACTTGCTGGTGGTAATTTCTTCTTAGCTCCAGCAGCTAAATGCCCACTCTTTGTTGTGTCCTCTTTACATTTGATGGGCTCAGGCTCTGCAGCAGTCAGCGGTGTCTGGCAGGATTTTGACCCTTCCTGATTTCTTTGACTTTCTGTGTTGACTGGGAACGGATCAAGTGTGGTCCACGCCAAAGAGAATGATTGAGTTCTTCTGCAGGGTGGTTGCTCTTGAAAACACTGGTTGTTCCCTGAATCAGCTGGTGGCAAATTAACTAAACCACTTACCACACTCTCTGCTGTCCTGACTTCCTCCTTTTTATCATACTCAGTGGACTTAATTGAATTCTCAGCCTCAGTTATCTTGCTGGAAGGGATCAAGTCAGGACAGGACTGCTCTGTGCTAATATTCATAATCTGTTTCAGAGCCTGGGAGCCAGTCAAAGTGTGCAAAGGAGCTTTTGTTTCAGCTTCATCTGGGTTACATTCAATAGCTCTGGGAATCTCATGTTCATTTTCACACAAGGCTGCTTCCCCTTTGGTTTCTCCAGGCACCCACTGGAACAGAGCCTGCCATGACTTGCAGGAAGTTTCCAATGTAGTTAAATTTCCATTTACTTTGACTCCAGTTTGTACGGATCCAGTTTTTTCCTCACTTCTTGTGCCAGGACACGCCACTGCAGATTCACTGGGAAGGCCCTCTGAGTGGCTTACAGGTGTGAGGAAGGGCAGGGTTTTGTTTCCAAGCAGTTGTTGGGAATGTAGCTGATCCCCAAAACCTCCATGCTCCCCACATGCTGTGCTCTGGTGCTCACTCTGAGCCTCCCTGGGCAGCAGGACACTGGCTGATGTTACAGGTCCAGCTGCATAGATGGGATTTTTTGAAGAATCTGTTTTTAACTCTTCATCAGACTTGAAGGTGCTGGCAACGAAAAATAAATGTTGTTCTGCTGTATTACAAGGGGAAGCCGCAATCTGACTCTCTGAAACCTGACTAACTCCTGAGTCACAGGAAGTTTCAGCCCTGTATTCCTCAGATATGCAAATCTCTCTCTGTTCTCCTCCTGGTTTCCATGGTTCACAGCTGGGCACTTCCAGATGAAAATCTCTTAAAAATGGCTCCCCAGAAGAGGGAGTGACTGCCCCTCCTTGTTTTGCTATTTCTGTCAGTTGGTCCGTATTTTGGGGTAGATTCTTATGTGTTATGGTTTCATTAATCTTAATTAAAGTAGGTGATTGCATGATGTAACTGTATTTCTGTGCACTAGAAACAACTTGGAAATCTTGACAGCCATTATTTTTTGAAAGATGGTAGCTGTCAGAATTAGTGTCATTTGGTGAATTCAGGTCTGAGTGATTTCCTTTTTCTTGTAAATTCACTTCATAACTTTTATGCACGGTGTTAACAGAAGAGTGTTCTGCGTATGTAAACTGACTGGTATTTTCACTGGGGAAAATGTCTTTCTCTTCAGGGAAATAAGCCAGTTCTCCTCTCACTGGACAACAGTCCTTAAAATGACAGCATTCTCCAGGTACAGACCCATTTATCATGGATACATTGTATTCAGTATGAAGCAACTGTCCAACTGTCCCATGTGACATATCTGATACTTCAGCTGGGTTTGCTTTGGGACATGCTAAATTACCACTCTGAGCATTTTGTAACCTTTGAGGAGAATCTGCTTCACATGCTTGGGCGGCATTATTAACAGCAAGCTTCCCTTCCCAAGCCACAGTGGATCCAATCCTGTCCATGGCCATTGGATTTGGCTCCAAGCACTCCTGGGTACTTAAGAGGACACTGTTTGCTGAAACACAAATGGATGGCGTTTCCCTCTCATTCCCAGTGCCAGAATCTAGACACACACCATCTGTTCCTACCACTTGTGCAAGACAAATGTTTCTTATGGATGCACTCTCACATGCTGCAGGTCTCTGCAGGAGGATATCAGAAACATTGCAGTCAGATTTCTCAGTTCTGGGGTTATGAGCTGGTTCTGTGACGGGTTCCTGCTCTTCTACCAAATCCATTGGCAAAGGATGATCGGAACAGGTCTCCCTCACAAAGTTCAGTTCTGTGACTTTGATATCTGGCAGCCTCGTACCTAGACTTGTGATGCCTCTGTTTTCAAATGGGATTCGATAGTCTGAGTCATCTTCATGAAGAAGTTTCCACAGCTTGTCATGCACTGTAGATATGTCAGCATCTCCTTTGCACTCAGGTTCTCCAGATTCCAGGACGGATTTGGGATTAGCTTCAGCCACAGGCTCATCGGCTGATAGGCTGCAGAGAATATCTGGGTTACTGCTATCATGTATGTCAAGCCCAGACTTTTGCTCTCCCTCTCCTGGCTCATCACACAGCTTTGCAGAAGAGAGAACAGCACACAAGCATTCCTGTTTATCAGGAAGAGACTCCATATCACATAGAGGAGAAGGGGAAATGTCATTCTTTGATTTTTTGCCATTACTAATAATTTCTTGTCCAGTGAAGACCTGTTGGTGACAACCTTCTCTCTTTTCACAAGGAGCACAATGAAGAGAAGAAGTCTGTAAATCTGCATTCTTTACTTGCAGTGTGTTTTCAGCAGAGAGCTGGCTGGTTCCCGCACTCTCACAAGCCCTGAAGATGCCTTCCTTTTCTGTTCTGGGCTCCATACAGAGGTTCTCACAATCTTGGGTAATGCTTTTAAGATTAGCACCTTGACTCTTCAAAGAAGAAAAATAAAGCAATGTAATTAAAAGTTAGAACTACTAAGTTAGCTTAACACAGGCCTGAAGACTTGCGATGTTGGGTTTGTTTGGGTTTGTTTGGTTTTTTTTTTAAATTTTTGTCAATAGTCAAGTTTCTGATTCGTAACTATCAACATAATGGATTGAAATCAACCTTCTGGGTCTGAGTCTGAAAGTGTTGTTCCTTAGAGAAGGATTTGTATTGAAGCTGATTAATTTTACCTCACAGTTTCTCACTGTTTTTTAAGCAGAAACAGTTTAGCAAGGTAATTCTCCTCTGTAAATAAAATCTCCATGTTACATTTATATCCCTCTGTTTGCACAAATGGAGTGTAACAAACTATCCCTAGAATACAGACAAAAAGTACATCACTGCCTCTGTGTCTCAGCTCCCTCAAATCCACCATGTTTGGGACTGCTTTTACTTTATGTTGTTCTCCAGCAGTACCATAGTGGGTCTTTCCATTTCCCCGTTTCATACAATGCCACTCAAATTCCCCTTTCCTAAAATAACACTCTGCTTTAAATGGCACACCTGCCTTGGAGTAGCTGAAATACCTCAATACCTGTAGCTATTTCAACTGCTTTAGACAGATGAAACAAAACACCTGAGCTTTTTCCTGCAGACTGACAGGCACATCCTGCCAGCATCCTGCTATTTCTGCTCAGAAGCCAGAAAAAGAGAAAGAACTATAATATTTTAAAGGAACTATAATATTTTAAAGGACAAAAAGTGAGTTCTCTGCCAACAACATAGAGCAACAGGCTGACCACGCACAGTTGTCAGGAGTCCATGCTCCAAAGTAGTACAGATTTTCTAAGGGATTTTTTCTTGGTGTGTCTCCCAGGAAAGACTGGAGCCAACTTAAGACATGGACAACAAAACGAGATGTTATCTGCCATTCCTAGGGTAGATCCTACTGAACGAGCAGGGCTGGCATCATGAGCTCATTACTCCAACCAGGACTCCCCTGCTTGCTCTGACACAGAGCTACAGCCCCTCCGGCATGGCTCAGCCTGAGACTGTTCCCTGGCAATGCCAAGCTCTCATCTCAGCCAGATGTCCAATTACCTGGAACTTCTGTGTCAGTTCTGCTTCTCTCCATTTCGAAAAACAAAATTTAAAATTGACATAAATTTGTCTTGGGAAGGTCAAACTAAGAATCTCTCAAATTTTATGTGAACAGGCTGTTCTGACATGAACAAATCCAGAATAATGGCTCTGTAACCCAGGAGTGACAGCAGCACCTTGTGCCAAGGGTGCTGAACATTGACCAATGGCAGGGACCCAAGGGTGCTGAGCATTGTCAGGGACAGGGTGCTGGCCACTGACTGGAACAGGGTGCTGTCTGAACACTGACCACTGACAGCGACAGGGTGCTGACCACTGAACACTGACTGGGACAGGGTGCTGTCTGAACACTGACCACTGACAGCGACAGGGTGCTGACCACTGAACACTGACTGGGACAGGGTGCTGTCTGAACACTGACCACTGACAGCGACAGGGTGCTGACCACTGAACACTGACTGGGACAGGGTGCTGGCTGAACAGTGACCGACAGGCACAGGGTGCTAGCTGACTGCTAACAGAGACCAGCTCCTCAATGACACCCAGCAAAGCCTCCTGGCTCTCTGTACACTATGTAACATCATATAGCTGGCACAGTTGGCATCTTGGACTTATTACTAATGAAGCTGCTTTGAAGCACCAGGTAAATAAAGAATTTCACCTGGGGCTAGACCATGAGGTCGTCAGAGGAGTGAGGATCCTCCCACCTTGACTAACGGAAGGAGAAGTCACTCAGCACAGAAGGTGCTGCACAGGACACATTGCAAAGGTTGTTCCAGTTTGAACAGCTGGCACTAAGGGGAAGCGTAAATCCTTGGGTCATTAGTGCTGTGATCCCGTGGCTGCTCTGTACCCCTCAGCAGACCCGATTCCCACAAGAATAGGGAAAATACAACACCCTTCCAAAGCAGTCACTGTGGGGTTTGCTGCAAGCCCCTCCCCTCGTTCCAGCAGAGCTGTCTCACGCTGGGCTCCAGCAAACACCCCAGGGCACTTTTACAGAAACCCATGTGCAGCAATAGATTCTTTCTTGCCTCTCTTAGATTACACAGGGAGAATTCTGAGGAGTTTCTGGCTTACTATATGGGTGCTGTGAGAAGCTGTTCACATTTACTAGTGCCACAAAAAAACGAACAATATTCAGGGATGCTTTTGTTTGGCTCATTTTCAAGACCACATAATTTTGAAGCTACATCTGAATTTCACTGTCATACACACATGTTTAAAATCAGGGGTTTGGTCTGTGTTGAGCTCTCACCCTTTTGTGTACAACAATACTCACTCTTTATCCAGTGTAAAGTTTTGGCCATGGACACGCAGACATACTGACTACACACAACAAGAGTCTAACCGGCCTCTCTGAAATTTATGCCAGGAACCCGACAGCTGCTCTAGGCTAAGAGGCTTCTAGGATTTAAATTATTGCACTGCACTTGGGAAAAAAAAGCAAGCAAGGCCTCTGGCAAACCACGGCCATACACCCTCTCAGGAAGCTCTGAGGAGGTTAATTCCACTGAGGGGTATTCCCCATCATAAGGACATCATGTGCTCCTTGGATGGTATTGGAATTTTATGCACTATAAAACCAGAGAAACCTATGAACATTTTTCAGGAAGAAGAGTTCAGTGATTTTCGACTCCTGAAGACACCCGAACAGCGAGATTAAAGTCACTCTACTGTGACACTAACCCAGAACTGGGAGACATTTTTGCCCAAATAATCAGATTAAGAAAAGCATGTGCAACTGAAAAAACTTTTGTTGTGATAAATGGTTTTTTTTCTGTGCAATTAGCTACACACTTTCAAATCAGAAAAACTGGCGACAATAAGATTATTCATGATTTAATAGTATTTATATATCTTGAGTCTTTACTACGTGAAATAAAAATGACTATTCAATTTCCCACTTAGGAAGACTGGTAGAGCATCATACCAGTCTCTACAACTGTAGTGATTTCCCCAGCTGATTTTCTACCAACAGCATAAAATATGCAAGTACATGGAGAGTATCACGGAGGTTTTATCTTTTAATTGGTTTGTACTTTCCAACTGGAATATCCAACTTTTTCATTGTTTTATTTTTAAAAATCACAGAGCTCCATTTACCTCTGTAAGATGAACTCTCTGCACTGAATTCCCTTCATCGTTATAAAACCAGAGCAAACCCTGTTGATTTGGTTTAGGTTTCTGGCACCATAAGTAGAGGACAGATTTGTTTGTTGAATACAGATTGAAAAGAAAGTAAATCAAAGCATTCTTGCTCACAATAGGTATTTGAGAAACTTTCTGGGTTGAAAGAAGCATTACTTTGCTAAGACCTGGGCAGTAGCCTCCATATCAGATTTCCCCATCCAGCTGTCCAGAGGCCCATTAGTGCCTCTCACCATTATCAGGCTCACTCTATAATTAGAACAGCTTAGGCTTTACTTGGGCCTTTTTTAAACCCAGATTTCCCTCCCAGCCGTAGCTGTCATTCAGAAATACATGAATAGTATCTTTCAAAGTAATTTTGATTTTACATCATTTTGTGACGAGCAGGAATGAATTGCATTGAGATCAGCAGAGCAGCTCTTTGCGTTAAATGATAAACATGTTACTTACCCCAAGAGAGATGTTCTCATCCGGCATCTGGTTTTGCTCAGACAGGCCCCAAGTCCTTTTCCTTTCCCGGTGACTGTCTTTATCTGCCTCTTCTGTCGGACACAGACCAGCCTGCATTTGCAGGCTTTCTGTCTCCTCAGGAATCTGTGTTGAAAGGACACTTTCCTGACTGGGAGACGGAGCTCTGGATTCCCCACCCTCTGCTGCAGCCTGGAAAGACTGTCCTATAGCACTTACATATCTGCAAAGTCCTATAGGGTTTAACAGCTTGAAAAGGTTTCTCCTCAGACTTTCTGTTAAGGTACAGCCAGTGCGCCATGCACTTCCCTCTGGCACATTCCTTCTCCCCTCCTCCAGCAGTAATGAGCTTTCCCCTAGCACGTCCCCGTCAGGGCTGGTTTCTGTCATTGTCCCCGAAGCCTGACCTGTGCAAGCACCACCTATGCCATTGGCAGCGGAGTCTACCTGGGCAGAGACAGTGTCCGTGGGCTTTGGTTCATCCCTTGAGGAACCTGCAGCCAGGTGGCCACTTCCAGTAGTCTCTTCTTCACTTCTGGGATGTTCATTTCCAGTGGCTGCAGAAGCAACAGGCACTTGATTCTTCTCTTTGTCTTTCAAAATGGTACTTTTATCTCGGTGGTGTCCAACAGTGAGAGTCATCTCTGTCTGCAGAGCTGACTGGCTGTACATAGAGGGGTCTCTCCTTACGTTTACTCCTTCGATTTTTGACTGATGCTCACAGAAGCCAATGGGGGTATCCATAGGCGTAGTGTTATCTGACACTTGGAACACACAAGGCATTTCACTGAGGAAGTAAGCACACCCATCACAATCCTTACTCAGTTTTAGATCATCTTCATCATCACTTTCTAATAAAAATAGTAATTTCTTTTTCCAGATTTCATCTTCATGCACTGTAAGCACATCTGAACATTCAAAGTACTCCAGGTCATCATCAGAAAAATCATCACTTACACATGTTATTTTCTCCGCATAAATCTCCAGAACAGCGGCAGAATTTTCAGAGCCATCTTTTACAAAATCAGTGTGATTTCCTACAGAAGTGTCTGCCTGCTCACCGAGCAGGAAATTCATGGTTAGAGGTCTGCCAAGCCCAGTCTTTTTACATGCCTGGACATCTGCCAGAGACTGAGATCCAGAGTCTTGTGTGCTAAGGCAACACTTGCCTGCGTGACAAGTGGTTACATCTGTGGGGTGGGAAGGCACCTGTCCGCTGCAGTAGTCTGCTCTTCCAGCAGTGACATCAACCACAGTGTTAAAATGAAGCAGGTCATCACCATCCTCTGACAAATCCCTTAGGCAGGAAAAACTTGCCTGGGATTTAATTACATTTTTAACATCCATGTTGTCTTCTGTGTTAGGCAAGTGCCTGAGGGATTTCTCAAGTGGAGACAAAATTCCTGCTTTGCTGAGCTTCTCAACCAGTAAATGAACGATTTTTGAAGAGTCAGAACCCAGTGAAATCAACACAGGTTCACCCTCACAGGGGGAACTCCTGCATGGTGCAAAATGTTCCCATTTTGCTCATTCTACCCTGAAGTCGGCCACGAACTCATTTAGGACAACACATTCTGGGCAAGTGATGCTCTTTGTATCTGGTTCTGGGTCAAGAAAAGTCATTTTAGCTGTCAGTGAAGTGCAGATCTTGTTCAGTTCACCTGCGAGTAAAAGAAACACGAAGTTTAAAATTACTTCTGATTTGGGTGTAGGTATTTTCTAAAAGGTGGTCAATTGACACGTACTTGCAAGCACTTTCAAAACAAGAAATCATTATTTAAAACCCAAGATCAGACATTAAGGCAGTAACCCTAACCTGGCTGTCTATTCAATGGCACTTAATGGTAGCAAACTGCAACTGTCTGGAGTGATCTGTGCTAGGAGAACAAATCCTTGAGCATACCCACGCATCCATGTGGCACCCCAAGAGGGGCTTTAGTACATGGCCTTTCAACTTTTCTAAATGCAAACAGGAACCTGCAGACAATGTATATTTTTCACATGTTCACCACTGCTACAGCTACCTGCTGTTTTGGTAGTCACATTGGCACACCACCAGGCTATTCTTTGAATTGGCATCATAGCGACATAAATCCCAAACTCTGTTTGTGGAAATACCTGGAACAATCAGCCTGCTCATATTTTATAAGGCTATTTCTGTTTAAAGCAATTCTCTTGTGCTCTGGCTTGATATTTGTCATTCCTGTGATGAGAGAACAATGAAATGAGGCAGGTTGGCTTCAATTTCCTGCTCATATTGAGTTTTCCCCTCAAACAGCTGTGCAGTCGCATGGTGGTCTGGCAATGCTGAATTCACATAAAACCCAAGTGAAATACACCAAAAGACTTCTACTAGCTGAATCCAAAGAAATGTGGAATCATCCCTCTCTTCCTGTAACAGAGCCCTTGTTTCCTTAGCACTCCCAAATCTTAGGATTTTAGATACTTTAGATGTTTTTGTACACTGCTGTTTCATTGGTACTCTGGCTCATTGGTCACCTTGCAAAAGATGTGACATTTGTCACATTGGAAAAGTACTGCAGCAGTTTCAAGAAAATTTGACCTCCTGGAGGATGCCAGACTAACAGCTCTGAAAAAAGTGACTACTAATCCAGAATTGGTGAAAAGCAGCAGGAAAAACTTTCTTGCCATGTAATCCAATGAAGCCATTTAAAGACACATCTGTTCATTCTCCTTTTCCTTCTCTGTGCTTCTGCTGTGGCAACGTTCCTAGCTCATGTCCCTGCCCTGGTCCAGGTTCCACAGCCCCCAGGCCCACCCTTCCCAGCACTGCCTCCAGGGCCACAGGCAGGGTCCTGACAGTGCCCAGCTCCGTGTCACAGGTACTACAGGCTGGCCAAAGGAGAGAGCGTGGAGCTGGTGAAACAGCAGGCGCTGCCCAGCCGGCTACAGTCTGCCTCTCCTTAAAGAGCACTAAGCAACCAAAGATATCATTGCTCCCTTTGGGCAAACCTGCCACCAACACCTTTTCCACAGGCACCTGGGTGGTGAAAAGCAGGGAACAAAGGTGGTCAACAGGAAGGACTCAACATTAGATGTGTGACAAACAGTTCAAGTCCGTGTGCACCAAGGAGCACAGACAAACAGCACATGGGGCAACCATACCGGCCTTTCTGATTACACTCTGCTTTCCATTTCAACTCTAAGGAATATAAATATTTAACAGAACAAAAATGGAGCAGTAGGGATTAATCTTTTCTTCATCCATTTTATTATAGTACCATGGAATTACCGTCCAGTGTTCAGCCTCTCCTCTTAAATATGCGTTTGCCTAATGTTTTCCGTTGCATCCTTTCAATGCTGCTCTCATCTTTGCTTTTCAGAAGACCAGATGTCTCTTTCCTCTTTTTTGGAGGGTGTAAATTATTTTAAAAGCATGGTAATTTCCCCAGCTAAAAAGACCTTTGGCAAAATGTTTTTAATGCAGATTGACTAATGAAGAGCCTTTTCTAAAGCCATTGTACTAGACAGTTATCGTTGTCTCAGTTTGGCTGCACTTTGACATTGAGGGGAAAAGAGCTGTCAGATTTCTCCATATGAAAATTACATTGGATTGCCATGCACTGTCAGACGCAACCACAGAAATGAAAGCAAAATAATGTTCCAGGAGGAAAACTGCAATAAATGATGGGTTTCCACCCAAGAAAAAGAGATATCATTTTTTTTAAATCTGGGAAGAAAATAGAAGGTATTAAGATTTTTTTAAAATTCGATTACTGAATTTAGATAGAAACTGGAAAGAGAACTTTTAGTATGATACCCTCTCAGCTCGTCAGAAAACTTGTGACAGAAGATGCACAATGAAATTCAGAGGGAAGAAGAATGGGAGAGACTGTGATAATTTACCACCAGCTGTTGACTAGTAACCAGAAAATTAACTCACTTCCTGATAAACTGGGAGTTGAACACTTGCCTGCAGAAAGACATGAGAACATTTAAACATGTCAGGGTGTTGTGGCTGCTTGTCCCAACTTTCACACTGGAAACCAATGATATTACTTGCTGAATCAGGTCCTGGCTCACAACAGGAGACACTGAAGCACAGCCACACAGGAGGAATTCACACACCAGCTTTGAGCAGGTCATGGAAGGAAATATGCCTCGTTTGGCTCTCTAATCTTCTGTAAACAGATTTTCCATTTCATACTGATCAGAACCATGGGGAAATTTTATGGTAGCCCTTGAGGCAAATGAAACACACGTCTGTGCTCAGTAGGGTCTGCTGCTGCCTGAGCTCAGTGCCTGGGAACTGAGATTAAGGGAGAACAAAGCTGGGAGCAGTGTGAGAACAGTAACCTGACAACTGTGCTTGGGTGTGATTGAGGAGAAATACTGAACTGATGCAAACCTGCATCAGTCAGATTAACAAGGCAGCAAGAAGCAGATGGAGCTGCTTCACCAAAATGCTTTGATGGCAGGAAATTATCAGTGTTTGTGAAAAACAATCAGTTTCAAATAATATTAAACTAAAGAATGGCTGGGAAAAGCATCAAAATGGCTAAAACAATCACCCAATGTTTCTGTAAGGCAAATATATAATAAAACAAATTCAAGTCAATTTTCAGAAAAGACTTTTCATTTAAAATTCATACTTTGGCATAATTCCACACTGGTTATGAAAAGTCTATTCACTATTCATAGAGGAAATATTGCCTAAAATTCCAATTCTAAATACAAAATTTGACTGCTCAAAATTATTTTCCGTGAAATGACATTTTTCCCAATTTGAACCTTATTTTCATATGTTATTAAAGATGCTCAATATTTGATCATTTATTTCAATTGAGACCAAAACAGTTTTGAAAAATTACACTTTAACATGGAAGGAAAAATATTTAACTTATTTTATATTTAGTAGGTAGTTTTGGAGACATGACCACTTCTAGTGATTTCAGAAGGACCTGTGGGATTATTCCTAATGTCAGAAAAAAAATTAACTGACAAAAATATATAAACCTGATTAAACTTAAAAAGTGGCCATTCAATTTCCTCTCTTGCATTGCATTTTTTTCCTACTTCATTAAGTTATAACCAAAACTAAAATCTTCCTTTAAGCAATTTTATATCCACAGAAATTATTTATACAGGAAGCTTATGCATTTTAGCAATCCAGGAGTGAATTTGCGCCTTTCTGTGAGGTTCATGTCCTCTAGAGTCAGTGGAAAAATTCCCTTTATGACCTCTCTGAAGCATTTTTCTCTTACTTATGATCTATTCATGGAGTAATCTCTGTTTTGTGTGCAGGCCCTCCTCAGCCCACACCCTTTTCAGATGGATTCCTTCCTATCTTTCAGCAGCACTCGCTCGTCCCTGACCTTCCTGGAGCTGTCCGCCCACCCAGGAATCGCCTACCATTATCTCTGCGGCCCCAGCCCTGTGGCTCAGGGCCCGTCCCACGCATTCCCACGGCACAATGGGCACCTGATCAATGCCAACCCCTCGACGGATCCAAACTGTGACCCCCCCCAAAGCTGCCACTCAGAGCAGGTCCTGCCAAGGACCTGCCTCACGCTCACCCAGCCCAAAGGAGTAGGAAGGGAGAGGCTAAGTGAGCCCACACGAGGGATATCTCAGCAGAACACGGGGAGAATGACACTGATAATGCCACAGTGGTTCACATTAAGAAACAGCCTTTCATCAACCAACACTGTGGGCTCTTTATACCAAGCTGACAGTGGTTCTGGGATACCTGAAACACGAGAGAGAGCTCCAGAAACACTGTGTGCCTCAGAGCACATGGACCATGGCTGCAGGAACTGAACTGCTGCTGGACACACCAATTCTGGCAGAACTCTTTGGCTTAAGTGATCAAGGATTAACTTTCATCAAAGTTGTACACACAAAAAGGTCAGCCTTTCTCATTGCATGCAGGTGCACATGAGGAGGATGTGGATGTGAGCAACATGCAGTCTGCTCCCCTGTTCTTAGAACACTTCTCCAGCAGACAGATCCTGCTTAGAGAGCCAGTGCTTGTGTGCTTTGCTATTTAATCTGAGCTTGGTCTGAGACAACTCTCCAACTGCCAGCTAAGTTTCCTACTATGGCCTCCACTCCACAGGCCGAACTTTGGGATCTGGAGTTATTCTTTTGCAACACAATTACATTCTATCCTATCCTATCCTATCCTATCCTATCCTATCCTATCCTATCCTATCCTATCCTATCCTATCCTATCCTATCCTACCCTACCCTACCCTATCCTATCCTATCCTATCCTATCCTATCCTATCCTACCCTACCCTACCCTACCCTACCCTATGCTATCCTATCCTATCCTATCCTATCCTATCCTATCCTATCCTATCCTATCCTACCCTACCCTACCCTATCCTATCCTATCCTACCCTACCCTACCCTACCCTACCCTACCCTACTACTGTTCTTAGCAAAGGCTCCTTCCCTACCTGCCTGAGCATACTATATACATTCCCATACATCTCTTTAAGAGATGTTTTACTGACAGGTAGCTAAACCACAAAGAAAGCTGGTCAATATAATTAGACTTCATTTAAGATGAACATGAAATATCTCCAAACCATCAATAACCACATAACCTGTCTTGATGATGAACAGAAATGGTCATATATGACATAGATCCAACCAGAAAGCTTTCTGGTATGAACAGCAGGATGTAAGAAATATTGATTAAAGGAACAGAAAGCAGCAGAAGTGGAACAGAAACAATAAAAAAAGCAGAAAGGAATCTCCACTAACCACAGGATCCCAAGACTGACCAACTACAGTACTATATGCACAACACAAATCCTGTCACCTGTGAAATCTGAGTGTCCTGCTTAAATGCTGCTATGTTCCAAGGTTAATACTAATTCCTTTGCCATTCTCCCTGGAAATATTTCTCAAATGTGTCTTAACTTTCCTACAGAGCTTCTCATATGTTTTGTTTAGCTCCTCTAAGAAGTCAACAGCTATAATTCTATCCCACCCCCATTCCCACTCTGCTGACTGTTTTGTATCTGGGAATATACACATTTTTTTACTTCCCATGCAGGGCACCTCTCAACAGAGATCTTTCGAAGTTTAACATTCTTCTTCCAAAGCAAAACAAAACATAAGACTTTTCAGTTATACAATAAACACAGACATTACACACCAATTTACATTTCTTAAATGAGGTATTATATGCCCTGTATGGAAATACATAAAATAGATTCATGATCTGAAACATATAAATTTATCTTTCCAAAATGGTTGCCATGAATGTTTTGCTATGTTTAAATGATTTTTCTGATGTTCTCTGTTCAAACTTTTCCTTTAAGAGAAATCAAATATTTCAAAAGTTTTTGGTTAAAAGTTTCATTAACACTGTGAATCTTCTAAGCTCAGTGCATCCATAAGTACTAGTTGAATCAAGTTCCACATTAAATTTCTGATCCACCATTCCTGGTCTATACAAGCTTTCCAAACTTGGAACACCATAAAACCATTTTTCAAATGTGTTACGATCATGGTTACATTCTTAAACTGTTACCTTGTAAAACCTAAAATCTCCAAGAGAACAGAAACCAGAATTCCAGAATTCACTGTAACTTTGTGAACTCTACTCACCACAGGACTATAGTAAGGATTTATACAGCAGTGAGACTACTACAGAGTGAAACATTTGATGGGGTAGAAGTGAGAACCCACATGTGCACAGATTTACAGTGATGCGTTTTCTACTTGTTTCTTCATCTCACAGGAGTTCTGCCTGGTTCAGTTCTGTCTGGAATACAAACAGTAACTATAACTGCATTATTCTTCTCTAAGTCCTTTGAGCTACCACAACCAAATGGAACACTTCAAGCAGCATACTTGTCAAAGAGTGCATAATGTCAGAAATGGAACTACAGAAACACTGTACTATCTAAACCAATTATCACACTACCTATTGTATTAACAAGGTCTAGATAAGAAAAACATCAGTGAAGTTGTGGCTGTTCAAAAAGCAGATGCCTGGAAAACAGGCGCTTGCCAAAAATTCTGTGATGTATTGCAGTTCTTCAACTGCCAGCATCCAAGGCTTTTTGACAACTTTTTGATTAGTGCAGTACCCACTGTAAACAGCACTATGGTATAAAAACACCTCAGCCATAATTTATCAGCTAAATGGAATAATAAATGACTGTCTCTGAACATGAACAAACACCTTAATATAGAGTAATTAAAATAAACAATCACAGCACAACTCTTAACACTGATCTGTCTTAGTCTATTTTTAACATCTGTCAAGCATCTGACCCTGTCAGACTGAGCAATTTATGAAGCCTGGGAATCATCTATTGCTACCAAGTGACCAGATTTTTTTCTCAAGAATGGAGAAACTTTTTACCTAATGAGTATTAGACCATGCAATGAATACTTAGAGTGGATAAATGTGTTTTTCAGGATACCTGGTATCACTTACACATTTTTTAGAGAAGGAAGCTTGCTTTCATACAATTTTTGCAGTTTTGTCTCACCGAGACTTGGTGTAAATAATACCAGAACATAGTTTCGGAAACAGTGAGCAGAATTCTAAAGGCAACACACAAAAAAAAAAAAAAAAAAAAAAAAACAAAAAAACAAAAAAACAAAAAAACCACCAGGATAAGCAAAACCGGCTTCTTTCTTTCCTTCTTTAGCAGAAGAAAATAACAAATCCAATTTCCTGGTCAATAGCAGTATAAATCACTATATCCATGTAGTTCATCAATAATAAAGAAACTTGCCCTTCTTTGTTTATTTGTCTTTCATGATACACATTCTATTTGCTCACAGAAGAAAAAAGCAGACAAGTAATTTTCAAAGTCCAAACACTCCGACCCCTCACTTACCCTCGAGCTCTTTGTGGACATTCTGGCACAGGCTGGGCCTGGGCTAGGCCTCCCTGCTGGAGACAAAGAAGGCTGAATTTGTGTGCGTTGTTGGGAGCTGCGAGCCAGCCGACGGCTTCGGTGGTGTTTTGGAGTGTGACCTCAGGATAGGGAGTCTGATCACTGAACAGTTTGACTTTTAAGAGAGACGATTTCATTACATGCAGCAGATGGCCCTTCCTGGGAAAACCTCTGCCAGACGGGGAGTTGGCAGTGAGGAGAGGGCACATCCTACTTCCATAGAAGTCCATAGGAATTTCCTAATGGCCTTGAGACAGAGGAAGTGTTGGCCTTAGCTTTTCATAACAAAGCACTGGGTTATTTTTTGAAGCACGTGCCTAAACTGCTCTCTTAGGCACGTTGGGAATTTCTTACTTGCTGGAAGTTAAGCATACAAAAGTTCTGCTGAGCATGAGAAAATCCACAGTGCCTAACAAGCAGGCTGAGGAAATCAAAGGCGGACAGTGGACTTTTCGCAATCACTACACAGAAATTCACCTAATGATTTTCATCCCTCAAAGGCAAATAAGTGAATCCTGAAGTAAGAAAGTATTTCCACTCTTGGTACTCAAGGAGACAAGTCTCACACTGGAGGAACTGGAATGAATTGCACAAACTGCCCTGAACTCAAGGGACTGGAAGAGGCTGAAAAGCAACTTTTGTGCCAAGTTTTTTCTTAAGCATTTTGCAGGACATGCAGCTAAAACTAGTTACAATACTACTGTGCTAAATACTTCTTGCTCCCAGTGTTATCTATACAGATAGGAAACTGGTGTGTTCAGCAATAAATATAGCACCTCCAACCACCCTCACTCAGAAAAAGCAACAAGGATATCTAGGTTTTATATAAGAGCCTAATAGTCAAAACAACCCCCAAAGAAATGAGAGGCAGCCACATTCAAATCAGAATAGTTTGGGTTGGAAGAGAGGTCTAAGGGTCATATAGTCCAATACTAACATGGGCGGGAACACCTTCCACCAGACCAAGTTGCTTCAAACCCTATCCAGTCTGACCTTGAACACTTCCAGGGATGGGGCATCTACCACCTCTCTAAGGAACCCAAATGCTTGATCACTGATTTAAAATGTTAGCAAAATTACTTCCTTCGGCACTTTCAGTCCACTTTGAGCAGGTTGCAATACCAGAGGTGAGAATTTGCCTCAGATCATCTGTCCGTTTTTAGTGATGACGATCATTCACGGGAACATCTCTTTGGGAGGCTCTTACCGAGCAGACCCTTTTCTCCCTCGCTAAAGGACGCAACGTGCCCGACTCTTACGCTGCACACTTGGAGAGTGGCAGCAGGCTGGGGGAAGTAGTGTCGAGGAGGAGAGTCCATGGCCATGCTGGTTGCAGTTGGATAAAGCTGTTTCTCCTCAAAGCGAGACCCCTNGCGCTTCCTTCCGGGCGGCGGCAAGGCCCTGGCGGGCAGCCATGGAGCGCGGCGCAGCGGGGCCGCTGCCTCTCAGCCGTCTGGCCGAGCCGCTGCTCCGCAGGCTCAGCGAGCTGCTGGACCGCGCGGCGCCCGGCAAGGGCTGGCGGGAGCTGGCGCAGCGAGCGGGGAGCCGCGGCACGGTTCGGCTGAGGTGAGCGCGGGCAGCGGCGGGGCGCGGGCCCGCGGCGGGGGGGTTTTNAGAGGTGAGAATTTGCCTCAGATCATCTGTCCGTTTTTAGTGATGACGATCATTCACGGGAACATCTCTTTGGGAGGCTCTTACCGAGCAGACCCTTTTCTCCCTCGCTAAAGGACGCAACGTGCCCGACTCTTACGCTGCACACTTGGAGAGTGGCAGCAGGCTGGGGGAAGTAGTGTCGAGGAGGAGAGTCCATGGCCATGCTGGTTGCAGTTGGATAAAGCTGTTTCTCCTCAAAGCGAGACCCCCGCCCTCAATGTCGTCTGGGCTTCGTCTGCTTACGCCCCAGCTCCCGGTTCGAAAGCCACGTTCGGCCTTCTCAGCGTCAGCTGGGAACGCTGCAGGAGGTCTCGCCCTCCCAGTCAGATACACAACACTGCCATTTCGACACCGGTACAACCACACCCGGTCTGCTCCCTCACGGTGCCCGCAGGGCCGGCCTCGGGGCGCGGCCCCCTCGGGGCNGTTTATCTCTCTCTCTCTAATCCCGTAAAACACTGAAAGTCCACTTGATAAGTGAAGGTATCACCACATACTGAAAGTATCTCGCCCCCAGGTTTGCGTGGCACTGTAATTTAATGAAAGAAACCTTGATGAATCTTTTTAGTGGGAATATGTAACCTTGTATTCCCTTTGGGTAGCTGTCATTATTTCCTTATTTGTGTTGATTGAATGCGCTGTGATTGAAAGTGCGTGAAGACAACACCAAAGTTGAAATCTAAAGTTCAGACGCAGTTAACTGCGCTGCACAGTCGGTGGGTTAGGCTGGGCTCCGGCAGTCACTTGTTTTAACAACAACTTTAAAATCAGTCTTCCTGTCCTTTGAAGTTAAGAGTCTGACTCACTCTCTACGGCTTCTGAACTAGGCACATGGAAATGAAAGGTGCGGTACTACTTTTTCTGATTAGACTTTAGAAGTGAAAATTAGAAGGTTTCTTAATATGTTTGCTGAGAATTGTGACGTATACTCATCTCTTGTAGCATCCAACTCACTAATACCAGTTTCTGTCTGTGGAGGTATCACTGAATAACCTCTGAACTCCTGAAGGAAATGCTGCAAATATGTTCAAATCAGCTAGGAGTTTCCCATCTCTATTTTTAAAAATCTCTTTATTTATCTACAAGTGATTGTTAACCCAGGTCCTTTCTGAGAAAAAAGCATTGAGAAAGTCTATGCCATGTCTTTCTCACATTATTCCATAGCCCTCTGGATTTGGAGCAGTGTTCCCTCCAGGTGCTGGAGCCAGAAGGCAGTCCCAGCTGGAGTCTCCTGAAGCTGCTGGGGAATCGAGGCTGCACTGTGGTGGAGCTGGCAGAGTCCTTGCAGGCCCTGGAGCACACAGAGGCTCTCCGATGTCTCAGCCATTCAGGTCAGTTCTGGGCTGTGCTTTCACTGCAGCTCTGGATTTTACACTGGAAACACTCAAGTAACTCATTTTCTACAGTAACTAAAAACATCTTTAGTGCTTGAATTCTGGTAGTTGGGATCCAGATAATTACCAAGGTAATTGGCTCATCTGACTCTGAGGTTAAAAGTAAGCCAAGCCTTCATGCAGTATTGTTGCAGAATTGGACTTGGCTGCATGGGTGTGCTGGGTGTTGCCGTTCTGTCTGCTGACTGGGGTTTGGTGTTAGCCTGTGCCTCTGGGAGATGCTTATAGACCTGAGATGGACAGACAGGTAGTGCAGCCAGCACTTGGGTCTGGAGGTGTCAGTAACTTATCCCAGGTGAAGGGGAAGGGTCCAGTTAGGGCAGTTCTGGTACATGCTGGATTTGGTCCAGCTTGCTAACTGGACAGATAAACTAACTTAGTTAAAACTAGATTATTTTCTGCTAACACATGGACTTGATGTTCCTCGTGGATCCCATGCAGCTCAGCATATTCTGTGATTCAGTGTAGTTGTTCACAAAGTCTAGGAAGGAGATACACAAGGAAGGAGATACACAAGTTGGACCATGTGGATCAAGTGCTACTTGCTGTAGTACAAAACCAGAGTCCTCTCTTAGGTCCTTCTTCTTCAGGATGGGGTGAAATTCAACCTTCTTGGAAATGACAAAAGCTTCTCTTTGAATGGGAAATGGAAATGAGACCAGCAAGCTCCTTGCCATGCTGATGGCTGTCCTGTTCTTTGGACAGTGTGTGAGAAGAAGCCATGGGCTGAGAACCATTGTTAGGACAATCTTGGGATTTTTCAAGTATATTGTAACAACACTTTTCACTCTTCTGTCAAATGAAAGTGTTTACCAGTGTGTCAGTTAAGGATGTGACAATTGGATTATAGGTAAGATTATGAATACTGAATTTGCATGGTGTGCTTTAAAGTCTGGTAACCATAGATGTCTCTTTGCCATCTTCAGAGGTAACTCTTATGTTCTGCATTTTCCAAGGAAAATGGAAGAAGTATTTATGTATCTTTGTAATCAATCACAAAATTGAGCTGGAAAGTTTTTCTTTTTGAACCGTTAAATTCCACAATATGTACAGGAAGTGACTGTGTAGTACTGAATAAACTGCAGGAAAAGAAATGAAACTGTGAAGAAATTAAGGATCAGATATCTTAGAACTTGTTTGGGATGCTTCTGAGGAGTGCAGAATACTTATCTTCCAGTGAATTTTTCTGATCTACATTCTTAAGAGCTGATTGTGATGCAAATCAGGAGAAATTTTTTTTTTTAAGTGGAAGTTTTGGAAAGAGCAAGTCTTCTTAATTTTTCTGTCCTTTAAATTGAAATAGTATAATTGCTATTTGTATTGGTTGTTAGAGGATTGCGATGCTCAAAAACTACTTAACACACTCAGTTTAACTGTGGGAAAGCAGCAGAGGAGGTATTAGATGAGGTAGTGATTTCCAGTGTTAGGTGTAGAAGGAAGTGATTTTGGAGTAAGGAAGGCAGGGAATTTTGAAGTGCTGTAGCTATTTTGGAGTAGCTGCAAGTGTGTTCCACTCTTTCAGAGTAATCCTGTGTGTGGAGGCAGCTGCTAGAGCCCACTGCCCTGCCAGGCGAGGTTATGTGATTTCCAGATGCCGTGTTCTCTCTGTTTCAGGCTGTTGCCTACATGAGTTCTGGTCTAGTTGTACCATCCTGAGCAAAGAATGCTTCAAATAATGATTTTTAAACTTTCTGTTCTGCGGTTGACTTCCCCCCCTTCTTCTGATGACCTTGGCTATACCAGTGGATCTGGTTTTGGGATCATGCTGTAATAAGATCTGGAATGGTTTAGGTTAAGAAAATAACTTCATCATATCAGAGTGGTGTCAGAGTTGCTCTCCTGGCAGTTGAGATTCAAAGTGGAAAATTTTACCTTGCAGAAAACCCCAGCCCTGTGTTCTGCAGGAGTCAGAGGCATAAAGCTGAAACCAAGGATTCAGCTCATAAGAGTCCATAAGGAGTATCAGGAAAACGCACTATGTTGGACTTAAACTCTGACTGCTTTGGCTCCCTCAGGCTGGACCTAATCTTAATCTGAACAGCTCAGAGAAATTGTTGGGAGTGAGCAAACGCTTAAAACTGGGAATATCTTTCCAAAAAGGGATCTGTGATACCATAAGACATATTATTTCCTTTAAAATTAAAATATCTGAATGATCTACTTTAAATCTTTTATGAGCTCCATTGACTACTGATCGATTTGAGCATGGATTTTGTGTAGTGGAAGACAATTTTGAGTGTCTTAAAGTAATGTAACTAATTGGAACTGTGTGTATACACATTACAAACAAATTATTTTCAAGTATATTTAATGACAGAAATGTTCTTTGCTCCAAGGGCAATTTAAATGCAAATATAAATTTTGGTCTTGTATTTCTTCATAACTTTCCTGTGTGTAAATTCTGCCTTAAAGGTATAAAGATCGTTGTACAGCCAGATTCTCAAGCTGTGCTCTCTGGTCAGGTCGTCAAACTGTGCTGCTGGGCAACAGGACACCCATTTGTGCACTACCAGTGGTTCAAGCAGGAAAAGGAGGTAAGAGTTCATAGAGAATGTAGGGTTTTTAAATAGTGAAAATAGCACGTAAAGATTTTGGATCATCCTTTTTTTTAAGACTTTTATTCACAATGAGAGAAGATTGTTGTATATACTCATAAAACCAAAAGTTTAAAAAATGCTGGATAATGATCCTATGAAGGTGCTAAAACAAAACAGTGATTCCTTATATTCACACCATGTCATTCCTGGGGGCTGTGAATATGGAAAGGGGCAGAAAGGAAGCTGTAAGTTCAGTTGTCTCTCAGCCTAACAGTAAGTTTCGAGTAAGTGAAGGAGTTGAGGATGGTATGGACTTGGAAATAAATATTATAATGCCTGATCCTGGTTTAGATTAAATCAATTGAAATCTAAGTATTTTTGGTTCACCTGTGATGCAGGTTCCCCATGGTAATTCTCCAGAACTGGTTCTGAGTCCAGTGAGTGTAAAGGATTCTGGCTTTTACATCTGCCGAGTGAACAGTGAATCTTCTTTCATGTTCAGTCGGTGGGCACGCGTTGAAGTTTGTGAGCTTCAGGGTACGGCTCATGGTCAGTAGCAAAAACCCCTTCTGAAAGTGCCTTCGGGCTTCCTAGAGGCACTTGGGTCCCTATTGCTGTGCTTAGGTTGTCTCACACTTCCTTTTCTTTTTACTTTCTTTTCATTTTTTTAAGGGAGCTTAATGGGTTTGTCTGAAAACAAGCTGTGCATTTGTATTCAGCCTCAGCCACAAAACCTGACAGTGGGGGATGCTTTGGTACTAGAATGTGGAGCTGTTGGAAACCCAATTCCTCATTACCAATGGTTCAAAAATGGATTTCCTTTGGCAAATGGGAGCAAAAATGTCTACACAGTAAGTTACTGCAGTGGGCTAGCCTCGGGAGCTAATGTGTAACCACCTTGAGCTTACTACAGAAAGTTCTCTTGAGGAAAATAATTTCTCCAGAACCTTGATAACTTCTGACGAAGTGCTCATTTGAAGTGCTGCTTTTTGTTTTTTTTTAGTCTTTCTTGCCTAGATGCAAGGTGGGCTTAGATGCAAGACTTAAGTACCTGATGCAGGTGTTTTTTGGAGGTCTGTTGGGATGATTGTTATGATGCTTGCATAGGTAACTTACGTGGATGTGGAGCATCAAGGAACGTATTGGTGTCATGTATTCAATGACCGGGCGGATGAAGACAGCAAGAAGGTAGAAGTCATTATAGGTGAGGAATTTTTCTGTTTCATACAGGTCAGCTCCTTTGTCCATTTCTTCCACATCATTAGAATTTATTTTTGAAGCTTTCAATATTAAGCCAAGCACATGCCTTCTATATTTTAAGTTTATCCATTTGTTAAAACACCCATGCTTGCTTCCAGCAAATGGAATTTTAGGGCTTTGGGGTTTTATGGTAACCAGCACAGAAGTGCTATCCCTTTTTTGCATTGCCAGCATGTATGTGGCTTGTTAGCAGATGCAAACTCATTAATGCTTTTTGACAACTAAAAACCACTTTAACCATTGCTGGGGACATGAACTCTGTTACACGGAGTCCTTCATCAATCGGGACAGGTGAGATTGTTCATTTCAAGTAGAACAAGTCAGTAGAACACGTTTCAGTGTATGTGTGTTTGCAGTGAACAGAAAAGGAGCAGATCTGTTTGTATAGCTTCCAGATCTATCTGGCAATACTATTGTGTAATTTCCTAATCTAAGAAACACCCTAGTTTAGTACTCCCGAGTTTCAGGAATAATTACTGTACAGTGTTATGGTTGATGCAGATTTACACTGCTGTAAAGCGAGCCAGATTGCAGAGCAGCTTGACAGTGCCCTTTGTCTTCCACCTTGTGTGCTAACTCTCATAACTGAGAGCTCTTGTCTTCCAATTTTTTCCCCTCCTTAAAACACAAGGAAGGAAAGCTATGGCAGTGGAGTGCACAGAAGGTAAAGTAAACCTCTAGTTGTGAATCAGTTTTAAAAATCAGTGATGGGGATGATGGGTTGTTGAGTGTGTTGCTGAAAAGCATGTGTGGTTTAAGAGCCGGGGTTTAAAACACTGATGGATGATGCAAGTCCTTCTGCATGCGCTTCTCTCTTCTTTGCCTGGACACCATGATCTAGAGCACACAGGAGAAAAAACAGGCTACTTTCTTTTGTGGTATTCAAGTGAATGTAAAGATCTGGAGATTTCTTTGGTGGGGTTCAGGAGGCAACATCCTAGCAAGAAAATCTGGAGATGTTCAGGAACCTGGGTGGTCTTAGAGAGCTGGCTAGAGCTAGTTCCAGTGTCAGGTCCGTGTCTGCTGAAGTGTTTCTAGCAACTTCCTTAGGATGATTTCCATTCTCCTTTGCATTGTTGCACTGGGGAGGAAGAAGTATATTGTGACCTTTAATGTTGGTACCATCCTTTGACTACTGAGCATGTCAGAGTCTGCAGTATTTACAGCACAGGGGATTGTGTACAGTCCTCCGAGAGACCACTGGTGCTTCAGAGATGTTAGTTTTCTTTTCCCTGCTTTCCAGTGTTCTCAGAATAAAGAGATGAACCCCCTGGTAGCTTAGAAAGTTTGAAAACTGTGTCTGAAGTCTTTCTGAATACAGATGGCTTCCCAAAATCAGATTTTTTGCTCAGGATGTTGCTTTGTCAGCAGCCCTTCAAACATCTGTTCTTCAGTTGGATGATTCTGATACCTTGTTCCTTGTTCCTTGAACCTACTTGCATGCCTGTGGGATTGAGGTGTAGTAACTGTCCCCTCTTTGTTTTTACATCTACTCTACTGCAATGCCATGTCTAGCACAGCTTAATGTATTGCTATAGGATTTTCTATTCTCTGTGTGGAATAAATACAAAAGGTTTGATTTGCAGAAATGCAAAGCCTAAAGTATTTTAGAAAGGTAGTTTGTTTTCTGTGTTCACCTTTGTTTAATAATGGCATGGCACTTACATTTTTACTAATGAAATGGGGTTTCTGCTGCTTGTTTAAACTATGATTTTATTGGTGTTTTTCTTCACAGAAGATTTAAGTAATCATCAGGAATCAGGTAAGTGATAAATCTTGAAAAACTTTAATTTTGTGTCTTCGTTTTATGTTACTGAAGTCACTGAAGCCTCTCTGGGTCGCAATATAAACTTTAAGTATTTGGATGTATCTGTAACTGAGAGTTGAATAGGAGCTGGTATCACCTTAAGAGCAGCACCGCTTTCTAATTCCATGAGATTTAACTTGAAGCATATAGAGAATCATAGAGGTGCTGTTTGTAAAATCACCCAAGGCTGCACACACTTACACAGATACAAACAGAATTACCTTTCTTGTCTGTGGTTTCTTGAGACTCTCAGTTTTAGCACCTTGCTGCTTTCTCAGATAATTAAGGTGAGAAAGATGTGAGGTATCTGGCTGTCACTCATGATACATTCAATGGCATATTTCTTACAGTCATGTTGGAGTCAGCCAATGTGATTTGAAGCCTGTTAGGTGTTTATTGTAGAAGTGTAGATCCATTGTGTTGCTCCAGAAGGGATTATCCCTGATACGGTTTTCCCAAAATCTCAACTCCCAAATATTGTTTCCTGGGTTAGACATCAAATACGTTTATGTTTGCCCAGCCTCAGTTTCAGCCACTGAAGGGCTTCTGTCATACTGTGTGATTTTATGCAGGTGTACCACTTTGGCACACTGCTTACTGTTCCTCTTGGCACAGCACTGGCTCTGCCACCCCTCTGTGAAGTACAAAATAAAAGAATTTTCTCATCGAGATGGCAATCCCTGCTAATCATTCCCCACCTTGCATGTCTGCATTTTGTTTGGAGAGGATGAACTGTTCAGATGTCATTGAAAATGCCAATGTGCAGTTTGTGAGATTCAGCATCTATTCTTTCTTAATTCATAGAACTAGCTATTCACATCCCGTCAGGCTGTGTGCTAGAAGAGAGTGAGGAAATCAGCTAAGTAACAACAACAATATTAACAAAACAGTCCCAAACCCCACCAAAACAAAAAAAAAAAAAAGGGCTTTTTTTTTTGCATTAAACTAGTAAAGTGTTAGACAAAGCAGTGCCACTAGACTATGGCTGTGGGGAATATGCAGTTCATTTTCTGTAGTCACTGACATGCTGCTCTTTTCTTCTATTTCAAGCAGACTCACAAGAAGAGTCAAGTCACAGACCTGTGGGTAAGTAGTTTTGTTCTGAAATGACTTTATGTATTTGGCATCTAGGAAGTAGATTTTGCTGCTTCTGAGTATTGCTACTACTGACACTGCCAGTGCAAGACCTATGGGGCAAATAGAGAGCTGCAGGCCGGGAGAGCTGTCTGTATTTGTGTAGTCTGTTTACAATGCTTGCTTGCCCTTTCAGGAGTAAACTCTGCTGAGGGCACCAGTATTTTTAGTGACCCTGTGAAGCATCTGCAGCGTCTCATCTGTTTCAGTTTACTGCTTCAGATTCCTGTGGCCAGGCCTTAGCCAGTGTGTTACTTCATTCCTTTGAACATTGGGAGGCAATGGTATTGGGATGATGTGATACGAAGGATTGCTATCCTGTCTGCTGAGGAAATGCTGTCTCTGCAAGCTCAACTTTCCCTGTTCCATCATGTGGATGCTTTGATGCTGAGCTGAAGCTCATAAAGAGATGGATAGCACATGTGCTATGAAGAATAGTTGCTAGGTTTTTTAATCACATTCTTAAATTTGCACTGTAGACTTGAGTGGTCAGGCATGTTGTCTTGTTGATACTGAACTGAGTGGAAAGGCTGCTGGCCTCTGTCAGAAATTTATGGCTCTTTCAGGTTCATCAGTGTGAGGGGGAGTGTAAGTGCTCTCCTCTCATGCAGGTAAGGTTTTTCTTCAGGCTGAAAAGAGAGTTGAGCTGTTTTGTTGATGTGGGATAACTTGTAAAATCACGTAAAATATTGTGCCTGAAGTGCAATTGGATACTCTTTACAATTTGGAAGACCTTAAATTTGCAGGTGTTGAATCCATGGAATATATGAATGTGACGTTTTTTTCTCTGTGTGTCTTGGCAGCCACAGACAAGGTGGCTCTGTTAATAGGAAACATGTGCTACTGGAATCATCCCCAGCTCAAGGCTCCAATGGTAGATGTCTGTGAATTGACCAGTTTGCTAAGGCAGCTGGATTTCAAAGTTGTTTCTTTACTGGATCTTACTGAGTCTGAGATGCGAAATGCAGTGGATGAATTTTTACTTCTCCTGGATGAAGGAGTTTATGGTAAGAATACATAAAATCCCTTCTGAAGTAGGTCAGTGTTGTATGTCAAGTAGCAAACATCTGGTATTTGCCTCTCCTAAACAAACTTCAGAGTAAATATGATGCATGTAGAATGGGAAGAGTAAGTTAAAGGCACTCACCAGCATATCCTCTGACTTGGGTTAAAATGTTATTGTTCCTTTACTTTTAGAACAGATCAAATGTTTGAACTTTTTTCTTTAATCACACCTAAAACTGCAGTGCAGGCTTTTGTTTTCTTTGATAGTACTGATAGTACTTTGCCTAGATTTGATTTTGGGGGACAAAGTACAAGACAGAAGTGGGGGGGAGCATGATAGAATTGAAGCATGGGGCAAAAGCCTTCATGTCTTGCATGGAAAAGGCCAAGAGTGACCTGGTTCGGAGTGTAAGAAGAGTTCTTACATTTTCCACTGACTGCCACTATGTTTTCATTTTTCTAAATGCTAGGATTGTATAAAAAACTTGAGGAATTATTTAGGACACAGCAAAAAGTTTTACCAGGTCCCCTATTTAATACCTTGCTGAATTCCTGTAGTAAAAGTCCATTTGAGAAAGCATTATTTGATCCCTTTTTGGAACACAAGGTCAGCTTATTTCTTAGCATGACTCTTTTTACGGATGTGTTACCTGATGCTCTGTCTGTGCAGAACTGGCTGCTCTGACATTCGGGGGTTTATATCTGAGCCAAAACCTGCTTGACACGAAGCCTCAGTCTGTCAGGAACATGAGGCTTTTGAGAGTAGTTTGCTTTTTTTGTTCCCTGAGAAATAGATGGGCTTATCTATTTGGGTGAGCTTTGAGATTCTTGCACCTTCTCAATTTTCCTCTATAACTGTGGACACGAATGTAGAAAATAAAGTACTGAAAGGCTTTAATGAATTTCTCAGCAGCACCATATGAAAGCTCTTACATGGCATGTTTTTGCAGTTGCACTTTTTCAGCCAGTTGATACAAAAGGTAAGCAGAACAGTTTTTCAGTGGTGTTTGGAAATAACTCCTTCAGTTTAAATCATCGCTTTGTTCTTTCTGCATAGTGGCTATTAATGGCTTAAAGCCTATAAAAGATGCTGTCAATGCACAAATAGGTAATGATTTATTGCCTTTCTAGTGGGCATAGCTTCAAACAGAAGAGGCATAATGACCACTGCTGTTCAGTCCCTGCTACGTATAAACCTGATGCCTACTAGGTTGTGTAATTCTGGCTTATTGCCAGGAAAGTGGCATTTCAGATGCTGGTCCTTAAGGGCAGGAGTAGTAAACAAAGTGATGATGATTGTCTGCTCTGATGTCTTAGTCTGTGCTGTTTTAAATGTAGACTGCAATTAACATTGTATTCCACACGGGGTAAAAGAACAGACCCATATGTTTGAAAGGCTAAAAATATTTAGGCTGCTTTCTTTTTAAATGAGAGGTACTGAGGGAGGGAGGGAGGCAGATATCACTCAAATGCTGACGTCTCTGAGGAACTTGAGCCTACTTAAAATTGTTGTGTGTGAGCCTCTGTTGAGGCCCTCCAAACATGTTTACTCCACTTACCCCAGGTATGTGCAGATTTATTTCTGATGTTGAGCTCAACATATTAACTGTTGCAGGTACTTGACACATAGCACAGTCATCTGCCAAGGATAGAAAAGGAATGTAGTCAGTCAGTCCAGTTACTTACAGAATACATGCTCAGATACATAGAATGTCAAATATAGCCCTGATTTAGGTCCAGATCCAAACTCTGGAAATCACATTAGGATCTTCATTTTAACTTAGGGTCTGACACAAGGTCGTGCAGTTGCACTTCTTACCCTGTTTAGCTCTCTCGAAGCTTGCCAGGCTCAGGTAGCCCTCATATTTTCATTTCTTGTAGCGGTGTGTAATGAAAAGGTGAAAACATCTAGCATGCCCACCTCCATGAGGCAAATTAACAGTAGATCATCTTAGTATGTTAGGGTGAGGCTAGTGTTGGGTTTTCTCTGAATGTGCCAGTGTTGCAGTGACTTAAATTTCTCAGCAAATTTTAGTAAGAATAACAACATAAGAATATTGTATCTCCAGCCAGCATAAATTGTCAGATTTCTGTTGACTTTTATTCAGCTGAGCACTATATACTAATTGTCGATCTGACCCATAGACTGCTTTGACTAGATAAATAAAAATTATTTTTAAAAGATGGAATTTGCATCATTAAGGAAAACCAGCACTGGGAACAGGCAATAGGAAAATTCAGTTAAACCACACAAACCTCTGGTAACTGCATTTTATGGCAGTAGAGATTATTGATTCTAAGATCATCTAATTTTCATGCAAATGTATATGACTTTAATATTGGACATTTTTATTCATATAAGGAAAACCTACGCCCTAGCTTGCAGTTCCCTTTCTCAGGGTTGAGAAAAAAATTTATTCCATGATTGGGTTGGTTTTTTTTCTACAAAAGTACTGCTCGTTTTATTGAAGATTTTAGATCTTAAAATGTTGTAGACTGTTGTGTAGTGACACATGAGGGACATGATGGCAGGATAATAATTTCTGGCTAGGTAAGCATGCAAAGAGTTTGTTTGTTTAGTAGACCCAGAAGAGTCATGAGTCTGTAACTAGGAGCTATAGCTGCAATCAACTAAACATGAGCCATTGGTAGTTTGGTAATGGGGATGTGCTCTGGAGTCCTCCCAAACTCCTCAGCATTTTTTTTTCTGTCTATAAACTGCAGACTTACTGCTGCTCAGAACTTTGTAATTGCCCATGTGGAGAAGATGTTTTACAGTTGGCACATTGCCTTGTTCCTATCTGTGAATTACACATCATACATAACCAGCTGTTTCTGTTAGCGGTCATAACTACTCAGAGCATTTTAAGAGTATTTAACTTGGTATGTTTGAGCAAATATCTAACCGATTCTATTGCATGTGTGATTTTTGTGCTTCTTTTACTTCATTGTGTTTGTGTATTGTGGAGTTGATGTTAATGTGGCTTGGAGTGGCTTCAGTGAACTCCCTGGCCCACAGTCAGAGCTGTGCGTGACGGTTTTGACCCGCTAAAATGGACAGAAGTCTCTGATGCACTGCTCACTGTCACACGTGTTTTGAACTCAGGTTTGTTATACTATGCTGGCCATGGCTATGAAAACTATGGGAACAGTTTCATGGTTCCTATTGATGCCCCGAATCCCTACCGCTCAGCAAACTGCCTGTGCGTGCAGAATATCCTGCGGCTGATGCAGGAGAAGCAGACGGGACTCAACGTGTTCCTGCTGGATATGTGTCGCAAAAGGTATCCCCTGCATTCCTGGGTGGTGAGAGCTGATCTCAGCTCTTTGGGATCTTAACAGAAAGCTGGGCCTCCTGCTGACAAGAAGTCTTTAGGCTGAGAATTCACTGTACTGCAAAGTTCATGGTTCTGAGAATTCACTGCCTGCACCCGAGTGCTTTTAGCATCAGTAGGATTCATCCACAGACTTCTGCCTGTGGCCTTGGATAGAGAGGTGAACTTGGTGGTTAGACTTTGTCCCCATGGGTACATCCCTGCCTCCTGATTTCAATGACATTTATTTCTTTTTTGTTGTAGTTTTTTAACAGTTACAAACAGACTGATCAGATAAAAGTGAAATTGGGCATCTTAAAGAAGAAACAGGACCCTTTTCCCTGGCATTATTATCCATCTTCTTCATTACAGGGAGGAAGGAAAATCCCTATGATCAAAGGAACGTTAACTTAGCAGAAGGGCTCAAGTGAAGTGCTTATTTTAGAACTCTTCAGAGCCATGGATTTTGCTTCTGTACTGAGGATGTTGTATCTTTATTAGAGGCTAAAACCCAACTGATTTAGGGGATTTTTCTACACAAAGTATTGTGTTCCTTCCATGGTGAGAATCTACTATGCTCAATTAAACTTGCACTTGAAATCAGCTCTTCAGTCAGCACTTCTGGCAGCTGGTCTCTGAGGGATGTTTCATTACCGAAAATTGCTGGTGCTTTAGTATCCAGAGCCTCTAAACTTCTCTGCTAATGAAATGCCCGTGACCCAATTCAGCTTCGCAATCTGCTGTCCAGATAGAAAATCCATTGACATAAGGCTCGTACTAACAGCACCATGTTTGGGGGGAAAAAAAAATTTTAAAAATCATGCTGTTTTTGAAATAACCTAAAATGGGTGGATATCAGAATTGTGTTTTGCAGAGATTGCAGCCAGACTCTACTGGTTACTACAGCATGCCCTTCTCTGGGTAATGCATGGTGCCTCTGTCTTTACACTGCCCTCAGGCAGTGTGTTGATGGTGCTGACTTTTGTCTTTTAGCAGTCAGGATTCATTTCACACTTGTAGGAGTGAAAGAAAATACCGGTTCTGAACTCTGCTTTTTTTGTATTTTGAATTTGTTGCCATTATTAGTTCTCAACTTATTATTTTACTTTTTTATGTTTCCATTTATTACAGAAATGAATATGATGACACGGTTCTTATCTTGGATGCTCTGAAGGTTACGGCCAACATTGTTTTTGGATATGCAACGTAAGGAAGTTTTTATTCTTCTGTGCCACAGAAATGACTGAGTATAGCTGATCTTTTCTAGAACTGTGCTGTGGTCCAGTAACCTTGGTCACTTTTCAAGTGCAAAAACTGCTGAAGCGAAATAGTCAGGAGCTTTACTAAAGTTGTCTATAATAAATTTAAGCTCCTCATATGAGCAGTTTGATGAACAGGTCTGGTCTGTGATGTCACTGTAAGAGAAAGTTCCATCAGCTGCTTGCAAGGGAACACGAAGACCATGTTGGCCTTGAACACAACCTGGTTTTCAAATTGTAGGGTTTCTTTCCCCATTCCCAACATAAATTTACTGTTAATCATGCAGGTTTTTCAGTGGTTTTTCCTTGTCTGATGCTGGTGATCTCACAGGTGCCAAGGAGCAGAAGCTTTTGAAATTCAGCAGTTGGGGTTGGCCAATGGAATCTTCATGAAGTTCCTGAAGGACCGTTTGTTAGAAGACAAGAAGATCACTGTTCTGCTTGATGAGGTTGCAGAAGGTGAACTCCAGCTTACTGCACTAACAGTCTCCTCAGCCTGCATTACTGAAAACAACTTTGCTTCCATGTCCTTCCTGTCATGGCGAATGTGTTACACTACTTAAAGCTCTTTCTTGCTGCATTTTGTTCAAATAGCAGGTACTACTGAGCAGCATATTAACAACATTCCTGATGCTGAGCTTCTTTAATAGTGTTCAGTTTTATTCTTTCCTCTTCAGTGAACCTTATATGTTCTGAGTATCTTTCTGCATGGAGCTTTGAATTGTCCATCCACAAAACTGCTCTTCTGTCGTGTGGTGCCAGCTGTCTTGTGATAGTCCAGTCGTTTGCATGGTCATTTAATAGAGTCCTACTTGCCTAAGAGTGCTATAGCAATGATAATGATTTGTTCTCTAAGTGCAGTAAAAAGGGCAATGCACTGTGTTAATTTACCTGGTTCAGTGATGGTATTTTTGAGTTGATGGGAGAAGCACTAAAGTGAAAATTGTGGAGGGAAAGCGTACTGCTTCTGTGCAAACATCTGCTCCAAGCACAGAAGAACAGTGTCAGACTGGTGTGTGTAGGTGCATCAGCCCAGCTCTGCCCTGGGGCAGCTGCAGGTTGCAGAGCTTTGTCTTCTGTTCAAGAGTGCAGGGAAAGATTGACTTGTCAGGCAGCGTGACAAGCACTGCTGTGAGTATTCCCAGGTGTTGGGTGTCGAGGAGTACACGAGTGCTGTGCAGACAGTGCCAGAGAAATGTTCCCATTAAGTATTCCATGGAAACAGCCCCCGTGGAGAAGGCTGCAGCGTGCTGGCACCATGGTTCCTGCTGTGTCTTTGCCACAAGAGTGCAGTGCTGGCTCATGGTCAGCTTGATGGCCACCAGGTCCCCAAGGTCCTTCCCTGCAGAGCTGCGTCTCAGTGAGTCAGGCCCTTTGTGGACCTGTGCAAGGGATTATTCCTGCCTGGGAGCAGAACTTGGTGTTCCCTGTTACTGGACTGCCTGACATTCCTCTCTGCCCAATTCCACAGCCTGTCCAGGACTCTCTAAAGAGCAGTATAGTCTTGTGGGCTATCAGCCACTCCTCTCAGTTTTTAATCATCTGCAAACTTGCCAAGCTTTGAATTCTGTCCTGACACGTGGGTCAGTAGTGATACTGTTAAGTAATCAATATTGGACCCTTGTATCTAAACTTAAAATATTCCCCTTGCCTCCAGTTCTTTAGAATAATCTCCTCCAATGGAATTACTCAAGTTCTTGAAATTAGTCACTCTGATTAGGACCTTACCCAGCCAGAGCTGTGATGCTGCTTGGACTGGCTCTGAGGAACAGGGGAGGATGTTGGCCAGGCTGCCTGTGACCCCTCTGGCCTCTGCAGAGCTGCTTTGGCCTTCAGGGAAGGAAGAGCTGAGCAAGGAATATTTGTTAAACTGCAGCTTTTGATGGATATGCTGGCTCTGGCATAACCACAGCAACCACACAACACTGCAGGGAGGTACTTAACTCAGTTGGAATTGCAGCAGCATGATTTTGAAAGAACCTCTCTGCATCTTGTTTTTAGATATGGGCAAGTGTCCCCTTACCAAAGGCAAGCAAGCCCTGGAGATCCGCAGCAGCTTGTCAGAGAAAAGGGCATTAACTGATCCCATTCAACAAAGCACATCTTCTGCAGAATCCCTGGCACGGAACCTGCAGTGGGCCAAAGCTCATGGTACAGTACAGTCTGCTTTTAGATGGTCCTACTGCCAGGATGGGAGAAGGGGGAGCATGTACTATTTAATGGAAATTGGAGAAATTCAAGGTTATAGCTGCATTTTCATTACTATGTTCAGATGGAAGTATTTATGTCGGGGTTTACCCCTACATGAGATAGTAATGAACAAGGTGACATGTAGAATTCATGTATATTCAGTATATTTAAGACCACTCAGACACTGGAGGAGAGACTTATGGGTCGTCTACCTTCTGGTACAGTCTCCCAGTACTGTGTGTCTAGCAGTGACATTTGTAAAATGGCATTGATCTCATTCTAGAGTTATCACCTAAAGTAGCCAGGTGAACTGTATGGTAAATGTGCATGATGAAAAGAAGTTTTCAGTGTAGACAACTAAGAAAAATAAAATAAGACTGAGATGAGTTCCAGGTTTCCTAGGCTTCTTTTAAGAAGGGCAGTGGGGTTTAAGACCTTTTTACCTTTTTCACGTATACTTGCTGGAGAGCATCTTCAAATTTCTTTGACAGTTGAGGCAGAGGGTCAGGGATGGCATTCCTAAGACCACTCGTCCTATAGGAAGACTGTTTCAGAGATGCAGATGTTTATTTGTGATACCAAGCACTTAACTCTTGTTTATTAGATGGTTGAAAAATAAAAATGCATATGCTAAGTTTATATTTAGACTGTAGCAATGTGTTATTTATTGTCAGAGCTTCCAGAAAGTATGTCCCTTGAATTCCAGTGTGGTGTTCAGATTCAGTTGGGGTTTGCAGCCGAGTTCTCCAACGTCATGATAATCTATACATGGATAGTAAAGAAGCCCCCTGAAATCGCAGCTTGCAGAGCCCACATTACAGACCTCCCACTCGTAAGTGCTTCCTGCTGCTGTCTCATGATCTTGCTCCACTGAAGTTGAAAATTTTCTGTTCCACCCATATCAAGCTACATCTTGTATAATAAAATGGGTCTAAAGTGCTGCAACTTGTCAAACTGAAAGAAATACTATTTTATGATCTACAAATTCTGTACCATCAATTAAGTTTTTTTTTTTTCTTGCAACAGGACTTGGATGTAGATCCTAAAGAGACCAATAAAGGAACTCCTGAGGAAACTGGAAGCTATTTAGTATCAAAGGACCTTCCCAAACACTGCCTCTACACCAGGCTGAGTTCGCTGCAAAAACTAAGGGTTAGTATCCACTATTCATTACAAGTTTGCCCAGATAATTGACACTAATTATGTTGCTTTGCAGTTCTGTTGAGGCAGCTGTGTATTGTTAGTGTACTAAGTTCTTTGGAGGGAAAGAATGGACAATAACACAGTTCAGTGACTTTAATTTCACAGCTGAAAAGTAAAAGGCAAGGAATTGATGCATATGCAATCCTGAAACCGGTGTGCAAGGCCCTTTGTATTTTCCAGGCCCATGCTGAACTTGGCCAAGATGGTTATTTTTGTGCAGATACCTCTTGCATGCTCTGAGGATGTTCGTATGTGTTTTAGGAAGAACGTGACCTGAAGCAGAGCTGTCTCTTACAAAGTCATTAGTAGGAGATGAAAGTGGTGTGTATCATCAGCCTGTGCTCCTAGGCACACGGTTTTTGGAAGGTTCTCACTTCAGCAGACTGGGGCACTGCTAAGTGTCTCTGTATCTTTGTGTCATAAACATCTGTTCCAGCCACAGCCTGCCATCTCTTCTTCAGTGCTTTTGGCAGCTGAGGTAACACAAGTGCTTCTGGAAATACACACTGTGAACAAGTAGTGACCAAAAGAAGGCCTCGGGAAACAAGGCTTGCCCATTGTGTGTCTCTAGCTCCTAAAATGGTCACTCTGCTTCTCCAGGAGACTGGAGCATCTCTAAGGGTTTCCTGTAGTGTTTATTTGGAGAGGAAGTGTAACTTTTTCTCTCCCCCTCTTTCCTCTTTTACAGGAACACTTGATCTTCACTGTTTGCTTGCACTATGAGTATTCAGGAATAGGAGAGATAATGGATGAAAGAAAGGAAGTTAATGTTGGGAAGCCCCTTATTGCTAAATTAGGCCTTCACCAGGGATTCAAAACCAAGAACTGTCCCCAGACCTGTTGCATGCCTGGTTATCCTTTTCATAATCCTGTAAAATCGAGTCCAGAGGCAGCTGAATACTACATCCCTAGTCATTGCCTACCCAATTCCTGTCCAGGTGTTTACCATCCAAACTGTGCTTGCTCAGCCAGCATCACACAACCAGAGGCGTGTTCGTGCAATGGGACTTCCAGGATATTGGCTTCAAGACATGAAGTACAGCATTATTTACCCACTGTGGAAAAGAGTAATGTACCAGTAGAGACCACTGATGATACTGTTGAACTGGAATTCTTCCTCTCTGACAGCCTCAACTTCTCTGAACAGCAATAGCTGGGATGTATTTGGAATAAACCAGAGTGGCATCCTTGAACCAAGGGGCCTCCACACTGCCTCTCCATCTTCTGGAGTTTGGAGACTTCAGGACAAGGCCCTGGAGAGTCTACAGTAGGTGCTGGGAATGAGGTTGTGATGAAAATTTTTCATATCCTAAGAGACAAAACTGGACCGATAGATTTTTTTTTTTTCTTTTTTTTTCTTTCCACTTAATATTTGTTGTTTCATACAGGGAAAAATCTGAACTGCTCAGAGTTTCCTATTGCTTTCTTTGGCCATCACGTGTTAGGATCGGTCACTGATGTTCCAGTGCCTTGGATGTAGCCAATAAGCAGCTCTGACTGCATTCTCCTCTCTGATGGTTAGATGTCCAGTGTCTGGCAGCATCTGAGATGGATTAAGATCTGTGCAAGGAACCCAAAACCTGAAGAGCCAGCAAACTAACATCGCTTTTGTTTTTAATAGAACTACAGATTATCAGAGGGAGCAAAGTCACAGAACCATACTGTGGTGGATTGTTCTTCTTATGACTTTTTTTTCCTTTTACATAACGCTTAAGATTTTTGCTGATCTGATACCTGGTTTTTCATGTTCTAGAAGACCACTGACTGGAAAGATGAGAGCAAGTGCCTGCTCATAGCAAGCAAGGTATTGTATGGTCAGTCTCACAGACATGCTGAGGGCTAAAAATGAATGGGCAAGAGGAGTGAAAGAAGAATCACAAGAAAAGTGATCTTTTATTAGGTCTTGGAAAGTCTTGATGCTTTGAAAATGCGAAAATATTGGGGTGTGAGGAAACTAAAATCAAAGGGAGTTTTCAGACAGGGGTAGTAGCCTCTCCTGCACTGGTAATACTGATAAGTAGTATTGCTTTAGTTAAGATCTCCATTATAAAAATAAAATAAGTGAATGTTATTGAGGCAGACAAGCTGGTTTCAATCTCGAGTGGAGAGTGCTGTGATCTGGTGGCGTGGCAACATGCTGAATGGACACTGAGGGATGTGCTGGTGTGGCCATAAAACTTTTGAGATGGGAATGTTAATGGATCTTTAACTAGATCTGGTGGTCTTCAGGTTGCTCTGTGCTGAAAGGTGTAGGTATATGTAGTATATGTATATATAGTATATATCCTATATGTATATATAGTATATATCCTATATGAAGGATATATGTACATGGCTATAGCTATTTCCAGGATGACAACCGTGCTTGAAGTAATCTGTACATGAGCTTGAATTCCTGTTTTCCTCCTGCAGGGTGTTAAATAGTGCCTGTAATACCTATGAATGAGATGTGCCTGCATTAACTGCATTCTGTGCAGTTGACTTCTAAATCAGATTATAGCTTGAGACATGGACTAGGAGTGTAATATTTAGCTAATTCTTTGTCAGTTTCCTAATTTGTATAAAAGCTTATTCTTTTTTCTTACTGCGTAATAAACTGTTGTCCACAGAATTATGTATCTGTGCATATGTAGTTGCTATATTCTTCTGCTCCTTCCAGCCTTAAAAGCCCAAAACTTTATTGAAACAAAACATGTAATAAAATAATTTCCTTAACAGAAAAGAAGGGGAAATCTGAATTAGGAGCTTCAGCTCAAGATGCCCCAATCTGGGCCTGGGCTGATACCCCTGCTCCTTGAAGCTCAACCCTTGCCTCTTGAGAGGTGCAAAGGCATTTGATGAATTCACTGAACTCGAGGGAAATCTTTAATAGGTACCCTTGGAAATATTTGTATATGCATGTATATATATGTACTTCTGTGTGCGTGAATTGATTTACATCCCTTATGGGAAGTATAGTATGGATATTGCCATCTTAGATGTAGAATTAAATTCCTGCTGTGCTTATAGGAATTGAATCATTTCACGAATGTTAAATTAGTCAGCAGTTAGGTGCTGCTAAATCCTTCACGCGTAAACCCCTGCCCAAGTCTGAACTCTGACTCAGCAGCAGGGCCTCCCTTAGCTTTTGGCATCCATGGTGCCTGTGTAAATCATTCTACATTGATTGTAGACAGATTTTCCTCTGTGTGCATCATCCATGTAGCAGTTACCAGAGTGAGCCCTGCCATTGAACCTCATCACCCTTTTGCACATTTACATTAAACCTGCTTTTGCTAATACCTTTAACAGAGGTTCTCTAAGTGACCTAAGCCAGTCAGACTTGTCCAAATCATCTGACAAAAGTCTGCCTATGGCAGCAAAGTGTATGGAGGAAAATTTAATCTGAGCCATCTTTAAAAAGAGAATGGTGATGGAAAGGCATTTTCTCACAGTAGCAATGTCTTTAGGAACTGCTCTAACTGTTTTAGTCATTAGTGTTCAGAATGAAATACTCTGATTCTTCAGGGCAAGCTGCAAGCAGCACCCATTTCCTTTGGCCCAGGTCCAGGGAAGCACTTTAAAAAGTTCAACAGGCATAAATTAATTTAACATTTCAGTCTCAGTGAAACTGGTGGGATTAAAAGACACGCCTAAACCTAGGCAGTTGTTAAAGCTCTCTTTGGCTTGTGGTGCCCTTTATGAATTGAAGCCTCAGGGTTTGGTTTTTTCTTGCAGTGCAATTATTTGGTGATAATTATTTTTTGCTGAAGTATCTGGTACACTAAATTACGTTGCCCTCTGCTTTAGCACTGCTGTATGTTTTTGTATAACTCAAGTGTTTGTTACCTGGGTTTGGACATTGAATAGGTTTAGAAGAAAGGTTTAAGGTAATCCTTAAATAAACTCGGGCTTCTCTGGCAAAAGAAGGGTTCATGTGCTTCAGAAAGGCCAAGACAGTTCTTCCATTGTCCCTTACCACACTGCAGTAAGGTGGGAGTGCATTTACCGTCTATACCTCCATAGAGCTCTGCAGCCTGACTCCTCTTGTTATCCTGAGAGTCCTGAAACTGTCTCTGCCTCCAGAAGACCATCTGTACCATGGAACTCTTCAGTAGGAGATTTCAGGGCTAGTCTTGATGTCTCTAGTTACTGCCTTGATTCATGCATCAACTACTTTTCCTCATTCTGTCAGCTAATTAGTAATTTTGGCAGCTCTCACATGCAGTAAGCTCCTGGGCTATGTTCACCTTGACATAAATTCCTCACTGCTGTAATGTGGATACGTTTCAGTATTACTTCTTCCTTGCACAGAATTTTAATTCAGGCACAGTAAGATCTGCACACTTTTTAGAGTGCAGCATTTTGAGCTCCAAGGTTTTTGCTGGGAATTGGAGATAGGTTTAAGGTATCAGGTGGAGGAGGACAGGTTGGGAATTTCAGGGAGTTTGGTTTGTTAGGTTTTTTTTAAGATTGATCATTTAGTAATTGCAGTAGTCTGGGAATGGAGTGAGGATACCTCCGTGTTGTGGCAATTAGGCAGTTATTAATTTCTAAGGTATTGCTGCAGCAATTTAGTCATACCAGGCTTATTTTAAGATCTAAGGAGAAGAAATGCTGTCTCCCATTCTTGTTGGCACTCAGTGAGCAGGAGCCCCGGATCCCTGTGGGGGTGTGTTACCACAGTGACCAGCCTCTGCATCTGCTGCGGATGTGGGAGGAAGCGGCCAGGCCTTCCCCATCTGCCCTTCAGACAGAATCTGCTGGCACCCTGCTGTCAGCTTTCAAAGTCACTTGCAATTAGGATGAAAGGTCTTCAACCTGTTACGCAAATTACTTCACTACACATAAGATCAAGCAGCTCTCAGATGCTTCCTGGGCTCTCTGATGACTTAACGTGGTGGTTATGATTTATTTCATCTCTAAACATGAGCCAGCTCTGCTTCCTGACATCCTGTAAGAAGAGGGATGTTGACTGTGAGTGGCAGGGCAGCACAAGTCACAGAATCACCAAATATGCTGAGTTGGAAGGGACCCACAAGGATCATGGAGTCCAGCTCCTTGCCCTGCACAAGGCCATCCCCAAGAATCACACCCTGTACCTGAGAGTGTTGTCCAAACACTCCTGGAGCTCTGGCAGCCTTGAGGCTGTGACCATTCTCTGAGAAGCCTGTTCAGTGTCTTACCATCCTCTGGGGGAAGAACCTTTTTCTAATATCTAACCTAAACCTAACCTAAACCTCCCCTGCACAACTTCAGGCCATTCCCTCGGGTCCTCTCAATGGTCACCACAGAGAAGAGAGTAATGCCTACAGAGGTAGGCACCTCTTCTGTGGGTTACCATCAGGCAGCCTCTCAGAAACTGCTCAGATTATTCCCCTCTGAACGAGCTGTTTGCCAGAGCTGTAGGTGTTTAAAGCGGTCCCAGGAGTCTTCCCTGTTCACATCCTGTCTTCTTTGTGCTATCAGCTCTTTTCCTCTCTTTCCCCTTCTGCTGAATGCCAGTAGTATACATGAGACCTGCCTTGCAGGACCAGGATTGGTCCAGAAATTTTTCAGGACTGCTTTGAGATATTCATAACGTACCAAATCTGGTATTTTTTTGGTCTGTAAGAAGCATAACAGTCTTTTAAGAAGGTACAGTGACTCTATAAAATACTGATTTGCTGATTCTCAAAGCTTTGTAGGCTTTGTTTCATTCCTGCCTTAGGGATATGCAGAAAACTGCTGCAGATTCTGGTTCAGTGTTGCAACTGCAAGACAACACCATTTAGAAACACCCACTGGATTACCAGCTCTTTTTAGTGGAAATAGTGGGTTCATTTGAATCAGAAAATAGCTGTGCTTCATAACAAGCCATTTACCCATGCTGGCAGGTAGAGAACTGCAGCTGTTTGCACCTCACTCCATCCCAGCACATAAATCAGAGCTGGGACTCATTACCACTGCAGAGCCTCCCTGCCAGTTTATTGCTGTCTGCACTGGGGTAATCCAGGTTTTAACATGGGTACAACATGGTTTCCTGTGGTAGGATACACAGGACCAAGCCACTTGCCGGCTGGAGTGAGTTTACTTGGAATGAGGTGTTTTACCCTCCACTCTGGTGTTGCCTTGCTATCAGCATCTTTTTTCCTTTTCTAATCTGCTGAGAAGAGCCATGTGCCCAGCAGGCCCTTAGTACCCTGCATGTGCTGGGACACCTTTACACCTCCCACCATCCTGTTCTATAAAACAATCCATGGGAGCCCTTCATCTCTGCTGCTGACAATCCAATAATCCCTTCTTTTCTTTATAAGCTCTGACAAACAAAAACTTTGTTTTTGTTTTGTGGAGACTGTAAGTTTCCACAAATGGAAAAGCTCTGTCTGATGGCATGCAACAATTCTTAACAGAAGATGATAGCAAAGAAGGATTAAACCCAGGTTTGTTATGTAAAGGTTCCCAAGAGAAATAACCGCCCTTTCTCAACTAATTTTGTTTACAGTTATTTTCCTTTTAGACTTATTAGTTACTATATTTTCTTATTGCTATAGTCTTGATGCTAGTCAATAGTTACAATACAGTTAATATATAATATATAGTTAATAATAGGGCTGTCTTGAGAATGGTATTAGTAATGTTTTTCCTTATACAAGTGCTCTTGAGTCATTGGTGACAGCAGCTTCTCAAGCTGGCAGATGGTGACTCTGTAAGAAAACATGTTTCCTTGCCTTGCCCATCAGTTCATTCCCAGACTGAGCAAAGAGAACTCGGTAGTAGCATCTGTTGGTGGAATAGTTCCTGTTAAACTCCGTCTGCCTGCCAGCTCTGGGATGTTCAAACTGTGGTGTGTATATAAGGTACAAAAGGTATAATTAGAATTCTGATGTATCACAAACTAGAGTAGGTTTAGTTATGTAAGACAGACATTTTGGGACAGCTCTAAGAAGTAATAAAAAATCTCATGAGTAGAAAGATGATGCTCAGCAGTTGCCTTTTAAGCCTGCATTATTATTTGCACCCAAGCAGTGCAAGATGGCGATTTCTGACTGATCTGAAGCCAAGCCAGTTCTTGCATGGTGGCTGCATGGGAGCCTAACTTCTGAGGCAGAGGTTTCAGAGGTGAAGGGACATAAACAAAAGATCCCTGGGGCTGGAAGGGAGGATGAGCCCCCTCCAGACAATGTGATCCTATAATTTGGCCGAGCAGGTGCAGGCAGCCCCCAGCACTGTCACTAGTGACAGTAGCAGGTGCCTTGCCATTGGCTCATGGTGGCCACCGCGCTGCCTGGGAAACCCACGCTCAATTTTTGGGGTAACAGGGCAGAGCAGCTGAAGGAACGTGTGCCCTCACGCTTCATGCCCCACAGGGAGCAGTGCTCTGTCACTGGGGGACCCTTCCAGGCAGGTAACTCTGCTGTAGCTGTTCTTTCACATGAAACAAACCAAGAGCCTGGCCACCTGCCCTTTTGTACTGCAGAGGGGAAAGCCATCTGAGACTGCTAATCTGGCTGATGGAACTAAGCATGGGCTGCTGCTGAGCAGTGAAACCCTCGGGGCTGGGGCTGGATGCTGCCCTGGTGCCTCTCCCCTCCTCTGTACCCAGGAGATCATCCTGGTCTCCTGCCTCCCTTTGTGAATGGGAGAGGGTTGTCCCTAGTGCTGGCACATCCGAGGAGCAGTGTGGCATGCCACAGGGTGGTGTGGTATGCCAGAACAAGTGTTTTCCTGACTCAGGTGTATTCTAAAATATTTTTGGTGGGGTAGGCTGTTGGGTACTTTTAACACTTCCGTGGGGCAGCAGAACACTCACCAGGTGGGGGGCACAGCAGCTTCCCTCCCTCTTGCCATGCTAACACAGGCAGAGTCATCTTTGGAGCATGGGTAATGCCAATGCCCAGTAAGGATATAGTGAACTGGCAAGGACAGGACAGGACGTGTACCTTGGGCTAGGGGACTGTCTGCAGTAGACTTTGGGGGGTCAGGTTGGCAGGAGAGGGAAGCTGCCAACAAGCTGTTGTTTGAGCTGTAGGCAATAGCCAGCTGTTATTAAATTGTCTGGAGGAACAATCAGTGCAGAGGCAGCAGTATTTGCAATTTGAAAGAAATTAAAATGGTGATAACAACCCCCATCTGCCCTAGGGAGGGACAAAAAAACAGGACACGCCAGCCACCAGCCCCAGCTGGGGGCATCTCTTGCTGATCACTGTGTGTTCAGGGATTTGTTCAGTAGACTTTCATGGCAGCAGACAGGGAAGTTTGCAACGCGGGAAGTAGTGTTGTTACACAGACTAAATGGAATTTGTATAATCCTGACTCATCTTCGGTAGATGGGGATGAATCAGATGTCCTTTTTCCAGCAGGAGATGCCAAAGACCAGCAAGGAAAGTATGAGTCCTTGAAAGACTCCCTGGCCATGCTGGCCACAATCCAGCAAGGCGCCTTGATTTTAACTTTGCTTCCGTTGTAGGAAGATCATCACAGGCAGCTTGGAATCAGCAACCAGAGCCAGGCTGAACTGCTGCTGCCACTCTCATCTGTGAGGACAGCGTTTCCTGAAGTAAACAGAGGAAAAGTGGCAGAAAAATCACTCTTGGATTCCTCCTTCTATTATTATGTGCTTATTCCATTTTCCAGAGTAGGCTCTGGAAAGGCAGAAGTGCAAGGAGAGCTGCTGCTGGTCCTGAGTGCCTGTGTGCCCGTTCCTCCCTAGAGGCAGCACCCCTTGTGTCACACGGCATTGCCACCAGCACCCCTCTCCCCAGCTGTCCAGGTGCCAGCCCCGAGTGACAAGCAGGAACCCTGCCAAGCTGTGTGATTTGGGATGGATTTCTTAAGCTCATTGACACCCAGAGCTATGCAGTGTCTCCCACATCCTTAGACCCTCCCAAAGCAAGGGTGCACCTGTGCCTGTTGTATCTGTCCTCCACCCACTTGGGTTCTGGAATATGGTGTCTTCTCTCACTTCTTGGTCTCCTCTTCTGAGAAAGAAGTGTCTGGAGCACACAGATGGTGTCTGCCCCTGCTCACGCCCATAAGTCATGGCAGCAGTTGTCACACCTTGCAAGACCACGTATACATAAACTGCTCACAGTTTCTGTCCTTTACTTCACTGCTTGAAATGATGTATTGAGTAGTCTGGTAGGATATATACTCAGCTACACCAAGATTTTCTGAGAAAATTGTATTAGATAACATCTAGAATAAAATGTAGGTTTTGCAGCAACACTTGCTCTCCTTGTGTGGTTTGCAGGATCATTGCATGGGTATTACTCATCTCCCACTCCATGTTCAGGTTCAGCTCTCTCCTTTTGCTGGCTAAATGCAGGGAACACACAGCACAGGAGCTGTTGATGGCACCATCTGCAAAAGCCTAATGGCTCATTCATTAAGCAGTGGGAACTGGCATCGCCACAGTCTAATCAGATATTGTATGATGAATAATTCAGAAATAATCCTCGTATACTTGAATAAATATCAGGAGGAGGAAGGAGAAAGTCCCATACATATGGCACGTTAAGGGAACAAAACAAGCATTCTTCAAAGTGCCAGGCTGCTGCGCTCTGTGGTACTGATGTTAATCACAGAGGTGGCTAATTCCTGATGAGGAACTGACTGAGGGGTTCTGGCCCAGCACTCCGAAGGTGTTCATAAATGGAAAAGAGCACAGCGCTCAGGGAAAGTTCAAAAATCCATCAGCCTCGCATTCTGCAATATGCCTGTGGCTGTGTTGCATAAGCAGCTGGGGGACTGAGTCTGGGAGGTGATGGCTGGGAAAATGCAGGTCCAGGTCTGGCCTGGGGCTGTGCTCCTTGTGCTGCTGGGCAGATGGCTGTGATCAGGTGTGTGCTGTCCCTCAGCAGCTCCTGCCTGCACACCCTGAACTGCTAACCTGGCTAAAATACTGGTGTGGTGCACTCACAGCACTGAGTGACCAGTGCTCAGGGGAGCCTCAGGGTGGCAGATGCTCTATAAATGGTGTATATAGACATAAAGTGTTAGGGGTACACATTTTTTCACCAGAGCCTGTAGTGACAGGAGAAGGGATGACAGTTTTAAACTGACAGAGGGCAGGATTAGATCAGAAACAAGGAAGTAATTCTTCCTTGTGGGGGGAGTGAGGCACTGGCAGAGATTGTACAGAGGAGCTGTGGCTGCCCTGCCTCTGGGACTATTCAATTTCTCCAAAAACAGTACTCCTGTGCAGAAGAAATGCCTTTCCAGCTTTTCACAATCATCAAGTCATACAAGTTCGTCTATTTCATTTTTCCTATTTCATATCTAGAAATGCTTGGGCTTGAAGGCATGCTTTTGCCAACAGATGTAACCCTGTGACAGTGCCTCCAGCTGTCTGCCATGAACACCAGTGTCACCACTTGGCAGCTTGAGGATGAGCCAGCAAGTGCTGCAGGCACATGGCAACACTGCATGTGCTGCATGCATGTGCAACACTGAGTCTCATATATGTGCAGATCTTGAGCAAAGACCTTTTTTTCCCAGTGGGACTACACTTCATATTATAGTGCTCATATGTAGGTGAGTGCCTGAAGTGTGTGTGCTCTGCTCTTGCCTGTTCAGAGGAGCCATGACCTCTCCAGCATGGCACAGCACGGTGTTACCTCACACCTCCCTGTACACATGGAAAAACTGAGGTATTGACTGTAACTCCTCACAAACAGAACAGTTTCAAGCCCATGATCCTCACTAACAAACTCTGAGTTCTTTGGATAATGCTTAGTTTGCTCTGGTTTGTTAACAGCCAGAAAAGAAGTATAATTAAGCCCTGACAAATCCTCCTGGCTTTGTATTATATGTGAATCAGCATCTCTTTTACAGATGATTAAAAATGGGAGTCTCTTGTTGTTCAAGACATTGCAGTATTTCGGCTTTTACAGCATTTAACATCCTGAAAGTCGTTAGGGTTTCTCACTCTTTATGCTACTTAGGCATTGCAAATGTAGGTTTTTTTGTAGTTTTAACTACAAATCTGTAGTTAAAGATTTTCTCTTGCCGATGGATAACATGAATTGCCAACTTCCATGAACATATTCTTTAAATCTGGGGGAAACTGCCTGTTGTGGAGATGTTCCACAGCTCTGGGCAGTGTTTGCAGCTTTCTCCCTACCAAAGTCCTTCATCTTATCTCCTATGAGATCACCTTCTTTTAATAAATATCATCTTTTTAAAAGCAATCCTGGAGGTTTTAGTCCAAAATGTAATAGGAGATATATTTTAATAACCAGGAAAGGATTTTTTTTTCCCCAAGAAAATATTTGGAGATTAGTGATAGGAGCATCTGAAAAGGGGAAGTTTAATTGCAAGCTGGTTTTTAAATATTAAATGTTTAAATATATGTGGTTAAAGGAAAGTACCACTGCATTCTAAACAGTGATAAAAAGAAAAATATAAGTATTCTAAAACAAGAAATGCAAGCTTCTGCTCTGCTCTTGTTGATCATATGTTACAAGAAATTATATGGTGAAAAAAGCAATGGAATTAACAGACACTATTAAGCATTTGCCAGAAGTTGTAAAGCTATTATTCTGAAAACAAATTTAGGATTGGAAATATGGAATCTGTATTTCACCCTTCTTGCTTAAGTTAAGCATGTTTTGCTAGTCAGAAAGGAAATGTTTTGTTATTGTCCTCCCAAAAAGTAGGAAGGACAAAAAAGGCAGTATTTATTCTGACATAAAAAAAAAAATTAAATGTAAATTGACTTTAGTTTTTATTGTGTCAATCCACCTGCAAAATCCTCTTTGGCCCCAGCAGATCTTTAATGCACAGAAACTCTGTTTGTAGCTGTTTGATGCAGTTAAAATTGATCCCTGTACAGAAGGCATGAGATGAATACACCACTGTTTAGAGTTCTGAATTTCAAGAGCCTTAAAATCCCTGTAAGTTAAATAATTAAGAAGTTATTACTGCACACAAGTTCAGCATTCACTGCAGCATCAAAGTGTTCTGAATTGGCAGCAGCCCTTGCTGACTGCGCAGAAGGAACAGCAGGCCGCACCGGAGGCATTTCTTCTGGAAAAGAAGGGGCTCAAGATTTACTTGGTTCCCAGAGAATGAAGTATGAGCTAAGGCACTCCGCAGGTGTCAGCATAGGTGACCAGGAGATCCCATCTCAGAGCTCGAGTCTGACTGGAAGGATCCATTGGTGATGGCTTCATTGGTCGGGACAGAGATTGTCCACGTGAGGACAGTGGGGTTGGGGACTTAGATCCTGGCTGCTGCAAAGCCAAGGGATAAAACAGGATAACCTAAACAAGGAGAATTTCTTCCACAACAGGTTTTAAGGATTATGTGGCACAGTGTCTGGGAGAGTGAACAGGACCTCTGGTCTAAGACTTCAGAGCTAAGACATAAGGTCAATATGCCAAAAACTCCTCCCACTGCAGAAGTGACACTGCAGGGACACCTGTTTCTTTGTGTGCTTGAATTAAATAAACACTGGAGAAGTGCTATCAGCCTGGCATGGCTTGTAAAATATACTTAAAATTCTCTTCATTTTATATTTTCTAAGTCAAATACTTAGGGTGACAGACTTTTTCTCCCATGGAGATGTCAAGGACACCTGGCTGGAAGGAAAACAAGTAGATTTGTGTGAAAGACAGCATGCACAAGGACCTTTGTGCCATGTATAAACTGTGAAATCGATTAACATTTCAGATATTAATACCACAGTAGTAGTAGCAGCTGCCATCTTCTTTATGCTATTATGCAAGCTGACCATAGAAATGCAATGTAAGTAAAGAAGAGTGTAGTTTTCACTTCTTCAATCAAATCTGTTTATTGGTCAATTGGGAAGAAATAGGGTATTGTACTTATCATGGCCTAATTTGACAAGTCACTTGCAGGATAAGCCCTAGGCTTGTGCAAGCTGAACTACATGGCCCTTCTTGAACAATAAAACTAGTGCACAAATCCACTTTTATATAAATCCTAAAATGGATTTATTATATTCAAATTCTACAAACTTGTCAGACTGATTGCCACAGCTGACAATCAGTAGAACCCGTGTTCTGCTGCTGTTTAGGGTAATTGGAGTAAGTTAGAATTTTTACCCGGCAGCTGGATTGGAGCAGCCAGGGTACGGTCCAATGGATAATTTCCCGCCCGACCCATACCTGCGGGTACAGCTTCTGGGGCAGCTTCCCAGGAGGAGCTGTGCTTGTGCAGAAGGCCTTTGGGACTCTGCTGCCTCCCTAACAGGCTCGAAAGAGACGTTAATACACCAGCATTATTTTATCTAGAATATGTATTATACTGCATGCTCATAGCATAAACTTGAGACGGATGTTACGTATTTAAAGCCATTACTATGATTCAATAAAGCGATTCGCGTGCAAAACTTTACATTCTGAAAATGCTGCTGCATGGTGGTAACAGAGAGGGAGGGATCTCGTCCTGCGGTTCCTAGCAATGGCGATGCTGCCGGGATGCTGCGCAGCCAACAAAGGCGGCTGGTCAGACGCAACGCGCGGGCCGCAGGCGCTGTGCAGGCAGGCCCGAGAGTGCCCGGGTAACGGGGAGTGGAAGGAAAGGCAGCATCGCTCCGGGACATGGTTCCCGGCCGCGCCCCGGGACCTGGGAGGTGACCCCGGCCGGGCCCAGGCACAGCGGCCGCAACGCCGGCGGAGGGGCTGAACCGCCAGAGCTGGCAGCGTGTGGCTCCTCCCGTCCTTTGTTGGCCTGGAACCGGAGCAGCCGCCGCGGGCTCTCCCCCTGGCTGCCCTTCTAGGCCTGAGGCGCTCGGGCACGGGGAGCGCCCGGCGGGTCCCGGGCAGCGTCTCCCACGGCACCCGGGCGGCGCCGGCTTCGGCGCTGCGGAGGTCGGCCCCGGCGGCCGGCGCGGTTCTGCCCGTGGGCACCGCTCGGAAACCCCCCCCGACCTGCCCGGGCTGCGGGAGGCCGCGACCCGGCCCCGGCCCCGTGGCGCTCGGCGGCCCCGCAGCCTCCCCGCCCCCGGCACTCTCCAGGGAGCCGTTCCACACGGAATCACACGGGAGCGTCTCCCCATCTGTGCCGCCGAGCACCCCCACCCCCACGGCCCAGCCCCGCAGCCTCCTGCCATTATGTTCCTCCGTCGCGGGGCCGGGCCGCGCCGCGGGCCGTAGCCCTGCCCGAGCCCGCCGGCTCCGGCCGCAGCAGGTGTGTCGCATGGGGACCGGAGGTTGCATGCTATGGGGTCGCTTCCTCCCGGCCCGGCGGCGGCCGGAGCCTCGCGGGCACCCATGCAGGGACTGCCCGGCCCGGCGGCTCCGGGCCGGCCGGGCGGGGGCGGATCATTCTCCCCGCCACCGAAGGGGCCACGGCCTCCCCTCCCAGGCCGTCCCCAGGGCTCGGAAGGCCCGCTCGGACAGGGCCAACTAGGGCCGGGAGCGCGCAGACCCGCGGGGAGGTGCCCGGGGCCGCCGCAGCCCGGAGGAGGGAGCGGCCCCCCGGACCTAGGGGCCGAGGGAGGGCCGGCCGCGGTTGCGGCCGCAACAGCCAGTGTGGGGAAGACGGGCCGAGCCAGCGGAAGAACATGGTGGTTCTCCCCAGAACGGGGTGGGGATGAGGGATGCGAAGAAGGTGTCTCCGCAGGGAGGGGTGCAGGGTTGTGCCCGAGACCTCTGTTCAGTTGCAGGTGCAGCCAGGGGCAGAAGGGCTTGCCGGGGTCGCCCACCCGCCCGGAGGGAGCCCTGCTGAGCAGCATCTCCCGCAGCCCCCGAGAGGAGGGGGTTTCAGCGCGTAGGCGGAGGTGGTTACTGGTGTTCCCAGAGCAAGGGTGAGTAGCTAAGAGGAGCGGGATGGCTGCTGTCTCGGTCTGGGTGCCTGTCAGCCATGCAGGAGGAAGGCCCTTCGTGGCCAAGTTTTAAACTGGCGGGCAGGAGCGGAGCGGGCAGGAGCAGAGCGGCCACGGGCACAGGTGGGTGCGGACCCCCAGAGCGGCGTGGGCACCGCAGGGGGCCGAGACCCTGGGCAGGCATCGCCTGAGAGGTACAGGGCCGGGCAGGCGATCGGTCCGCACAATCTCTGCGGGGTGGGAGCTGCGCAGAGCCTGACCGGGCCTCCCCAGCCGGCGGGTGCCAGCCGGGGGGGCTGCCCAGCCGTGGGGCTGCAGCTCGCTGCTTCTCAAGGCCTCCAGCATAGTCGAATAGCAAAAGGAACAAAAAAAATCAGTGTAGCAGCCAAGTCGGTGCTGCGAGGAGGGGGCAAAGGAACTATTTTGCAGGCATCTTGCTGCTGCGGAAATGGATTTCTTGAGGGGAGGGAGGCGCGTTTGTGGGTACTCTGTAGTAATGCTGCTCAGAGCACAGAAAATGCCATTCGGGCGGCCCCAGATGGAACGAGGAGTCGGGAGGGTGGATGGGAGAAGCCCTTGATCGGGTACCCCATGGCCGTGGGCATGAGGGGGCAGATGTGACGTGTGTGAACAGCCACATCTCATCTGGGGGAGCAGCCCGGGTTAGCAGCCTGTCTCCCAGGGCTGTGGCCGAGCCTGCCTGGTGCTGCAAGAGAGATCCTATGAGGATTTTTATTGCGGTCTCTTTGTTAGCTACAGACAGGCACGCACACACAGCTCTCAGCCAGGTTGTGGGAGGTAAGTGGGGGAGGCGAGCAAGGGAGCATGCGGGGGGCTCTGGGGAGCAGGGGCTGCGTGGGCCGGGCACGAGGGGAGCCGGGGCACAGGGCTGTGCCGGCCCCATGCCACACAAAAACCAGCCCCTGCGATTTTCAGGGACTTGTTGGCAACTCAGCGAGGGTTGCCATAGCTTTTTATGTAGGGTGACCAGAACCGGCTGGAACTGGTTTGAGGCAGATCAGCTCCTGAACACAATGCAGTCACTGAGCTACTACACTGGGATAGCTTCCTCCCTTCATGGCAGCCAAAAGCAGAGGAGCTTGCAGAAAGATACCATCCCAAAACAGTATGTGAATGCACACTTTAGATACACAGCACTGGTATGTGGCTAACGTAGTCATAAAGGGTTCTGTATGTAAATGTACATATTTGCAGTAACTGAGATTACTTTGGCTTTTCGTGCCTTTTTATGCTTAAGGAATGGGCAAGAGCTGAGATTTATGACCCTTATTAAAATATTTTTGCTTTGCAAGGGTGGGACACTGGTTATGCAGTCTATTTTAAAACTAAACTAAATAAAATGGATGGAATGATTTGTAATTGTAGTTATGCTTGTGACTGAGGATGCTTTGCATGCTGTTTTATTTACAGGGTGCTGTCTTGTGGTTTGCTTCTTTAGGCGACATTAAGGGGGGGGTTGCTGTGCCTTTCTCTAAGGCCAAAAGGAAACTATTGTTGTAGAATTGTGCATAAAAGCATTGAAAAGATGCTGTAAGGCATACTCGTTTTCCCTTTTTTTTTTCCTTGTAGGCCTATTGATTGGGGCTGCCTTTAACCCTTTGGTGTTCACAGAGGTAATGTGGCTGTGGCAGTAACTGGGCACTGGCTAAAAAAATCTCTCAAAGGTCAAGGTTCACAAGGTGAGACGGGTGATTTGGGCTGAATATAACAATAGTGTGGAGGTACACCCTGATTGCACACTTGGCACATTAAGAAGGAGACAATTGTTTAAGTGTTACTGAAGAAATGCTATTAAGGTCCTCCAGTTTTAATAGGATTAAAGCTATTATTTGTAAAGACTTACTGATATCTTGGCTAAATACAGTATTTTCATTGAAATATATCCAGATACACGTTTTTTTTCACAGTGTAGTGATAGGGAATAGGCCTATGAATGACAATCACGAATTGTGGACCAGTTGTGGCAGGGAGCTGTTCTGTGCTATATTAGAAACTTACACACGCAGAATTTGCTGTCTGGTTATTTACACGTTATTGTTTGACCATATCTCAGTGACCCAATACTTGGTTTTGAATTAAGGTTTTTGGTGTTAAACATGTACTTAGTATTGCCTACAGAGAAAAAAACCTGTGCAAAAGAAATAGTATGGATGGCTTTTCTTAAACTGTTATAACCTGGGGAGGACTTTGCAGCAGCCAAGTGGAAAGATGTATTTCGGGGGGCTGGATGGAGCTCCAGTGCATTATCAATGGCATGAATTATAGTATTGTGCAGTAATGAAATCAGCATAGGAAACCGGATGGGCAGTGCAGCAGCTGCAGAGGGGTGACTGCTTTTAACTCAAAGCAATGGATAATGGACAGAATTTTTAGTTTTTCTTTCTCAGCTAGAAAATACAAAATGTGTACTTAGATTTGGGCTGATGTTTTTATCTTACAGGGAAATCTGAAGGATTCAGAGAGGAGAGGGGCAGAGAGAAGGAAGCAATAATGAATCTAGCAAGGGGAAGAACAAAGGCTGTTAGAGCTTACACAGTGGATCACTAAATGTTTTGCCTGGGGGATTCTTTTGCTAGAGCTGTTACTTCATATAACAGGAAATCAGCAACTCTAGAATCCTAGCCAGTGTGATTTTTAAAAAATCTTCCTAGTCCTGGCTATGTTAGCTGGTTTGGTAATCTACAATCAAGATAATACGGAGGCAGAACATTGGAAATATTCTGTTGTGGTGTGAAATGAGGATCCTTTCCTCTGTGCTCAGCAGAATAGAGAGTCCTAAAAGCCTTGAGAGGTTGTGGATACTGGGTAAGTTGTGTGCTGGCTGCTGAGGCAGGGTGACAATACAAGGGAACCTTTTTGTTTCTGACTGCAGTAGATTATGTAAGGCATTGAGCTATTAATTGTAGAAAAGTGAAAATAGCATGCTAACATTTGGCCTGAAATTCTGGGTTTGTGGGCTTTACTGCAGCTGTGATGTGTTGGTTTTCAGGTTTGATAGAGCAGTGAATAGCTTGCGGTGGAGCAAAATGCCTGAGAGATCACTGTGCTGCTTTCTGCTCCTATTCTTCAGCATCGGGATGCAGAGGGTCTATATTTGACTATAGATGTCTGTAGCAGAATGATGCTTGCAAACAGGAGTTCTTGTTGCATGATAGGAATAGGATCTCTTCCTGATGAGGATGCATGTTCTTTTCCAAGTGTCAGCTAAAATTCATATATTACACAAGAGCACCTTTTGGGTTTTTTTTTTTCCTTCTGCCAGAATAGTAAGCAGCTTTAAAATTGTAAGTTCTTGGATTGTGACGAAATTCCTTGTATCCGTTTTGTTTGGATTTTTGAATGCTATATGTGTTACGAATTCTTATTTTTAGCAAAGGAGATTTTGAATTTGCATGGATTTTTTGTTGGCTGTAAGATGAGAAACCTGAATAGATGGTGTCTGCAGTGTTCTTGGTGAGCTGTCTTTTTTCAGTCTAGTAATATCTGTAAATGCTCTTCATCAGGAGATTTGGATTGTGCACGCAGGCCATCTTCCAGCAGCAAATGCTGATGCTGGAGGGCTGGTCTTCTGTATCAGCACCCAGGATCTCATTTTGCATTGAACTCAGTTATTTGATCTCTAGAATGAGGGTAAGGATTTATCACATTCGAAGTCCCTTTGGAATGAATTGACTAAGTTTTGTTTTCTTAGCTGTGTGCCTATGTGTTAAAATACAAATATGCAGCAGAGTACCAGGAATAGATTTTCAGAAAAACCTAAACTTGACCCTGATGTTCTCGGGCCTGCTTGTAGCCCTGATGGGCCCTGCCTGGCTGGGAGAGCTCTCTGGGAGGCTGCAGCTGCTCACGCTGTGCTTGGGCCACAATTGCCATCCCCTTCAAAAAAAAGTACCTTAAAGGAAAGAGGTGGGAAGCTTGTGGCATTTAGAATGTAATTTGAGTCTGCATTAGTTTGGGAATCTCAAAAATTCTCTTCATTATTGTTGTGCACCTGAATTGTTCACATGTTACCGCCCCAGCCTATTTCACATACAGAAATACAAAAATTAAGGCATGTTTGTAATTAATTTTTAAGTAGACTGCAGAAAGAATGGTATGTAGATTTCCCTGCTTTTCAGGAATTCATCTCTCTTTTAGGAGTGATTTGGGAAGTGGCTAGACCCAAACCCTGGCCTGAATCTCTTGATAAATACAGGTGGTTTTCATGTAGCCAGCTGTAGCTGAGGGTGGCCTGTTCAGCTCCATGTTGTGCATAAGGAGATTCCTTGCTCATGTGTTGAAACATCCCTGTTCTTTCTGCTAGCCAAAGGCTGATTGTCCTGAACTTTGAACCAGCTGTGTGTGGTTCTTTTCAAGCTGTGCTAGCAGTGGTTCAGACTCCAGGTGATTCTCCTCCTCTTTCCCTTCTTGTTTTCTCCTACCCAAAGAGAACATGAGATACCCAGTTCAAAAATTGATGTGCTGGACTACAGGATGAGAGGCTTCTAAGGAGTTGTAAGCTACAAGTAACACTATTTTAGCTGTCAGAATGGTAGATTAAGTCTTTTACTCATTGAGTCTTGTGCATAGAAACAAACTGGATTTTCCCCTATTTTGAAGGCAGGTAAATATGGTGTATAATATAGAAAAAGTAGGTTGCTTGGGATAAATTTTAACTGTGAAACACCCCATACTTCACGAAGATGTTTACATTAGGACTGGCATGACCTTACTGATGCTGTGGATGCGAAATGGATGCTAAATGAGACCTTTATCCTGAGAAATCAAAATTTCTTAGGATAAGAATTACTTTGCATATTATGAAATTAATTTCTGTGATTTGTAGAAGCAGCTGTTCGTCTGGGTTTTGCAACAGTAGCAAGTCATGGGCCCTTTGATAACGTAAAGGAACCTCTTTTTATGTATGTGAGCATGACAGCCTTTGCTGACTGTGGTTGAAGTGGCCTCTTGCAAATCGTGCTCGCCTGCTGAGTGTGTCAAACCAGCCGAGGCTGTGATTGGAGATGTGGTTCCCATTTCCTGAAGAAGGTTTTGTGGTTAGATTAGTGTGTTGCTTTGTCTGTCTTTCCAATGCTTGACTTTCAGAGTAAATGACTGGAAGTGTAAGTCAGTCATAATTACTAATAACCAATGAACTGCTTGTAATCTGTGTATTAGGATGAAGTTTGCCTAATGTTAGGATATATGTTACTGTAATTCTGATGGAATCCCATAAGTCTTTTCTACGTGATGAAATTTCTTGTCACAACAACACAGAAACCAAAACCCAAAAAAGTGTGGTTTTGTGCTGGTTAGGTTGGTATTGCTCCCTGTGTAGGCATTTTCTTCCAGAATGAGCTTGATGTTACTTAGGCACCATTACTCGTGTTTGGAAGTGGAGTAATTATTCCAGATTACTGGAATTTTGCTCTGGAGTAGTGTGTCTGCCTGGGAATCAACAGAAGTAGCAGACTGTATGTGGCTATACCAGAACCAAGACACTGCCATGTGCCAGACTCTGAAAAGAGGTGTCTCAGTGTTCTCTCAGTGTTCCGATTTCACAAAACTGGAAAGAATGCTGGTGTTACTGGAAGAACATGCAAAAGGAAAGGTCTCCATCCTAAAGGGCACACAGTCCATGAATGTTTGTAGTAAAAACAAGAGTTTGAGGCAGGTGAAGTAATGTAGTCACGAGAACATGAATGCCATAGGTAGATGAAGAATAAATTTGGGAGTTTTCCTGTTTCCTTTGATAACAAATGGACTTGCTGCTGAGGGAAGCTGAAGTTGAGTAATTGTCTGAACAAAAGCAAGGAGTTAGATATTTAAGTATAGACAGTTAAATGGGATTTCAAGGCAAAGGGTAGGAATTCAGTAAGGCCAAAAAGATGGTCTGGTCCAGTTAAAGCACTTGTATAAAGGTGTTAGGCTTGCAGTTTAGCTGTTTGGAAGATCTGGATGAATAGGAGGGTGAGTGTCAAGAAGGAAAAGTTGGTTGGTTCTTCAAAGGTTAAGGATTAAATAAAAGAGTAAAAATTGAGCATGTAAGACCTTGCTTATGATCCAGAAATGGTAGAAGCCTTCATGCATAGCGAATATTAATTGGAAAAGTATTGGGAAGGGAGGAAGATTATTTGTTATTTCTGGAAAGCTTGAAGCTGTTCTTCTACGTGATAGACAAAAATTAGAGGTTTGAGCACTTTGGTGATAGGACATGGCTGGGAGCTGCTGGGTTATTCTATGTCCTTGTCTTCATTAGGCTGTTGAACTTCCCTAGAATGATTCTGATTTGAGTGTTTACAATTGCTTGGCTTTACCCCAAAAAAGTACCTTTTAATCTCAGCAACAGCTTCTAAGCAGCTTGGTCTTTCTGTGGAGAATGCTGAGCCCAATCTGCAGGTGTCCTGAAGCCAGAGCTATAAGATAAATCTGACTTAGAAAGTAAGAAAAAATGTGTGTGTTTCTCTGGTGTTCACAGAGAACATGAAAGGGTAGGTTTGTTTTTTCTCATCTGTCTTTCCACCTGGAACAGGTTCAGATACAGGGGTTGAGGAGGAGTCGTAACAATTCCATGCAATGAAGCAAAAAGTCAGTTCTTCAGAAGCAGCTGTTTACTTCTAAGTCCTGCTTGTCTGGCTTGCTGCTTCTACTGTCAGGAGAGAGTTCTCATGGTCTGGTTCTTGTTTTGGCATAATTCCCCAAGTGAGTGTTTCACTGGAATGTCCTATCAGGTGAACTGGGGTCAAAAGGCTGACTGGACCAAGCAAGGCAGTGGAACAGACAAGGAGTGCCTTACTTTGGCTAAAATCTGTGCCACGTTTTTCATGCTGTTCATAGGAAACACTTGAGGAGATGTGTTTCCAAAGAAACAACAATGTAGGAAGTCAGGCACATGTGCTTTGAGAAAGCATGAACACAAATAAACTGCTCCTGGTTCACCCCCAGAACTTAGTTTCAGTAAGATACTGATGCACAGATACAGGGGTGGGTGTTGTCACTGAAGAGATTCAGGGAAAACATGTAGTAAGGGTATATTCAGAATCTGTTATCTTAAGTTTTTAAGACTCATTATCTTCCCAAAAGTTCCCTCAATTGCCATCAGAAAAGCAGAACCCAGAAGCATTTCACCTCACTGCTTTGTGGCTCCCTAGCTGTGTAACTCCTATTGGCCATATCCAGATTTCTTCCTTGTTACATTTATCATTGTATGATAAGTAAGCAAAGTAATGCGTGGATTTTTAAATAAACTGGTTTTCTGTATAACTTTTCTCAAGCATTCTCAGAGCACTTTTCAAAGAAATTCCTGTTCCTGGAAAATCATGATTTCCTAGGGAACCAGGAGCTTGCCTTATTTCCTTTTCTGAAGTATTTACAAGCATCATATTGGCCCAGATAAGGAATAGACTTGCAGCTTGTCTGGCAGCCAAGGTGTCAGTTGATATTGATCTTGGATAAAACGCAGAGTTTTATTCTTAAGGGAAAGAGTTACTTAAAGGTTTGTGGAGGAAAAAAAAAAACAAAATGGGAGGAATATGGCTGCAGAGTCCTGGCAGTTGTGGTGGAAGCATGGTTCATACACTGAATCTTAAGATGGGTGCCCTAGAATAGTGAGGAAGAGATGAATAAAATGGCCAGGTTAGAACTTCTCTTCCTTGTATATCACAGCTGACCATGTTTGTCTCCCTTTTTGTTTAACTTTGCTTCAAAAGTTTGAAGAAAGAGAAGTTGTTGATAAGGGCAGCAGTAGTTCTCAGTAAAGAACAGCTGTGTCTCCTCTGCTGGGCAATTGTGATCTTAAACATGCCTGGAGGAAATAGCGTGTAAGCAGGCCTTAATTCATTGCTATTGGTAAATTTTAATTAAACTCCAGGATATGTAATTAAAGGAAGTTTCAGACTAGGGAGACTATCTAGCTCTTTTTGAGTGTATGCAACAACTGTAAAAACACATCTGTGGACAGATGTATAACCAGAATGCAACTGATTAGTATCCCAGATTATGAGAAGCTCTGTCAAAGCTTTCTGTGGTTTTACATGGATTTGATATGCTCTGGTGTCTGCAGTCTTCTCCATTTAATCCTCATAGAAACTTGCTTTGTGATTTTGGTACTATGCGTCCATCTATTTTTGTATTAAGGACTTCATAACTTAGACAAAGGGCCCAAAACCATTAAGTGAACTGTGTAAACAATTTTCAAAACCCTTCTATATTTATTTGAAGCTGTTGCATGAAATGTCTGTGTCTGTTCTAGTATCCTTGAAAAATTTTCCTCAGTTGCCTTCTCATAGTCCACAATGACTTCCAGGTAGCCAGTGTTGATGAATACCTAAGTCTTACAGATGTTTATTGCTTTATACTTTATTATTTTCAAGAAGACTCTCAGATTAAAAGTGCAGCTCTTAAGGGAAGTCAAGACTTAAGAGAAATTAGAGGTGTCTTGTGTTATTTTCATGAATGTCCAGATATTTTGCAGTCTGTGTGGGTGAGGATAGGAGGGAGTGTAGAGAGGGAACAGGAAGAAAGTCACTGCAATTTGGGCCCAGAATGAAATTGCCAGGTTACCAGCTGTGGAGTTTATGAATTACTGTAGTTCTTGGTGTAATAATTCAGCTGTACACTTGGACGGGAACACTGTTCTGTAACATATAATCTCTGAAAATATTACTTCAGAAGTGAAATAACATCTTTTTGCATGGCAGATGTGGACAAACACCTGTTTTGTATAAGACTGCTACTAGAGCTAAAAGTGATGGCTTTCTCCTTATTTTACAGATTTGCTTACAATCAAATACGTGGCCATGGGGGATATGAAGACCCCAGATTTCGATGACCTTCTTGCAGCCTTTGACATACCAGACATGGTAGATCCCAAAGCAGCTATTGAATCTGGACACGATGACCACGAAAGCCACATAAAACAAAATGCTCACGCCGATGAAGATTCCCATGTCCCATCATCATCTGATGTTGGGGTGAGCGTCATCGTGAAAAATGTGCGTACTATTGATTCTTCCGAAGGTGTGGATAAGGATGGCCACCATTCCACAGGCAGTAGCTTGCACAATGGCTTCCTAACGTCAGCAGCTCTTGAGAGTTACAGTAAAGATGAAGGGAAATCACTTAAGGGTGATGGGTCAGCTTCTGAGACTACACTGAAGGATTCAGCTTTCAACCAGTTCAGCCCAATATCAAGTGCGGAAGAGTTTGATGATGATGAGAGAATAGAGGTAGATGACCCTCCAGATAAAGAGGAGATGCATGCAAATTTCAGAGCAAATGTCTTGGCAGGATCTCTGTCTCAGCAGGAATATGACAAACTAAAGGCACTTGGAGGGGAGAACTTAATTAAATCTGGAGTCACTGTTTCAAGTAGTATAGATAAAAATAAAGCTGCTAAAAGAGAGATAGAGACAAACTCCATGAATTTAGGTGTCTATGAGCCTTTTAAAACTCGAAAAACAGAGGACAAGTTACTAAAAGACAATTCTGAGAAGCTTCTCGAGAACAGGGTACTTGATGGAAAACTGAGTACTGAAAAAAGTGACACAAATCTTGCCAGCATTTCCCAGTCCAAAGCGAAGTCATCGGCAAAGCTTTCTTCCTGCATTGCTGCAATCGCAGCACTGAGTGCTAAAAAGGCAGCTACAGATAGCAGTAAAGATTTACAGTCTAATTCAGGAGAGTCTTCTCCGTTACCAAAAGACACGAGTGAAAGTCCCCGGGCTATTGAAAAATCTCCTGAGTCTCAGAGTCTCATTGATGGTGCTAAGAAGCTGTCTGTCAAACCACCCGATAGTCCCAGAAGCGTCTCAAGTGAGAACAGTAGCAAAGGGTCTCCGTCTTCTCCCGCAGGGTCGACACCAGCAATTCCTAAGGTTCGCATAAAAACTATCAAGACTTCTTCTGGGGAGATCAAGAGAACTGTTACTAGAGTGTTGCCAGAAGTTGATTTGGACTCTGGTAAAAAGCCAGAGCAGAGTGCTTCCATGGTAACCTCCATGACATCTCTCCTGTCCTCACCAACTTCCGCTGCTGTTCTCTCCTCTCCTCCCAGAGCTCCTCTGCAGTCCTCTGTTGTCACCAATGCAGTTGGATCTGCAGAACTTGCCCCCAAACAGGTCACTATCAAACCCGTGGCTACTGCCTTCCTGCCTGTTTCAGCAGTGAAAACAGCAGGTTCCCAAGTGATCAACCTGAAGCTGGCTAACAACACCACAGTGAAAGCCACTGTCATCTCTGCCGCATCCGTGCAGAGCGCCAGCAGCGCCATTATCAAAGCTGCCAATGCCATCCAGCAGCAGACGGTCGTGGTGCCAGCATCGAGCCTTGCCAGTGCCAAACTTGTGCCAAAGACAGTCCATCTTGCCAACCTTAACCTTTTGCCTCAGGGTGCTCAAACCACCTCTGAACTGCGCCAAGTGCTAACAAAACCCCAGCAGCAAATCAAGCAGGCAATAATTTCTGCAGCAGCCTCCCAGCCTTCGAAAAAAGTGTCTCGAGTGCAGGTGGTGTCATCTCTACAGAGCTCTGTAGTGGAGGCGTTCAATAAGGTGCTGAGCAGTGTCAATCCCGTACCAGTTTACATCCCAAACCTTAGCCCCCCTGCCAATGCCGGAATCACGCTACCAACACGAGGTTACAAGTGTTTGGAGTGTGGCGACTCGTTTGCTCTTGAGAAGAGCCTGACCCAGCATTATGACAGGAGAAGTGTGCGAATTGAAGTGACTTGTAATCATTGTACAAAGAATTTAGTTTTCTACAATAAATGCAGCCTCCTGTCCCATGCTCGTGGGCACAAGGAGAAAGGCGTCGTGATGCAGTGTTCCCACCTGATCCTGAAACCAGTCCCAGCAGATCAAATGATAGCATCTCCTTCCAGCAATACTGCTGCAGCCGTGCTCCAGAGCCCAGGAGGAGCTGGCACGCACTCCGTAACAAAGATCCAGTCTGGCTTAACTGGGACAGTGATCTCGGCCCCCACGAGCTCTCCTGTCATTCCAGCTATGCCACTAGATGAAGATCCATCGAAACTCTGTAGACATAGTCTAAAGTGTTTGGAGTGCAATGAAGTTTTCCAAGATGAGACATCTCTTGCAACTCATTTCCAGCAGGCCGCAGACACAAGTGGACAAGTAGAGTATCCTATGTTTACATTCCAGTGTTTCATCTTAAAGCCTAGGAGACTTTGGATATGTTTTTACTTTCATTTAGCTGTTAATTATCTGAACCTCTGTGATTAAAATGATAAACGAAAACCACAAAAAGTCTTGCAAGCACTTATATAGTGAATGTCAACATATTTTAAATAAGACTTAGAATCTTTTTAGGCCCTGAAGTCTGAAATTGACGCTGTATAGTTTTGCTAAAATTTAGCATTAGCTTTCTTACAGCTGAACGTTATAATACAGAAAATAATAATGGGTTTTACTAATAATATTTTAATGCTTCTTTCTGTGCTTTGGAATTTGACTAGCCCGAGGAATCCACTTAATTGGCACCCTCATTAACAGCCCATCTATTCAACCTGAATGATAGCTTTAAATGAGTCATTCTCCATTGGTCTTCAGGTTTTAGAGTTTTCACCAACTGCCCTAAATGAGTGAGGCATTCCCCTCACGTGCAGGAAGGGACTCAGGCAGTGACAAATGGCACACTGACTACTGACAGGAATGCCTGCTGTTTGCCTCAGGTCTTCCTCAGAAAGTGCAAAATGCTGTTCTCACTGGCACTCCTTCGCCTTCGTTTCCATGTGACCATTGGTTTAGTTGATTGGGTTTCTTTTCCTCTTACAAGTGCTAATGAGTTCAACTTAAAAGCCATTTGAAAATTCTTTACTAATGTATGTGGCCTGACCTGAAAGAAATACGTCATTCAATAAAACTTAATGTTAATCAGTGTGCGATGTATTTTATAATCCTGGAAGAGTGAAGGTGGTTAAATTATATGGTTGGATCTCTGTTGGGGTGTGCCAATTAAAAGGGATTCTGGTGTGTTTCAAAGCATTCAGGTGAGCTTGGTGCTCCAGCTTCTTGCTGCAGGGGAAGCTGAAAACCTGCAAGCATGCTCAAGACAGGAATGCCTCAGGAATATTCCTGGGAATCACACAACAGTGGACAGGCAAAAGATTTTTAAGTCCTGCAGTTAGGAAAATACGCACTAGTCCTAGGAGCACAGGCAGGTTCCTGTCAGGATCTATTGACTACACATAGGACCTATTCTGTACCACGAAGCAGCTCCACTGCACCTTCCACTACAGGTAGTAAAGAGATTTGCATGTGGAAATAACCTTGATTATGTGGCTCTGTCTTGGCTCCTCCCTTTAACTGGCTAGCAGTCAGACTGAAATAGCCTGGATTCCCAGTGGAATACCATGCAAGTGAATTTCTCTTTGTAAGATACTACAAGTGTGCCTACCTAAAGGAGTTTCCTTCAGCAGAACATGTTCATCCATAGATGTTGCTGCAGTTCTGAGCAGGATCTGATGGCTGACCATGACTATATTCTGTACCAGCTCGAGTTACTTTGGATTTTTAGCTAACGATTTGCTGGTGCATAATAAGCCCATTAGGTAACATTCCATCTAAGCTCCAGCAGTCCTTGTAAAAACCTTTTGGTTTTGGTAGTGGAAAATCAAACAAGTAAGAAGGCCCCAAGACAAAGCAACTGGATGAGAGATGGAGAATGGGTTGGGAGGATGAGGCCAAAATAGAAATGGAAAAAGAAAGAGAACAAAGATAAAGCGATGTTCTCGCTTTCGGGGTGGGGGGATTTTTGTCTTTATGGCCAGGTAAACTGAACCTTTTGTCCGTCCCTTTCTCCCTCTCTCTGGTGCTTTTTCCCTGTTGCTGCTGAGTTTGCTCTCCATACATGTCCTGTTAGGTACTGTTTATCTTGGTGATTTCCTTACTAAAGGAAAGCAATTGTGATGTTCACAGAATGTCAAAATGCAGCCGCAGGGAGGTGGAGAGAGAAGTGTGGGTACTGCTGAAAAAGAAGGGAAGCCCCTGGAGCTGCAGGAGCAGCTGGCATTGCCTGCTGCCTGTCAAGGTGTTAGCGTCTCCTCATGGAAACTTGCTCTGCTCTAAGAGCTGCAGGTTTAAAAAAACCAGTGCAAAGCACTGGAGGAAAAGAAGCTATTTTCATGTTCTTCCATTTGAAAAGAACACTCGTAATAAATGTAGTTTTAAATGTTCTTTGTTGAAATATCCTTTTATATATTAATTAATCAGTTTTTGTAGTCCTTTTCATATGTCAAGCAGCAGCTGTTTTTTTACATCGTGTTTGGTTGCATCCTGTAGGGGTGGTATTTCCTGGAGAAAGACTGTGTAGACATTTATTACTAAGTATTTTGCTCCTTTTTCTTTAGATGTTACCTCTTGAGAAGCTTGGATGAGAAATACTCTGACTTGTTTTCCTTCTTAGTGCCTGGCACTGGCTTTTTGCTGTAAAACTGCCGTTATGGTAGGGGGAAGAAGACAAGAAAGTTAGATGAGATTGGTATTTTTTTCTTTGGAAGGAAGGAAGAAAGAATAAACATTTAGACTTTGCAAAGAAGTAATAGGAAAAAAGGTTATTTGCAGCTTACTATTCTTTCTAGTGCCTATCTAATTGCTCCTGAAATGGAAAATGTATAGTTTTGTGTTTTCAGTGAGTAAGTAGCTGCTCTTACACTCCTGTTATGAAAGTAGAGTGTTTTGTTAGAAATAAACAATGGTAGAACAATCCTAGCAATGAAAATACGTTCCCTATAAAGTTGTTACCTTTCTGTAATGTTTTATTGCCATTAATATTCCTGTTAAAGGAATATTAACCTAAAGGAATATTAACCCTCACTCACTGACAGGTTTTCTGGCTGAACAAAACCCTCATCTGCTTGCTGGGGGGATAAGGCAGCAACTCCAGGCTACTGAATGTTAGTATTTCTCTTTAGTTACAGATAGGAGTATATAGCTCCCATGGAAACTACATAGCTCATTTCCCTTCATACTCAGCGTTCTTGTGTATCTTTATTTTCCACCTCCACCATTTTTCCTTCTAACCCTTTTTTTTTTCTGAAACTTTGACTTTAAATGCAGGCAGGTGATGATTTTCACAAACTGTGTTTTATTTTGGTGTGGGTTGGAATGAGAGAACTGGAAGTTAATGCCACCTTAAGCCCAAAATAAAATGGTAAGCAAACATGCTGAATGCCAGAATTTCACAGTAGATGCTTCTTGTTCTGCTGTAATCAGTTACAATTAAACATTTTCTGTACGCATTGAAATAGCAGAGCAGGGGCCTTAACTAAGAGCGTTATTGGCATGTTGGGTCAGCAGATGAGTCTGGCAGCTTGCTGCAAAATCAGGAAGATCCCTGAGCTGGGGCTGGAATGTCATGTGGCTCTTCTGTGGCATCACTGGTTTCCTTCAGAAGTCCTGCAAGCCGAAGGCTTTGGAAGGACTGTGAAACCTCCAAATGTTTCTCTTACTGGAATAAGAAGTTCTGGTTTGCTGTTTTCTTACATAATCAAATAATGCTCCAGATTCTCCAGTATTGTATTGCAGCTTGTTAATACAGGAACAGCCGAACAAAGATTTGGGGAATGGTATTGACCTCAGTAAATGTGGCACTTATGGCTGGTCAGAGGGTTTGGCCTTTAAGCTGAACTTTAAGTTAACACCCCAAAACAGTTCTGGTCAGCCTGTGAGTCCCCCACTTCTGGCCACTGTTTGGTCAATTAAGGCCAAGTATTTGGCATTTCAAAGTGAATTATTTCTGTGTGTCTGAATACAGCTGTGCTGTGTCCTAAAGGCTCTGAGCAGGTGCCAGTCTGAAATCCCTGTAGTTAGCTGAACTTGGGCAGAGCCTTGCAGTACAGCAGTACATGTACCCGTGCTGAACACTACTGTAGGTGGGCTGGCAGGAGTGCCAGTAGAACCTGCATTGCAGTGATGACAGGTTTTCTTTGCTTAACATGCTGTATATTTAATGGTTTGCATTTTGCCATCTTGCAGTGTCAGGACATTGTAGAACTCTGTATGGAGACTGTGTTCAAACACACCAGGCCACAGTGCTCCCAGAGGATTTATTTTAGGATTTCTTTGTGCATATGTTAGTTAATAATTTATAATGCAGCTCTGGAGATCTTTTTTTGGTCAATATTCTGGCAGAGTGTACACATCACTACATATGGCAGAGTCTTGGATAGAACATTCCTAAAAATATGCAAATACATGTTCAAAAAATACTGATGTCATGAAGGAGTCTTGGGTTTGATTTTAAACCATTGCAGGACACTGGTGAGATTCACAAGTTCCAAGCTGAAAGAGACAGTGGTAGTAATTTGATTCTGGAGTTGTATGTAGGCCCGTTGCCACTATCAAGGTAATCTGGGAAAGCACCTGAGTAATATTTCTGTAAACCCATGTGCATCTCCCGTGGTCAGTGGTGTATGAAGGAGCTTTGTGGCCCAGAATGCCAGTCAGTCTGGCTTCCAGCACCTGCCAGCTCTGTCAGCAGGGCTTGTGTTTGTACTTGGCTACTGCTTTGGGTCTCATCCCAGCTATGACATTTAACCTTTATTTACTGTATTGCAGTGTTTGACACAAGACGTTACGTAGAGCTGAACCAAACCTTTTGTCTCATCTATTCTGGTTTATCATTTAGAAGACATGCAATATCTGCCAGATGCTGCTTCCTAACCAGTGCAGTTTTGCATCACACCAGAGAATTCATCAGCATAAATCTCCATACACGTGTCCTGAATGTGGAGCAATCTGCAGATCTGTCCACTTCCAGACCCATGTCACTAAGAACTGCCTGCATTATACCCGAAGAGTTGGGTTTCGGTCAGTATAATGATTCCTTTTGTTGTCAATTTATATATAATTTATGGTTTTTAAAGTGATGTTCCATTCTCATAAGCATTATTTGGACAGTACCAGCTTTATGGGTTTAAGGTTGTCATGGCAACAGCACTGTTAGTACTAAAATTTTGGAATAAATACGTCAGAATTCTGCTTTGTTTTGGGCATCCACTTTTGTATATGATTAAATCAGAATATTAGCTAGTGTCACACAGATTAGGGACTTCACGGTTTGTAAAGTCTAGAGAATTCAGATGCTTGATCTTAATTTCAGGTTTTTAAAAAATCTTCTTGAGTTTTTTCAAAACATTGAATTTTAGACTGTTCTCTCTGGTAGAACAGTAATTTTCAGTACTTCCAGAATGTATGGTCGAGATGTTGATGGGCATACTCCACGTGTCTGGTTATTCTCTTTTTTGTGGGAAGTCAAGATTCCTTGGCTGTACATCACTTGTAAATTACCTTTCTCAAACAGCCTTGTCTTTTGGTTCTGCTTTGTTACTCTTCAGTTTCCCTTTGACTTTTACATTTCCCTGTAATGGCAACTCACTGAGAAAATGGGGAGCAGAGGCATTTCAGAGAGATGTTTAGTTTTGAAAGACTTGAAAAAATGTTTTCTCTTAGAATTTTCCTTGCACTGAATGGCAGGCAGCGCAGCAAGAGATCAGAAGAGCTGCCCCTACCCGGAGCTTTGCTCAGCACTCCTAAAACACGTCCACTTTACCCTGTCTGCCGGGAAAAAGGCCATTCTAAATCTTAAGGCAGGTAGCTCCTTCCACCCTTAAAAGTGCCACAGTTCATTTTCCAGGATGGCTGTGCAATCTTCCCCTAAGGGAAGAAAGCATTTTTACTGCATCAAGCCTCTGTTTTCATCTTGAATCCATGGCCTGACACAACTCCAAGCTCTTTTCATTTCTTTGGGTTCTTTTCTTTTACCCTTTCCTCTTCAAACAGTAGTCTGTCTTGTCCTTCATTTCCTCCATCTGCTTCCTGCAGTCCACTGCCCTTCCCTCTAATCTGTGTCTCTTGGGTTTGTACACGGAATCACCTCTAGGGACTCCTTTTTCTGCCCCAGTAACACCAGCAGAACCCCAGATCCTGCACTGGGAATCTTAAGTCACTAAACTTTTCAAGATGTCTCATAAACATCTCATGTCACACTGAGTCAGAATTTCTTGATCTGGTGAGACTAAATCAAAGTCACACAGGCAAGCAAAAGCAGTCTCTGGGAATGTTGCTGTCTCCCTCCTTAGACTCCTCAGCCTCTCCTTACAGCTGCAGTGCTTTTGCCTAAGGAGCAGCATACACCATCCTGCCTTTCCAAAGGGACTCTGCCAAGAAGTTCCCTTTGGTTCCAGTGATTTAGGCTAGATGTCTGCACTGAATCATCTGAAAACTTCAGCCTGAAATTTCACTGCATCCGGCCAAGGTGAAAGCAAGAAGCTGTTTGAACAGTCCCTAAGAGGAAGGCCTGGTCTTTAGGAACTGTGTAATATACAATGGTGGATGCTGAGGATCAGCTGTTACATGGCATCACTAGAGAATAAAGTCAAGCCCTGGCATGGGGAGGTGAAAATGCCACCCGGCTCTCCGGAGGGACACTGAGGAGTAGATGTGTTATTGAGAGCATCACGCTTTATATGGTTGTGAAGTGCTCAGCTCTGTACAAGCACAGAAGATCTTAACAGAGCCAAAAAAGACCAGAATGATCTGCTTTAGAGAATGCATTGGTAAGCAGAGACTAGATGGGTATAAACTCAATGAATAGTATTAAGAGTATAAATTAAATGCCTGGAAAAAGAAAGGATGGTATTTCTTAATATTCAAGGGTGATGAATTTTAAAAGGAAAATAGGATCCTCGATTGCAATGCAGAACTCTATTTCCTGCTTTATTGGTATCATCAGGGCACTAAAACGATTGAAAAATTAAAATTACATTTATATGACAACAATCATACTGCCATGATAGATGCTAAAATTAAAATTCTGGAAGGGTGGAGGCCTTCTACATTTGAAGAGTTTGTGAAAGTCTGACTGCAAAATACCGATCAATAAGAAATTGTCTCATTTGACAGGTAATTGCTGATTGCACTATGTTCTTGGACTGATTTGGGACCATTTGGTACTGGAGATGTAGGGCATTAAAGGGGACCGTTGTGTATAAAAATTCTTATAATATTAATTCAATTTTTTAATCATTTCATTTTAGAATAGATGCGGAAAGGTCACAGATTTTCGACACAGTAGAAGTATGTTTTTGAAAACTATTTTCCGAATTCCAATATGATATATTGATCTGGTAGTAGGGATTTGGTTTAGTTTTCCTGAATTTCAATCCAAGTGCTGATTTGATTACATGTGCAGAAAATCATTACCAGTAGATCTTCATTAAATCTAAACAAGGGAAATGGTAAAAATATTTTCCTTACTGGTTTTCCATTTGGTGGTAGTTTCTGAATTGCTGTGGTGTACTTTAAACAATACCCTGCATGTGATAAAAATGTTTTCTGGAAAATCTCTTTCCAAATTTGCAGAGGATTTAAGCATTCTTTCTGCAATCAATAGAGTATTTGTCTGTTGACCCTTTTATCTGTTTTATTGTAATAACATAAAAACATGTTCTGACCTTGTATCTCTTAGAATTTCAAATGAAAATGTGAAATTTCTTTCTCCTTACTTTATGATCCACAAATCACTAGTTGTGTTGATTCTTATGGGGTTGTTTAAATTGATAGAGTAATATAGTTTTATCCAGTTTTTATCCATGTGTGTTTCTCTCTTTCCTTTGCTTGAAAATTTGTGTTGATTACGTCCAGCACTGCTCAGGGCAGGGTTGCACTGACTCTCCTCCGCTCTCTCCGCAGCTGCGTGCACTGCAATGTTGTGTACTCTGACGTGGCGGCACTCAAGTCTCATATTCAAGGTTGTCACTGTGAAGTCTTTTACAAGTGTCCTATCTGTCCCATGGCATTTAAATCTGCTCCCAGCACACACTCCCATGCCTATACACAACACCCGGGTATCAAGATAGGCGAACCAAAGTAAGCAGAATTCATCTTGTACTGCACTTGCCTGCATTTGAATGAGCTTTGAAATTGCATTCTGTCCTGTGCTTGCAGTTGTAACAGTCACCTCTGACAGCCACCAGTTTGTCAGCCTGCTGGTAATGGGGATTTGTGTATTGCTTTCATGAGTTTTCAGCTGGCAGTTCATTGGGCAAAGGTGACATTTCTCTGAATGCACTAGCAGGTCTTTAAGCACTGCATGCTACAAGAGAGTGATTGCAAAATGTAATTACACAAATGATTTGGACAGGTGGCCAGAGTGTTGCTCATTCTGTTGTTTTAATCTGCTTAGCTCATCTGCATTTTTACTGTGAATTAAAATAATGTGATTCCAAAAAGAGCTGCTAAGTCTCATCAGTGCTTATGTGGTAATTTTCATAACGTGGTTGAAAAGTTGAGGAAAAGCGATTTTATCTGTTTATATAAGCTTTTTTCCAATAGGTAATCTCTTTTTGGCTTAAAGCAGAAGTGGTTCTGTTCTGTAGCTAGGAAAGTTGGCCAAAAGGTGGTAGTTTTCTAAAGGTGGTGACACAGGGCACTGGTGGGACTCAGCTTCAGGGTCTTTTTTTGAAGCTGTTGGACACTGGTAGGCTCTGCTGAAGGCACCAGGTGCTGCTGTGTGTGCAAACCCCTCCAGCCCTCGGGTCTGAGCCTCTCTAAGCACCCCTTCTCGTCCATCTGCTCCTTCCTCACTGCTACGAGTGCACTGTTCAGAGCAAACAGATTAAGCTCTGTGTTCTCTCTGGGGCATGCACAGAGCACCAGCATGGTAACAACTTGCAGGCTCAAGAACACAGAAGGTATCATGTGATGTAATAACCAGCTATCCTAAGAGTTCAGTTTCTCACTGTTTCTTCTAACATATTAACAGGAGATTTTTTTCTTTGTTTACACCTTCATCAAAGCAAAATGGCAACAAACTTGCTGTGTCTGATACCAAATGAAGGCATTTCTGCCTAGTGGGAAATGATACCTCATTTTAATTCAGGATGGTATCATCAGTCAGAGGCTGTGAGATACCAACATTTAAAACTTTTTTCAGGTTCCCATAGTTCTCATTAGAGAAATCCAAAAGATTAAGATCACTGTTTGTGTAAGATGCTACACATATGAAAAGTGAACGGTGCTTGGATCTGCCAAACTGTTTCTGATCAGGTTCATGAATTAAGTATTTTTTCATTAGTTTTCTTTCCATATAGATGCACTTATAATTGTATTTCTTTACAAATTTATTTTGATTATAAAAAAATGAAATGAAATTTTATTAAGTACTACGGTAATAAGTCACAGAATCCATAGTTGAGCACTCCTCTTAAGAAATGGTGTTTCCTTTAAATTGGTCCGTTTTAATCAAGATGCTGCCTTAAGCTCATGCAGAGTGACTGGTAGGATTTTTCCAGCCCTTGCAGTGCTCAGAGTTCTTGGCCTGCCTAGTGCTGAGCAGAGCTGACCGGTTGTATTTGCGGCAATACGTTCACATTTGGGTTAACTGTGCTGCATCATGGAGCACGCAGGCTGCATGACTGGCACCCATTGCAAGCCTGCCAGCCTCATTCCTGACCCCAGGTGTGTGACACAGTCCAGGGACACTGGCCATGGCTTCGGCAGTGCCAGGACCCCATGGCTTCTGAGGGACTCTGTAGTAGGTCACACTCTTGTGTTTACAGGAATTGGGCTCCCGGGGAATCTGCCTGCCTGCCTCTGGCATTTACTTGGAACTGTGTGATTTACAATTACATTACAAACAGTTGCTTCAGAACAGATGCTCTAAACTATTTGGTGTATGAAAAATGACTTTTATATGCAGGGATTCTCAGTGGGATGAAATGAGATTATTTTAATCTAGGGAAATGGATGGCTGTCTTGTCTTTCAACTCTGGGAAGCTCTCTCCTATAACACACTCTAAGCTTTGGTTTCCCAGAAAACCACAGAGATGATCTTTTTTTTCAGTAAACAGTGTTTAGGAATGGCACTAAGATATTTTTCATGGCTGATCTCTTTTTGAATACTGGAGAAATTCTTGTTTATCAAGCTGAATTACAGATATTTACTGTGTTATTGGTAAAAGTGTATTATCCCACAAATTTGAGAAGAAATACTATCCTTTGGTGCAGAAGCTTTCCAAATGCTAAATATCTTTTATGTGATTGAAAGTATTTTCCTGTGAGATCACGTATGTATTTATTCCAAGATAATATGTGAATTTGTTAAACAGATTTTTGGGACGTGAAAAGGCCATGCGCCTGCTTTGGTGTGTACTGTGGGGCACCAGCAGTGCTGAGTAACCAGTCTGGGGATGGGAGGGGACGGGATGGGATGGGATGGGATNGGCAGTTGCATGTTAAACACTGACTACTTAAATTAAAAAAACCCAAAACCAGCACACATGGTTGCATGTATGTTGTTAAGGATTGAAAATAATGCTTTTGCTGTGTCTGAAGGAAATACTCCAGGTGTGTAGTCATAACTCGTACTGTGAGGTGTGTTGGTATGAATTTAAGTGCGTACAGTCATTGCCCAGAGACTTGTCTGAAATTTGGATCTTTACCAGATAGTTCTGCTTCTGTGAAAGCAGAGTAGAGTACTTTAGCTGCCATAGAAAATACATAAATTCAGCTCTTGGTGTTTTTAGAGTTACAGTTTTTATATGCGATAAATTCAGAAAGGTGTCAAATTTTTTTGTAGCAGATTCACTAGAGATCTGCAGTGAAGGGTTCACCACAGAAAGCAGGACAATCGTACATTGATCATCAGAGGTTGCTGTGTAAATAATACTTTTATCTTAGCATATGTGAGAAACTGAGACCACTTGATACCACAAAAATAAAGTCTTTCCCAGTTAATATGAACAAGTATACTTCAGTTTTTCATTTGGAATTACAGGACAGCTTGGACATGGAAGCAATGCCCATGTTCTTGTCATCTGGAAACACAGTGCAGAGTGATCCCTAGAGCTCTGGAACAATGCACTATCGGTGATAATTACTTAAAGAGATATGGAAAGGACTAGGAACATTTATGTGGCTAATGAGATTTAGCACTTTAGCAGGCAGGGGGGTTTGTGGGTTGGGTTTTTTTTACCGGAAGTTACTCTTTAGGACAGGGGAAGCACCTGTTGCTGTACTGACCACCTGTGGTTGGGTTTCTTTTATTTTAGCTAAACTTTCTCTGCAGCACTATGGATTAAATGGCTTAGATTTCTCTCTCATCTGATGATCTGTGGTTAGAAAACTGCTGTCAGAACAGGAGGCTGAGGGACCTAAGTTCAAAAGTCACATGTGCTCCAAGAGTTTGGTGGTGTCTCTACATTTCTATGACAGATTCATCAAGGCTTGGAATGGCAGATCAGGGAAATCCTGTCCTGCACTATTGGAGCTTCAGGGCAGTGACAGAGTCTAGGCTTGGCATTCAGGAGCCCCAAAGGCATGAACATTGTCAAAATTATATGTATCTTGACGTATGTTACTAACTACTGCTGAATGAATCACTCCCTTAAAACATACTGCTTTTGTAACCTGGAGCTGGGATATTATCCTTTAGCTACAATGTGAGTTCAGAAACTGAAGATGTTGAACTGTCAGAGTATCCTGAGCAGTTGTTGTTGTTGTATATGTAACTGGCACATGCTGTTGTTTTCTGGCTTCTTGTTTGCTGTTTTTAAATTACTTTTTTCTATTTTTCTGTTTCTTCTACTGATCTGGTGTTTTGAAATTGAAGGATGTTTTGAATTAGTTTAACTTTTTTCAGGCACTGTGAAACTATTGCTTAAACAGATCTTAGATCTGTGATGAGAAAAAAAGTTAATGTCATGATTCTTGCAAATAGATCATCAACATGACTGACATTGTTTATTGTACTTCTGTTTTTAGAATAATATATAAATGCTCTATGTGTGACACTGTGTTTACTCTACAACCTTTGCTCTATCGCCACTTTGATCAGCACATTGAAAACCAGAAGGTGTCTGTTTTCAAGTGTCCAGACTGTTCTCTTCTATATGCACAGAAACAGCTTATGATGGATCATATCAAGGTGTGTAGGCATCTTCTCTTGTTTCCTTCATAGATACCATTTGTCATGCAATATATGCTGTGAGAACATACTGTGAAAAGGCACAGAATAACAGGAAGACTGCTGAGAGACATGTTAATAATTCTGAGGGGGTAATCTGTGAATATTGTTCTCAAATGTTAAAATGTTATATTTTGTCTTGTCTTCAGCATATCTGTGATCATTCAGTTGGTTTTTCTGTAAGAATGTTGATTTTGGTATACTGGGAATATCTCAGCTAGTCTGATCCTAACAAATATTGAGCTTTATTTACAGTATTCTAAGTATTACTCCAATTGTTAGGAGCTGAGAATGCTAAGTGCATCACAAAACCAAACCTTTGATGTTCAGAATTCACCAGGAAGCAGTATGTTGCTGGATGCAGAGGTTATCTGTGTGTATTCACATATGAACATGAACACGTGCGCTTTGAAAAAACTCCAAGTGGATTTCCTCATAAACACTGTTGACAGCTAAAGATTCACTGTGATCCTTGTAAATCCTGGTTTTAAGGATCAGCAGCCCCCTGGCTATCATTTGTTCGCTGTGTGTTTGACACAGACTGTTACCTCATATGATACAGACCAAAGCTGAGTTTTTTATGCCTTATTAACCCCTGGTGCCTGAACCCAGCCCTACAGTCCAGAATGGCACCATGGAGCTCGCTGCGTTTCTCTGGCCGTGACACAATTACTGAGTACAATTTCTCTACAGCAAAGTGGAAAACCAGACATCTTTTTTGGCTGCTGAAACCATAATTTTACATTTTAATCCATAGAATTCTCTAAAGTTGTGTTGAAAATAAGATCACAAGTCTTGAGAAAACCAGGTGGTCTTAAAGCCAGTATTCAGCTTGAGGAGGAGATGAAAGAAGGGCTGAGCCAAGATGTTCAGATGTTCACAAGGACTGGATATTTTCTTTGTTTCTGAACTAGTAGCACTAGTTCTTGCATGTTTACTGCAAGATATCTTAGATGGTCCTCTCATGCAGCAATGCAAAGCTCTGTTTTCTATTTCCTTTGATCTACTCAGATGGTTGGAGTTTTTTTCACTAAACAGGCAAATTCTGTGTATTGCAGTGTATGTCTTGTTTCTGTAATTAGTTTTTCCTGACTCAGATATTACTAGAAAAGTATTGTTATATCTGTACATAAGTACTTCTGTAAGACCTGAAGACAACACTTTTAGGAGCTCAGTCTGACTGCAGTTAGGGCCAGAAGCTATCTTGACAGAAATCAGGCTGTTCAGCATCTCACATTTTTAAGACATGCTCAGCTACTTGGGCACTACTTAACTTCTTTGGCTTTAGTGTTCCATGCCAGTACTTGAACTTTCAACCAGTGGGGTTTTAGCATGATTCACTATAAATGATTCGGACATTTTTGAGACTAAAATTAGAGGATTACAGAATACATGTGCAGTAGCAGTATTGCTGGTTTTGCATTTAGGATGTGTGTATAGTAGTAGGGACTGAAGCTAAGCAGTGTAAATTGGAGTTCAGTTAAGGGGGACTAAAAAAACAGTAACAGGTTATAGATAAAAGCAGAAAAGAATTCGGGGAGAGGATAAAAGCACAAAAGGACTCGGCGGGAGTATGAGTGCCAGACAGAGGCAGAGCTCAGCTGCACAGAAGGTAATGGATTGGTATGGCTAGACATAAACCATCTAGGCAGAGACAGACCTGGGTGAAAGTAGGACAGAAAGGAACAGAAGGAAGCTCAGGAGGAGGTTATTTATTTAAAGCTACAGAAAATAACCCAGAATAATTCCTGCAGATATCAATATTTCTTGATGGCAAAATGTAAGTCTCATTTTCCTGTAATAACTCGCTACAAGAGAAGTTCCAGCAGCCAGTGAGAGCAGGTGGTGAAGGACTGCACTGGCCTAGCCTGGCCTGGCCTGGCCTGGCCTGGTCTGGAGGTGTAATGCACTCTGTTTGGCCAGCACTGGGAATCCATACTATGCTTTAATGCTCTTGGTGTAGTTTCAAATAAGAAATTAAATTTCAAGTATTGTATTTAAAAGACATTTGGAAAGTTGAGCACTAACAGTTTACATGCTGACAGGTTAGGCTGGAATGGAATCTCCAGGTCAGCTTCAGTTGCCTGAGAGTACAGGAATCTTGTTTTCTCCTCTCCTGTGCAGTGGGATACTAAAGCCAGCCTACTCCTTTACTATACACCTGCACTTTGCTCTTAGTTGTTGGTCCTGGGCACTTTGCTTTTTACTAAAAGTTTAGGGGGGCGGTTTGTTAATTACTGGCTTTTCTTGTATTTAAAAGCTGTTAAATCAAAGAACATGTTCTACTGATGAGGTTGATACTTGCCCTAGAGCCAGTGGGTAGTCCCAAGAGCCAAAGTATTTACAGAAGAACTTGTATCAGATTGATACTCCTATATTCCCAGAATCAAGAATGTAATGAATGGGTTTTACCTGAAGGAAAAATAATTCTGTTTGGGGTGGTTAAAAGTATCCTCCAAAAGGGTTATAGTAAGGGTAAGTAGGTGAGAGGATCAGAACACTTGTCCCAGTAAAGGACAAGCCTTTCAGATGTGAGACCTCCCTGTTCAGCAGTTGATTAGCTCTGGGCTGCAGTCATCCCTGCTGGCCCACAACCTTCCTCATTTCTGTCCCATTTCCTCAAATGGAACTTGGACACACAGCTGAGGCCCCCTAGCCCTTCCTGAACAAGTCATTTTGTTGGAAGGCTCGGGTGTCACACCAGCACACTACACTGGTTTGGAAATGTGGGAAGGAGGAGTTCTTCCCTTCTTACTGACCATTGACTTAAAGTGCAGACATAAGTCCCTGAGGAAAGCTTCCCACCCAGGAGCTTCAGGGGCTGGAGAACAGCTGCTCAGACCCCTCTGATCTGCTTTGGGGCCCTGTCAGCCCCACACACTTTGGCTTCTAAGGGCTGTTAGCAAGGTAGCCCTAAATGAGCGTGCTCATAACCTGACTGGGGAGTAAGGCAGGGCTTAACCTCGGCCTCAGCATAAAATGTTAATATATCCTAAATTACATAGTTGTGTGATGTTTCCAGAGTTGCCTTGTCTTATTTACCAATATGCCAAGTCAACATTTGGTCAGTAAAAAAGCCTTTCCTTCTTGGAAAACTCCAGTCACATAGTCTGGAATGAGGATGCTGAACTAATACGTCAGGTAAGTAAAGCAAGAAATTAAACTTAACTTAAAGTACTTCTTGAGCCCTTTTTTCCTCCCTGTTAAACCACAACTTAAACTTTATCTACAAAGTAAGTCTCTTATTTTTTTGTGAAAATACCTGCATATGGCATCTGTTATTGTTAGGTCGTGCTAGGTCTTGCCTTTAGTTAACCCTGTTTCTTTAAGAATGTGATCTGATGATAATAGTATGCCAAAGAAGTAACTGAAGGCTTTTGGTTGAGTACAGCTCTGTATGTCTATGTTATTTTTGTACCTTTTTTTTTCCTCTCTTTTATTGTAGTCTATGCATGGAACTTTGAAAAGTGTTGAGGGGCCACCAAACCTGGGGATAAATCTGCCTCTCAGTACTAAACCCACAACTCAGAACTCAGCCAGTCACAACAAGGACGACACAAAATCTGTCAACGGAACAGAAAAGCTGGAGAAGAAGTCTCCTTCTCCCATAAAGAAAGCAGAGCCTAAAAAAGTCGCTAGTCCTGGGTGGACATGTTGGGAGTGTGACAGGCTCTTCACTCAGAGAGATGTTTACATCTCCCACATGAGGAAAGAACATGGAAAGGTAAAGGAATATATTCAATTACAAAACAGTGAATTAAACCTGAAAGGTGAAGTATTTGTTTCTAAATTCCGTTTGTGTTTTTGCAAATAATTCCCTGAAGTCCCAGCATTATTATTCTCTATTCTTATATCTATTTAATCTTTTTTGCTTTGGCTGCTTAGTTTTTTTCAGTTTCTACATCATTCTACTGAGAAAATCAATTGTAGGCATGTTCATTCAGTACCAGAAATTTTTCAAGATGGAAAGAGTGAGAGATATTGCTGTATTTCATCCAAGCCATCTAATCTAATCCAGGTTCTTATTTCTTCTTCGTGCCTCCTCAGTTCCCTCTCTTTAAGGTGGTGTGGTGAATGTGGCAGTGCTGGGGTAATGGTTGGACCCTATCTTAAAGATCTTTTCCAACTTAAACAATTTGATTCTATTCTGTTCTGAAGCTCAGTGCCTGTTAGCCTCAGGGAGTGGAGACTCAGTCTTGTTTTACTGGTCCAGTGAGTGCCAATTGGTGTTTCATTTCAAGGCAGACACATTCTGCAGTTGAGCTGTTGCTCTGATCTTACACTTGAAAGTTCAGCTGAGTTAACAAGTTGAATTTTGTATTTAAAGCAGCTGGACTTGAGATATCTTACTTAAAATGGATTGAAAGTGAAATATGGGAATGTTTCATCTTCAGGTCAGCAGAGAGACTGTTTGATGTTCTTCCTGCATTCAATAGCATTTCCAGTTAGATGAAATTAAAAAGACTGGCAGGCAGGAAGGCAGTAGTGACCCTGCTTAGCTGTGGCAGGCTCCAGCCCCTTGCTGACATGTGCCAGCCACCTGCCAAGCCAGTCTTCACCTTTGCTGTGTCCTGGTGGCAATGCTGTGGCTCTTTCCTCAGCTGGGAACCAGGGAGTTAAACTGATGTACTGTGCTGCACTGCAGCAAAAAACCAGGACTGGGAGGGATAATAGGCTTACTTTGTCTAAGTGGAGGAGAAACACCCCGAGTGAAAATCCATAGTTTTCAGGATGCTAATGTGCTGTAATAAATGATTGCACATTTCCAGAGGTTTCTATTACAGTTATTATCTCTAAAGCTGTTCTGCAAATGATTTTATTCTGTTTATAAACATTTTATGGAAAAGCTGAAAATGCTGGACTACTGAGTGTCATCTTCAATTTTCTTAGGACAACTTCAAGCAAATAGCACCCCAGCATCCTTGCCTCCAGTAACTCCCACCCCATTCCTTCAGCTTCCTGCTGCCTAAATATTAACTCAGCAGAGCTTTTACTGGCAATCAGAAATGAATTTAAGACCGAATGCATGGTACATTTATGCAATTTTTAAAAACAAAGCAGCACAACCTCCCAATGAAACTGTCACTTCAGAGTGAACTAGAGAGCGATATTCAGTCTGATTCCATCCACAGCAGAGTAGCCAAAGGCATGTAAAATAAGGTTAGTAACATATCAATAATGCATTCTAAATATTAGCTTTAAATCTGTGTCTTTCTCTGTCTGATGTTAATGTGCAGTGTTACCTCAAGAACAGCCCTTATTATGAAATACTAGATAATTGTTGCACTCAAATCCTGGCCTGAAGGCCTCTTTCATTGCTTCCATTCAGGTGCTGGTTTTTATCCCCATTCAAGCAGTTCCTTGAATAATGCAGGAGGCAGATAGATACTAAAATGAACAGAAATACAACTCCATGTCAGATAGATATTAAAATGAACAGAGATCCAACTCCATGTCTTTCAGAAATGGGGGATACAGGCCAGGTGCTTCCCAACCTGTCAAATTTTTCAGCAGTTGTTAGCTTAGTCAAAAAGACCATGTTGAAAAACTAAACTTTTACTATAGAGAGAATAGAAATGAGCATAAGATAACCAAGTATGTTATATGGATCTAATAAATAGAGGAACTAATTTATAGTCTGATTTTCTTAAGAATGATAGATGTGGGTTAAATGCTCTAAAATGACCCTTGCAGAATGATTGCTTAAAACTGTAATTAAGCAATTCATGAGCTATTCACAAAATCCATTGTGATGCAAGGTATTTGAAAATACTTAGTTTCAAACTTCTAATTTCTGCTTTTGCAGGACCAGAGTGAAAGAGCTGTAACCCCTAGCTGATCCCAGGCTGGATTATGCAGAGGTATTCATAGGAGAGGTATTGCCATGTATATATTCTTTGGACAGATCCTTGAGTTTCCAGCCCTTTTTGGGAACTGTCTACACAGTTCACATTTTCTAGACAGATTCACATTTTCTGTATCCTTTCCTGAGGATCCTGGATGAAGGGAGCCAGCTGTAGGTTAGGAAATTTTGTAGCCACCTTGGTGTGACTGTCTGCCTGATCTTAAAAGTGCTGCCAAAAAAAGTTACCAGCCCAGATCAGGGATTGTTCCAACAAGCCTGTACAACTCGTGTCTGAAACTGGATCATGTGTGTCTGCCCTCCACCAGGCAGGCATATGCTGAGCTTCCTAGAACTTGTGTGCAGGTGTGTTTCTGTGAAAGGGCAGATGTTTTCTAAGTAGGAATTACCAACTCCAACTTGCTCATTGATCATCCTCTTCCTGTCAAGACAAGATGCTGTACAACAGATCGTGCTGCACTTAATCACAGAACTAATTTTTCAGTTCTTCTGGGTTTGGCTGCCATTGCAGAAACTAATGCCTCCAAAATCCTATTTGGGTCTCTATCTGGAGGCTCCTCGAGGAATTTAGAACAAGTCACAGCTGGCTACCCTACATAGTGCCCCCAGGTCCTGCTGAGCATCATCTTTCTCCTGCTTTTCTGACCACAGGCTTGATGCCTCTGCTCACTGCCACACAGCTACAATGTGTGATTGCTCTATCCTTCTCAGCTTCTTCCTTTCCTTTTTCCTTCTACTTGACCAGCTGCAACATCCATCCCACAGAATTCCCCAAACAGATGGCCATCAAGTTGGCATCAGATCATACTTCCCATTTTGTCATGACTTTCCTGAGCCCTGTTAATGTGTCAGTGTCTCTGAGGTTCAATTTTGGTCCTTCTTCTATGCTCTTCGCCCCTCCCTGCACGTGGCTGAGGAGCTCCTAGTCAGCAGCTGAGGACATGGTTTGGTGATGGGAAGGGAAAGTAAATCCCTCATCCTACTGCCTTTACTGATCCAGAATTAGTCCTCTGATCTTCCCTGTTTCTTTGGTGGAAGAAATTCTCTTCACCCACCGTCTGTGACACCAGTTTATAGCTAGGGACAGGTGTGTGTGCGTAGCTTGTGGTGGCCGCACTGCTTTGAAAGAGGTCCAGCTCTGATGAAGGAGGGGTGTACATGAAGTACAGTACCAAAACCAGGTAAGTGATGTTTCTTTCCTATTTATCAAAGGGTTCAACACATGCACCACTTTTACTGAGCTTTTTTAATGAAAGTCTTTCTCTTCTTTCTTTAAAGCAAATGAAGAAGCATCCTTGTCGACAATGTGACAAATCTTTCAGTTCATCCCATAGTTTATGTCGGCACAATCGTATCAAGCACAAAGGCATTAGGAAGGTTTATACATGCTCGTAAGTTCTGTTTTTATTTATTTAGAAATGGAATACAAAAACCATGGTTAGCTGAACATCTTTCCTTAACTGTGTAAGAGCCTGTGTCCCATTCTTTCAGATGCTCAAGACAGGCCAAACCAATTAGCTGTCTTGCCTGCAGAAACGGGTCAGGCTCCTGAGAGTGCAGTGTATAAAGTCTGCAATCTGAAACTTGGCTGAGCTGAGCGTTTGCAGTTCCACTTTGGGGAAACTGGTTTTCAGGAGTCTCTCAAATACCCAACCACTCTTCTAATCTACAAAAGGCACTTGTTAAGCATGACACTTGAATGTTTGTTTGTGTGTGTGTGTATCTGCAGGCACTGCCCAGATTCAAGACGTACTTTTACCAAGAGGTTGATGTTGGAAAAACATATTCAGTTGATGCATGGCATTAAAGACCCTGATGTGAAAGAAATGACTGAATCTACCAATATGGAAGAAAGGGAAGTAAAAGAAGACACAAAGGTAGTCACTTAGAAGACTCATTCAGTCACTGAGAATGATTTTTTTTGTGTGTATATATTCAGGATCTTTAAATAAATACAGGTGCTTTGATGCCATAAATGTCTCATCTTCTATGAAGTAGAACCCCAAAAGGATTGTGTATCAGAGTTGATCTAGAATCTGCCAAGGGAAAGGTTCTGATTTGCAAGTCAAAAATAGTTATGAAAAGAATTGCATATTTATGTTTACATGATACACCATTTCTGTCTTTTTGTTAGGTTCCTAGTCCAAAGCGTAAATTGGAAGAACCTGTAATGGAGTTCAGACCTCCACGAGGTGCAATCACTCAGCCGTTAAAGAAGCTGAAGATAAATGTTTTTAAAGTTCACAAGTGTGCAGTTTGTGGCTTTACAACAGAAAATCTTCTCCAGTTTCATGAACATATTCCTCAGCATAAATCTGATGGCTCTTCATACCAATGCAGGGAATGTGGACTCTGCTACACATCTCATGTGTCGCTTTCCAGACACCTCTTCATTGTACATAAGCTGAAGGAGCCTCAGCCAGTATCAAAACAGAATGGGTCTGGGGAGGATAATCAGCAAGAAAACAAACCCAATCATGAGGATGACTCGTCTGACAGTGGGGCATCGGACAGAAGATGCAAAGTGTGTGCAAAGACTTTTGAAACTGAAGCGGCCTTAAACACTCACATGAGAACACATGGCATGGCCTTCATCAAGTCCAAAAGAATGAGTTCAGCTGAAAAGTGATCAGATTGTTTGGGATGCAGAAATCTTGCTCCACATTGGAATACTAATGACATTTTTGCTACAGAAAGTTCAAGGTATAATAGTGTTAACAGTACTGTTCAGGCTGTTGCAATATATTCTGCATAAAAGTGTCCCCTTCACCTCATTGTCTATACCCTCAGAACCATTGAAGCAGTATTTGAGTTGAAAAGAGTTTGTATATATTTAAACTAATAATTTTTATACTCTTTTGTTATGTGTTTGTATCAGTATCTAGTGGAAAAATTGGTTTTTTTCTGTTTTGTTTCTGTTCTTTTGTCGTAAGTTTCTTTAAAACAGAGTTCTGAATGCTGGGGCAATTCCTTAGGTTTTCTTAAACTGGTTTTTGAATGCTTCTGAAAGAAAGCTTAGCTAATGGAAGTGCATCAGAAGGAGGTGCTTGGAGGGGAGAGGAGAGAAGAAGCAAGCTAAGGGGAGACTTTAAATTCTAAAGAACTTAGGCTTCCAAATGTCTAAGGAGGCTTTTAAATTTCTTCTTACAAAATATATTATAAAAAAAATAAAAGTACCCCTGCATGTGTAAAATGAAGTGCTGGTTTTTAGGCGGCAACACCAGAACAGGTGCAGACCCCCTGGAGTGGTAAAGTACTTTTGAAGAGCATAAATGCACAACTCTATGTATCATGAAGTGATGATTTTAGGTCATCAGGTGCTTGTGATCAAAGCTCAAATTGTTACAAAAGGGCTGGGCTGCTCTGGATTTAAGAAATAAGATGTAATTAGAGGAATAGATTTATAATGATGATGGTTTTTGTCATATAATTTATTAAACATATAGAAGTCAGTATGCAGCATTATGTATTTTCCTTTCTGGTTATTGAAAGGAAATAGTTAACCCTTTCTACAGGGGTTGAGATTCGCCAGCTCCACATGATCATGCCAAATGTTCTGGTGCTCTGTGTCACGCAGCCACAACTGGGAAGGAGCCAGCCCCAGCCAGGTGTGGGACTGGGGCTTGCAGCTTTAGCACAGACCCTGCGGAGCTCAGCCAGACATTGCAGACTCTTGTCCAGCACCACTAGTTTTGCTTGCACAAGTACAAAAAGGTACCATACTGTCCCTTTCAGATAGAGTTCTCTGTGAGAGTATATTTTTAGTTTGTTTTTGCATTTTATACCTTGTATGTAACCCTACAAAAAAAAATTTTGTACTTTTTTTTAAAACAAATTGTGTATATATAGATAGCTGCATGATAAACAGTAGTAATTGTTGGGTTCCTTAAAAGTCTTGCTGCTGTCAGATGTTACTATACATTATGTCCATTACAACTGTATTAAACACATTTCATATGTAAATAAATGTGGAGCATTTTGCCCCAAAAGATTTGTGAGATTCTGTTATTTATCATTAAACTTCAATAGTTTTAAAATTTAAAGTGTTTAAAAAAATATGGATCCTCTCAGCCACCTCTGTAAAGCTTAATTGTTGTGGCAGTTGTGTATCAGATACATTAGTTGTGCTCTCTCCATCCTCATTCCTAATTTGGCTCCTGGATAGATCCTTGTTAGCCCATTTATATTACTGGCATATCAAGTGCTTGTGAAGTACTTCATCCTAGAGCACACAGAGGGCACAGCACCTCAGTGCGTGCTGGCCACTGCCACCACTGCCCTTCCCATTTAGTGGATACCTCTGAATACTTGTTTGTTGATGTGCACTGTCAACTGTACAACAAATGAGTTATCACTATGCAGAATGGTGTTTTGTATACAGTGAACAGATAATAAAAGTTCAATTTTTGCAGCCATAACTAATATTTTTCTTTATTTTCCCTTTTCACTGTCTTACACCTGCAAGTAACCTGACAATGCAAATGGTGCCAGGATGTCGCTGCCACTCATGTCCCCAGAGGAGCTCCTGCACAGCCGGGGAGTGCAGCCCAGCTGCTTGGCAGTGGGCACTCTTCAGGTCTAACTGGCAGATCAGTTTAACTGTCCTGCCAGTAATCTCTTGAAAGGTTTAAGGGATAGAGGGTCTTGAACTGCCCCATAAGCTCCAGCCACATTTCTGTGTCAGAGCTGACATACCTCCTTAACAGGAGGATGATGTCCTGAAAAGCAGGATGTGAACAGAAGGTTTTAAAGCAATGTGAGATACGGTCAAGAGGCACAAATCTCAGTAGGCATGCCTAAAGGTATTTCCTCTTGGAAACTATAGAAAAAAATGTTTGAACTTATTTTTGTCTAAGATCTGACATTTGAGTTGTTTGCTTTTAATCAACATTGTGACACTAACAGTCAGTGATGACAGAAATACTCCTCTTTTTTACCCCTTTCCTCTGAGGATTGAACAGTAATGGATTAAACCTCATAAAACGTCTTCTGTGAGTTAGGCAAGGGATCATGTAGATTCCACCATTTTGCAGCCACTCTTGTGGTTGGAAATAAAGGTGCTTAACAGTGCAACCTCAAATGGCAACAGAAAATAAGGCTATATATCTCCTCCTGTTGTGTGCCTTCCCATTCCGTCCCTTCTGCTCTTCAGGGAGGCAGGGAGCACACTGAAACCTCTGCCCAAATACCCAGCTGCACACAAACTGCCCAACTGGGACTGCACCAAGGCTCAGGTCCACCTGCCAACACAGCTGCAATAAAACTGTTTTTTCACTTGCTAATATTGGTTAACGGCTCACCTCAGGGCATGTGGGCAGTGCCTGGCTGCCAGTCACCTGGCTTGGGCTATGTGGATGTGGGATCTTTGAGAAATAGCACCAAAATAAGTCAGTGAGGCTGTAGTAAGTGGTGTGGGGGAGAAATCCCACAAACCATGGGGACATGCACTCACTCACCAGTGGGGAAGTAACAGAAAATAACAGCATGGGAGTTCACAATAGCCCAGCGAGGCAGAATGGAGCTGGCCCTCCTCGCTGTGCACAGGGCCGTAGCAAGACACTTTCCAAAATGTGCAATTTGCCACAATAAAGATGTCCTTGAGAAAGGCTGTGAGACTGGGCAGAAGGAAAAATGAGGGGAAGTGGGACACTGTGTCAGCCAGAGCCACCACACTGTGCAATCAACCTCACAGGAGGCAAAATGCTCTGCCACAAGAGCAATGGGCTCAGAGGAGAGGCAAGCGCAATTCCAAACCCTTCCCAGGACAAGACCCGAGGCAACAGCCTGAAGTTGTCCCAGGAGAGGTTTAAGTTGGATGCTGAAGAAAGGTTCTTGACCCAGAGGGTGGTTGGGCACTGGAACAGGCTCCCTTGAGAAGTGGTCACAGCACCAAGCCTGACAGAGTTCACGAAATGCTGGTATACTCTGGGGCGCATGGTGTGACTCTTGAGGATGGTGCTGCACGGAGCGAGGAGCTGGACTTGATGATCCTTATGAGCACCTTCCAACTCATCAGATTCTGTGATTCTGTGATTCTGTGATTCTGTGATTCTGTGATGTGTGCTCCCCCATGCAGGGTGCATTCTCAGCCTGCCACCCACTGCCTCACTCTTCATGCCCCAGTCCTTCATGTCCTGCCATGCATGCTGGGGCTATGCTGTACCTCTAAGCTCAGCCAGAAATAAGTCTAAATCAATGCATTTGTGTTGTCCAGTGCATGACGCCTTTAATGACTCCCACGTGCATCTGCCTCCCTTAATCCTGGGGTGCCTGGGCATGACACAGGTGTGCTGTGCCCACCCCGCACAGTGCCCCCAGGTACCTCCCTTGGGAGCTGTTGAGCCTTGGCCTACTTGCCTGTAGGTACAGCTGGAGCTAAATCTGGCTGGCCACAACCACTGTACTTCTCTACACTTGTCTGGTGTTTGTATTTCAGGAGGGCATTTACAGATGTACAACTTGACCTGCCAAAGGCCCAAATGTTCTCAGTTCTTAACCTCTGTCTACCTGTGGGGAATTCAGTTTGGCAAGCCTATTTACTTTTAAAAGGATTTTTATATAATTCTGACCTTTTAATTCTGTTAATATTACCTTTCTCAGTACACTTAGCATACACATGCAGCTGCCAGGCCAATAACAGCATACAGAAAAACCTATTTTAGTTTAAAACCTTTCTCAAATATTAGGGCAGTTCAGTAGTGAATTCTTTGTATTTGAATTTCACATTACTACTCAAAGGTTATCTGCCCAGGCTCCCTGAAGGGTGACTAGGAGCAGTGGGGAATGGATTGACAAGAGAAATAAGTATAGAACTTGTCAACCATAGAAGGCACAAGCATTGCTGACCTACATCCCCGGGCTCTGTGTACAAAGGAGATTCTGCAGCCAGAAGTGGATGTGGATGCAGGAGCACGAAAGAAGGAGCCACTTCTTGTCTCATCCCTGGGCACTTCTTCCATGTGGAAAAAAAAAAAAAATTTGCTCCTCAACAGTGACTGTACAAAACCGGGTTTTGATGTTATTTCTTTCATAGTTGGGAAAAAAGACAGCTTTCCTCACTGGGGACCAAATGGCCCATTTGAGGGCATCGCACTGAGGCACTGCACTGGGAATGACCCAGATTCACCTGGAAAATGGACTGGAGGCACTACAGCTCTCTTCTCTGAGCCCCAAGATTCTATTTTGAAGGAAGAAATGCATTTGAAACAGTAATGTGACTGTTAGCCAAATAAGCTGAGCATAGTACCCTTCTCAGATATACCCCCTTATATGATCTGGCGAAAGACTTTATGCAGTTCATTTATTTTCTGTTCTCAAATTGTGCTATTTTGTATTCAATGGCTCTAATGTGATGGTGGGGATATTGATGCAGTGCATTATCAGCATTGCTTTCCCTGGGTCAGTCCAGCACTTGGCTAACAATGCCATAGCTCTGCGGGCCAGACCAATATCGCAGGTCAAGCACAACAATATTTCCTGATTTAGTGACTGTTTCTGATTTTTTTTCCCTGTTCCATGGGAGAAGGGGAAGGAAAAGAACATTATTTGCTAAATTCAATTGAATGTTCAGATAGTTGGATACCTCCCTCTCCTTACCCTTTTTCCCGAGAAAAAGAAATTATTTTCACAAATAAACTATTCCCTGAAACAAATCCACTCAGCTGAAATCCAATTAGCTCTACAGACATGGGGTCGCAGAGCAGACTCAAAATGTTGACTCATACACTTAGAAAGTAACACTGGGGTTGCAAACGGTGCCTGTGAACGGGTCCTTGCTAGCTCCCAAGGCACATGACACGACTCAGGAGCGGAGTGACACAAGACAAAAGCCATACATGCTCCCAAGTAGTCAGCAAGCCTCCAAAGTGGGGCTTTGCATCCATGGGCGTGCAGGAAGCAAACAGTCTTTCTAGTGTTACAAAACTGCAACGAAATATAAGTATTAAAACTATCCAGAAAAGGGGTGAGTTCTGTGCCCATGACCAATCCCCTGGAAAACAAAGAGCTGTCATTCAACATTATATATACAGGTAGCACTAATGCCTGGCTGTTTGCAAAGGTCTGGCAAATCTGCCAGAATGTCAAGAACTACATTTTCTGTGTACAAAAAAGCTAGCATAATTTTCTAGCTGCAGAGCTCCAGAAGATCTACTGTACAAATATTGAAGTCAAACATCCAGCGTAGGGGAAGATTTCAAAATATATGTAACCTTTAATAATCGAAATCATGCAGATGGTAAAATAAAAAAGCCACCAACAGATGTGTGGGTGATTCCCAGCATCTCTGGAAAAGGAAGAAAAGCAGCTTCTTAATATGTTTCTCTTTCCTCACCACAAACAGTGGGGGAGTCCAAGTGTTTTCTGAGCTATCAAACACCAAGCACAATCAAACCAACAGGCAAAGAAACTGCAATCTCAGAATTAAGTGTGGGTTCATGCCTCGGACTAAAGAAAGCCCAATCTATGCGAACAAAAAAATAAGCAACTTCAATCCTCCCAGATCTCAGCACAAAGCTGCCTTCTCACTTTTCTAAATTCTCCATACAATAACTCTGCTTCTTCCCTCTGCTTGTTACAGGTTTAGATTTTATCACCTGGACTTCCACTTTTAATTCTCTCCACCAGGAATGACTGCAAGGAATTGTTCTGACATTGACCAGGCTTTGTCACTTAAGTTCTCTCAGCTGCCACCATCTCCCTTCTGAGTGGCTTGTCTTTTGGCTCCAAAACTGATATTCCTGCTTCATAATAGGCAAGAATAATTTTCTGCCTGTTTGGTGAATTAAAGCACTACCCAAAAATAACACTCAGAGATCATTCTTCTATCACAGCCATTTGCCTTTGTTCTGTCTTCTGCAGCATTGCAACTCTAGTCTAGGATGAAAATTCATCATTTATGTTCAGCCATTCCTTGTGTGACCAGGTAATAGAAAAGTGTCAAATATTTACTGTTGAATGCAAACATATAATTTAACACAAAGTAGGGATTAAATCTGTTCTACTTTAGTAGGAATTTGGGTGTGATACACAGTGTTTCGTAACAAAAGCTGGTTTTTTGTGGGTTTTTTTCATTTTTATGCAGATATGATACCCTGCATTAATATACCGAATTAATAGCTAAATCGGAATGCACAGCTATAACCACAAGAAATAACAGACATTTCCTTCCACTAGCAAAGCAAATTTAACAAAGCTGTTTCTGTCAAATTGTTTCTAATTGCCTATGAGCTAGTGGTCCGAACCCTAGTGTAAATTACGGGTATGTTCAATGAGGTTTTTAGAGACAGAGATTTGTTAGCCTCCCTTATGTTGATTGTACAGCCTGTTAATTTTGTCCCAATCACCATTTTTAATCTCGATTTTCTCAGGTTTTTTATAAAAATAAAGGAAAGCAGATTTGTACACAAAGGCAAAAAACTCTGTTGAAAAAAAGAAAAATCTGTCTTTTTTTCTGTATGAAAAACCTACTCAGAGGAATTGCAGAAAACCTTTTCCTGGGCAGGAGTCAATCCAACATTTCAATGGGCAGATCCCACTCGTACAGAACACATAACTGTTACACACCTTTTAAATTAGACTCTTAACTGCACAAAGAAAATTCAGAACCTTTTCACCCCGTTTGAGTTTGTGCTTGTCTATTTTCCTTCTCTCTTAGTAATTGCTTCTGAATACTGTGTCTGCTGAAAGGGGATAGTAACAAATGCTTTTCTCTGAGTATTTAAAGGCTAACAGAGAACTAACCTGAAATCATGTAAACTTAGAGGAACTCCTGTGTAGTAAGTAGAAGAATACTGGTGTCACTGGAAGAATAATCAGGTGAGAAGGTGAAGGATCTTACCTAGATCATGCCTAACTCGTGTCCTTGGAGCTATCTTTCCAATCTGCCATTTCTGTTCATTCCTGAGAGCATTAAACCTTTCCCTGTGATCTAATGCCAGTTCTGCCTCTCTTAGTCCATACTAGTCTGTCTTGTCCAACTGTTTACCAACATAAAAGTCTTGATGAATTTCTGGCAAATTACAAAAACACCGCTCCGGTCAGACAAACTGTTTGTTTACATTTATCTTGGCAACATTTCCATGTGTTCTCTGTTCTCCCATTCTCAGTCTTCGGGGGCGAATTCTAAACTTGGTGAATGCCTGACTTGGTTTGGTCCGTTTAATTCCCAGGAAATCAGGCTCTGGGCTGTGACCTGTGTCTGTGTGGCTGCTTGCTACTTCAGGCTCATGCAACCATTCAGGGATGAACTGGAAATGGGTGTGAAGTCTCCCTGTGCTGCTGGGGGTCTGACCCACTGCCAGGCACGCTCTGAGCAGCCCCGGCCCATCCCTGCCGGCAGCCAGGCCTGCGGAGGGCACCGAGGAAGTGCCACACATGGCTGCGCCTTTTCTGGGTCTCTGCGCTCTTCTCTGATCGAGGCCGTGTCGCGGTCCCTGAGCAAACATGGAGGTCATCGCTAGCTGCTGCCCTGAGATGATTCCGCTCACAGCGAGTGAGGAGGAGACTGCGATGCCCGCTTTGATCCCTTCACACCCCTCCGCCTGCACAGCCCCTCACGCCGTTCCCGCGCTCAGAACAGCGCCCCCTGCCGGCCAATGCTGGCCACCCCTCACAGCGCCCCCCCTTCACAGCGTGCGCCCCCCCTTCACAGCGCGCGCGCCCCCCGCGCGCCCCCCCTCCGCCCTGCCAGTCCTGCCAATGAGCTGCGCACACGCAGCGGTGGCGCCAGGATGCCCGCGGCAGTCGCCTGACCCAAAACACGCCCCCCGGGAGACAGGTGCAGCCATCCCGATGCTTCCCGGGCGGGCGCGGTTCTTCCTGCCGAGCCGGGGGCTCTGAGCGCCCACCGACGGTCCTTTGGTACAGCCCGCTGCTCAGGCACCTCCAAGGCCAGGAAGCAAGGGGCCTCGTCTCATCAGGACCTTTCGCTGCGGTGCGCCTGGGAGTTGTAGTTCACCTGGCCGCGGAGGCCCTCTATGCGTCAGCAAGGCGGGAAAGGAAGGAGACTACAGATCCCAGAGAGCAGCGTGGGCCCCGCTGTCATCCCGGGCGCTGCGCTGGGGGCGCGTCTGTGGCTGGCCCAGGAGCGGCGGGATCCGCGGCGGCGCCGCAATGGATCTATTCGGGGACCTGAGGCGCATGAACAAGCGGCAGGTACCGGGGCTATGCCCGGAGTCCCCGGGGCTCTTACCCCTTACCGGGGAGCGGGGATTTTCAAACGCCAGCGTGCAGGGTCCTTCCCACCACTGTATCCGTGCGCTGCCCAGAAAAGCAACAAAAAATGAAGGAGTGTGGATAAAGCGCATCCGCTGCTGGAAGAGCTGGCGGAGCAGGAGAATTTGAGGGCGGAAAATCAAATCAGTGATTTTCTAGATAAGAAATTTCAGTATGACAGCAGCAGGAAATGATATTTTGTTGTCTCTCGTCTCCTGCAGCTCCTCTTTTAAAACAAAAGTCACTCTCAGAAAGTCAGCCTTTGCTGATGGTCCGGTGTTCCACATGTCCCTTTGGGATATTTCTGATCTCGGGTGGGAGTCAGGGCCGTGTGACCGAACCAGGTCTGATCGTTTGCCAGGTCGCTTCCCCAGCTGTACAAGCCTTTATCAGAGTATTTGCCTCTGTCACTGACACACAGGAGTGGATTAACCCAAGACTAAGGCACACAAAGGATTCCAGCTTTACGTTGGAGTTTGGTGGATTCTGACATGCCACCAGACTGGTGTTGAAATACGATTTTAGGGTAAAAGCCTAGAATTTGTGGCGCACTCTTGTTGAAGTTCTATGTCGTGTTTCTAAATACAACACAGTACCGTTAAGAACCAATTTTCTTGTTTCACGCAGTTGTATTACCAAGTCTTAAATTTTGCTATGATTGTGTCTTCTGCCCTAATGATCTGGAAAGGGCTGATCGTGGTCACTGGCAGTGAGAGCCCCATTGTCGTGGTGCTCAGGTGAGTCAATGGAAAGGTTTTCTGCTTCAAGTCCAGGTATCGTTTTTCCTTTTGTCTCCTCCCCCTCCCCCTTCGATACATTTGGAATTTGAAATCTCACTTGCTTAAAAAAGGACTCAAACATTTACTTTCTTCTAGCTGTTTTTGGGCTCTGGCAAAGGCCACACTGTCAGTAGCCATGGCCCAGTTTCCACTGAGGTTTGTAGGCACAGTAAATGTGTGAGACCTTTTAAAATCCAAGTTCCTTCACTTAATGGGTAAACTCCTGCAGATTGCTTTCTGGGGTTTGGGTTGTGTTAAAGGTCTGAGCAGTGTTACTGAATGGGTGATGCTGCAGAGTTCAGTTAAAATTGTAGGTTTGTCTGTAAGAATTAAATGTTCTTTGATTTCATGGTGCTTTTTTCATTTATGCCAACCAACTCTCTCTTTCTTGTTGTTTGTAGTGGCAGCATGGAACCAGCTTTTCACAGGGGAGACCTGCTGTTCCTAACAAATTTCCATGATGACCCAATCAGAGCTGGTGAAATAGTTGTTTTTAAAGTTGAAGGCAGAGACATTCCAATAGTTCACAGAGTTATCAAAGTGCATGAAAAGTAATGCAACTTGGCATTGTTCCTTGTTTGTAAAGCTCCTTTCCTTCCCCATGGCTTTCAGTGACAGTTAAATTGTGGTTTACTGTGTGAGAAAGGCAAGTGAGGATAAGCAGTGAGAGAAAGCTCAGCTGTAGGATGTGATCCACTTCCGTCCCCAGTTCTGTGCCGCACTTCTCAAGGGTCTGAGACCTTTCCCTCAGCAAAGCTGCTCAGTGTTGGAGCAGGTAAAGCTGTGCCCAGAAGGAATCCTGGCAGCAGGAATGTGCATAGGAGCGGAGTCCACTTCTGTGCTGATGGTTGTACAGTTGGGGATTATGGTTATAAGAACAAATTTTTGATGGAAGGTGGAGATTCAGAAGCAGGATGCAGCCTGACGAGTATGTGAGCTTTGCTAACTGAAGTTTTTCAAATTTGACTTGGGATAAAAGAAGAGATTCTTCTTATTATTGTGTCTCTTGGCCACACTGCCCACAACAATTCTTTCTGAAAAGCAGCGGGGAGAGGGCTTGGTTTGGCCTTGATTGCAGATGCCTACTCTGCTAAACAGTCCCTTCCAAACCACAGTTCTGCACAGTGAAAAGCTAAGCTGGAGGTGGCAAGCATTGACGTATTTGCTCCATGAGCTGAAGGCATTTATTTCTTGAGTAATACCTGTTCTTCCATGCTTTTTTAAAATTTCCAAGAATCACCTATTTGATTTTTTTTTATTACCTGATTTGTCTTTATAAGAATTCCTCGTTTCTTGATATCAGTACTGGAGCAAATTTCATTTGAAGACTGTAAACTTGAGAACTTTATTTGAATTTGTGTTCTGTTGAAGATGCAGATAAACACACAGGGCTTTTGTTGAGGAAGTTTAGTGCCTGGATGGACAATGTCCCTTTCATGTCCGTTGTGTAATTGCTTACATCAAACAACAATCTAGGAGTGTAAAAAATGTTTCTTGTTAATATCTGTTGATAGATAAAGTCAGTAAAGTCTGTAATGTTAATGATTTAATGGTGCTTGTTCAATAAGCAGGGCTGAAAGCAAACATTGTTATCTAATCTTGTAGCACTTTTCATCCTCATTTGCTTTGTAGATGTTAATTGAGATTTTTAAATTAAGTGCTATTTAGTTTATCACCTCTGCCTTCTAGAGGAAATGGGAACATCAAATTTCTGACTAAAGGGGATAATAATGAAGTTGATGATAGAGGCTTGTACAAAGAAGGTCAGAACTGGTTAGAGAAGAAGGATGTTGTTGGAAGAGCAAGAGGGTAAGTAAAGCAAAATGTACTTTGTAATTAGATAGAAAAATCAGCTCTTAAATCGTTTCTGCTGTTGATACAAACTAGATCTGATGTATTTTTAAAATTTCTTAAATAGAATTGTAATTAAAAAGGAAACCTGAAAAAGTTGCTTCTTATAGTCCTCCCACTGATGTGGAGTGGGGGGGAAAAAAAAGGACGTTTAACAAATAGTTCACCTGAAAATACAACATTAACCAGCTTACCCTTGTAATTGCTGGAAATTCCTAGGAAATTATTTTGGCGTTCCATAGGAATTTTATGCAAGGTTTGAGCTTTTAGCTTTGTCCCCTTCTCCAGCTGAGCTGAAATCTCTTCCGGCTTTCTCAGATAACTGATTAAGGAAAACTAATGAATTTTATTTCCTATTCAGATCTGCATTAGTCCCAGGTGTAAATGATGGGATTGCACTGAAATATTCCAGACTGAGTAACGCTAAAATACTTCCATGTAATATTTGAGGGTTAATTTTACCTTCACCTGTTTTGTCAATTACAGGTTTTTGCCCTATGTAGGAATGGTAACTATAATAATGAATGACTACCCAAAATTTAAGGTATGTATACTGGCATTTTGAATACTTTAATTGCTAAAATAACAAGTACAGACAGTAAGAACCTTACCTCTAAGCATACATGTTAATAAATTTGTGTCTGTGGTTTGGTATCTAACGTAGGATGAGCTGGGTTTCCTTACTTACTGCTGGGCAGTAGAATTTGTTGTTTGTAATGAGCTGAAAACATGGCATTTATTAGAATTTTGTTAGTTAAGTGTATCCAGTTGTGATGCCTGGTTATAATTAATTTGATCACATTGAAATCTTCCTGCAATTCTGTAGGACCAGAGCTCTGTAATTGTGGAAGGTGTGATGTTTGAGAGGGCACCCTTTAAACAGTTTGTGCTTTCAGACCTCTGGGGAGACGAATTGTAACGAGTCTGTGTTCTATGTTTCTTTGCAGTATGCTCTCCTGGCAGTGATGGGAGCATATGTACTGCTCAAACGGGAGTCCTAAACACAAGAACAAAGGGAAATATACGGGGGGAAAAAACTAATATATTTCAGATGGTTTCATTTCTGTATGTGGTTACAGAACTGTGCAAGCTTTTGTCTTGTCTAATAAACTACACCTAATGACTGAAGCTGTTGGCTGCTGGCTGATTGCAAAATGACATATTTACCACCTTCTACGGACTGCTCTCAGCTAGCCCGGCACTGGTTTGGAGGACACTGTTGTGTGCTGGAGCAGCCAAAGGCTCTCCTGCCATGCCACGGTGGTTTTTCTTGCCTGCTGCTTCATCTCAACCCACTTTTGCTCTCCTGTTTGTTTTGAGGGTTGCTTTTAATCCATCAGTGCCCTCTTTTCTCCACCATACAACCTGTTTTAATCAGTGCTTGTAAGGACGCAGGATCTCTGAACAGGTAGTGAGTTGTAGGAGTTTAGTCAGACTTAAGCCTAAGGGAAGTTGGCTGGTTGTGGCTGACAAAAACAGCCAAGAAGGGGAGTTTTGCTCTGGCTTGGTACTGAGCAGTGGGGACACAGAGCTTTTTCCCTGAATTTGGAACTTGCTCCTTCATGGGGTAGGGAAAAACACCCAGATGGCCTGGTTTTTAGAGGCCTGGTTTTTAGGGACTGTGTGTGTTGCTAGTATTCAGGCTGTTGATGATTCTGCCTTTTGTGTTCCAGCTCTTAAACAAACCTAACAAAAAGGTTCTCTGGGGCTTTAATAACACTTGTAAATTACTGAATGAATAGCACAGTAGTATACTTCAGGGATATTGCCAAGAAGGGGAAACCAGAGCTCCTGTGCCAATTTGGAGAGTGTATTATTCTCTCCTATCATATAACACCTGAATAGTGTTAAACATAAAATTGATTTTTTTCATTTCAAAACTTACCTGATAACTGTCTTTTATGAATTTTGGCATTTTTCTCTTCAAATGTCAGTGTTGTACCTTCAACAAAGCAGAACTTGTTTTCCTTGCTGGCTTTGTTTCTGGAGCTTTGATAAGGAACAGCATGATGCTTTTTTCCTCTGGAGTTCTGTTTCTTCTGTAATCCCTTACCTCTGCAAAAATACTCTATTATACAATAATGGCACCTTTTCTGTTGTAACAGTTCATGTCCAGCAGACAACTGCTGAATTTCTCCAAGTAATATTACTTCTTTTGTGTCCTACTAAGCGGTTTTCGTGTCCAACTGTATTATAAAAATTATTTATTTTGTGTCAAATTGTGTAGAAATAAAACTGAGTATAGTAAATGGCATGGCAGAATAGTGTTGGGATCCTTAATGCAGCCTTCCTGGAAGTGTATCATCCCAGTTAAGAAAAAATAATGTCTTGTTTGGAGACAGTGTATGTGCGGTAAGATTTTTTTCTTTCTCTTGGTATTGCTGAAATCCAGATTTATGCTGTCCACCCACCCCAATGCGAGCACAGTCACCTCCGACTTGGAGAGTGCAGTTGGACATTTTGCAGTTGGCAAATGTGGCCCTGGGATCCAGGTCACAGGAGTGGCTCAGAGTTGTGTCAGGGGGAGATCAGAGTGGATGTTAGGAAGCATTTCCATACTGAGAGGGTGCTCAGAGCTGTAACAGCCTCCCTGGGGAGAAGGTGGATGCCCCACACTCAGCATTCCAGCAGCATGTGGGCAATGCCCTTGAGCTGCTTGGCAGCCTGGAAGGGCTCAGGCTGTTGGGCTGGATAGTATCTGTAGGCTGTTCTGGTTCACAGGCATGTCCATAAATGCTTCCTGTTTGAATTTTCCAGTTATTGAACCCCTCCACCACAAAAATCATAAACCCTCACTTGTGATGGGTGCCGCAGCAGCCTGGCACACGTTAAATGTGCAACCACTGTGATCAATCACTGTGGTTAAGCTTCAACTGTCCAGGGCTTCCCAAAATGCAGCACAAACAGTATCGACTATCTTACACCGGGCCTTATTAAGTAAATGTTATTATTTCATATTATTCAGCCTCTGTAAAGTTGTGGAGATGTGTTCTGAGAAATGTCTTCAGTTCTTCAGGGAACTTTTGCTGCACTGAGTCGGTGTTGAGGTTATTTGCAGAACACCTGCCCTGTGTGCAGGTTGGAAATTCTGGAGATTAGTCTATTCAGCATCTTCAACATTTACAGAGTATTCCTCAGTGATCGTGCCTGTTATTACATTGGAGATAGGCTTCCACCAGTGTTTGTTCTGTACATACATCTTGGCTGTGTCTAACACCAGCATCCCTACAAAGAAAATGATGAAAGGCACTCCATTCTTATATTATCCCTTTTTATAGCCATCGAATCTGCGTTGCTGATAGAACAATGATGCTTGTCTAAAATGTAGAGGAAGCAGATTAAAGAGTGTTATCATAGTAATAGCATTTAAAAACCTTGAATGCTTTCCTGCCATGGAGCACAGCAACGTTTTGCTTTGCCATGGGATGTATGAAAAGGGGAAAGGTATTTTAAAACAGGGAGAGCTGTTTCTTGATGTGCAAACAAATTGATGTTATCAGGCTTCTTCTTTAAGAGGAAGATTGTCTTGAGTGAGTTGAATCACTCACAGTTTGTAACATCCTTTGGTTGTACCTGGATCCTTTTCTGTTGTGGGGGGTCCAGAATAATATTTCCCTATGTTGTCAAGTTATTATTTTTCTTAAAAGGGTAATAAAAATAAGAATAAATCCTTATGAACAAGTAAATAAATAATAAAGACGTAGTACATATACAACAGATGAGAAAGGTTTATTTGTTTGCATGGTGTTTTCAGTAAAAGAGATTTGGGACTACTGGGCAACAAGGAACTGAGTGAGAATTTGTGTTTGGTTGGTTTTGGTTTTGTTTTCTGAAAATGGACAGTTTCCTGAATTTTTCCATTTCCTGCCTTGATTGCTCCAAACAGTTAGAAGTTTCTCTGGATGGCAATATTTTATTTGATCAGCTGTCACTCAGCACAGAGCACATGTCTGTAGCTGTACTGCAGGCTGCACAGTGAAACTTGAGGTGGGAGAATACTGTTGTGAATAAAGCAGGAATGCATGATTAATAACCAAAAGAAAAGAATGAATCACATTAATCAGTAAAAGAAGATGAAATAAACTGTGACTAAACAAGGGAACAATTTAGCTCAATACAGGAGGATACACAATTTACTTCAAAAGGGATTATTCAAGCATTTGCCTGGAAATTATGTTAATTCACATCCGTGGGAGCTTCCAGTAGGGATAGTTCAGTTCCAGTCATGCGGGGCTAGCTGGAGGAGCTGGCAGGTTCCTTGCAGTCAGCTCTGTTCCCTGTGTATCCCACGTCCTGCCGTAGTTCTCTAGACAGCAAAATCATCACATAAACTGCACCCATTACACGTGGCTTCATCCTGTCGCTGTTGTTCTCCTGGGTGACAAACCAGGCACATCAGGACCTCATATCTCATCACTGCTCATCCACCTTCACTCCAGTGAAACCACTAAGCGTTCCACTTCATGGCCTTTCTAGGGATATACTATCTCCATCTTTTTCCTGCACTGCCTCTTCAGACTGGAATTGTTTTCGTCAATTTACTATAAAGTTGGACAGTTCCAAGTGTCTCGGAGTGCTGAAAAGTTTACAGGGTCCCTGTGCAAGGAAAGCAGAGTTCTGTAAATGCACTTTACTGTCGCTTGTGACAGGAAATGTAGGTGATACTGGAAATTAAAATAAGCTCTTTGCGCAAGACATTCTGTTGCAGTGAGGGACAACGAGACCCTTTGCCCCAAGTGCAGCCGAACCAAAGTCCGCGCGGTGCGGTCCCGCAGGGCGGGGGTGACCTCGCCCCCTGCAGCTCCCGGGTCCCCTCAGCGGCCCCTCCGCTGCTGTTGCCGCCCTCTGAGGAGCTCCCGGTGCCCCGGGCGCTGCCGGCACCAGGGCCCCGAGGTGCCCCGGGCCGCCCTCAGCACCGACCCCCGGCGAACGGAGCCGGGGAACAAGAACTTGTGGGACGCAGCCGTGTTGCGGAGGTAACTGAGAGAGAACGCCCTCCCCGCCCAGGGCAGCGCCCGGGGCCAGCACCGCCTCAGCTCCCCCCGCGGGCGCCCGGGGGGGCGGGGAGCGGGCCCGTGAGGAGGCGTCAGGCGCGGGGGCTCCGCTCGCGCCGGGCCCGGCTCCGGATAAATGGGGGCGGCGACGGCGGCGGCAGCGCTTCGGAGCCTTGACGGAGCCGAAGCCGAAGCCGAAGCCGAAGCCGAAGCCGAAGCCGAAGCCGAAGCCGAGGCCGAGCGGAGCGCGGCTCGGGGCAGCACCGGCAGCAGGGCAGGATGGGGGGCGGGCGGGCCGCGGCGCTGCCGCTGCCGGCGCTGGGGCTGCCGACG
>VZRR01007736.1:42698-54250 GCA_013398015.1 Oreocharis arfaki | reverse complement strand
TTCCCTTCCCTTCCCTTCCCTTCCCTTCGTCAGTAGCAAAGTCCAGCTGATGTTTGAACAATGAAATCTTTACCCGTTTTGGTTAATTTTGTGCTATTTCAATTGTTCTTACAGGGCATTTAATGGGGAAAAAGAGCACTGGAGATTTTCCTTACGGTTTTGAAGAAGAAAACAAGACACCATTTTCAGCATTACCTGACAATATCAAGCAGCTGGAAGAGTATCTGCAGTGGGAAGAAATCTCAAAATATTTGCTCTGGCTGCTGGAAAGGAATGAAAATAAAAGTGCTCACTTTTTGAAAGGAGGGCTTCCCTGGTATACCAGTAACACCTGGGAGACAGATGACAATAGCAGTTGGAAACATGTAAGTAAGATAAAAGCTGTAAAGATACTCCATGTGTTCAGTTTTTGGTTTACAGTAACATATCAGCTTCCTCTAACTTGTGGATTGTCCAGAAAAGCAGTGGAAATGCATCTCATGTGTTACACATTCAGTACAGTAAGACTCTACTCTTGATTACAGATTGTCACTCACCAATTGTATTTTTGATGACTTCGTTTGCTACTGGGCATAAACACAGCATGCATTCGGCAGATTTTAGTGTCTGGGGTCCCTTCAGGCTGCTTGGTTGGGCCATTCATTTCTTTTCTTTATGCTTAGGTGATCATATCAGCAGCACATATTGCCCAGTAAAACCAAGCTAGTGTGAAAAACAGCTGTGAGGGCAGGAGATACCACATCGCACTGACTGTCCCCTTCCATCACCGTTCAGGATGTTCTGCCTCAGTCTGGGTAAAGCCACAGGGCTGCAGAATTTTCTCTGGTCCCAGCTTTGTCCCTGTCTCAGTTACTTTTTCACCAGCCCGTGGTGCTGGCTACTGCTGTGGTCATTCCTGGGTTTGCTAAATGAGTCTGGGGCTACTGATAAGCTGCCCCTCCATCCCTCAAGCTGATGTTCTTCCTAGTGCTGTTTCACAAGACAGCAAGGCTTTGGGACAGGTTAACCCCTATTCTTTTGGGAAATCCTATAAAATACACTGGGAAGGATAACAGTGAGGTTTAACAGAAAGTAACTGGGGTCTAATGTAAATCACAGAATCCATGAGAAAACTCCTTTCCTTATAATGCCTCAGGCACAGTCATGGTGATAAAGCTGCAGAATTCTTTTGGGTGACAATGAAATAGAATAAAAAGATTAATACGCCCCCTTGAAGACATCAATGGGAAGATTTTTTTTCCTTCCCGTATTCTGCTGCAATATGATGTAATTAAAATTCCTGGGCTAACTTAAGCCCAGTTTCCCTCCTGAAATCCTGGTGCAGTCAAATCAGTGAATACTTAAGCTTTTATTTGAATGTGGGTAAAAATTTACCCTTCAGATTAAGCTGTGATTTAAGTCTCTCACACCGGTGATACGAATGCTGCCTATAGGTTGCTTTTTGGCTGTGGCGTTGTGATTGTGATGCATCATAGTAACTGATTATTAATACTATCTAAAAAAGAAACTATTTATTCCATCTTCAGCTCTCCAATGTCTAGCTTTGTAATCAAATTAAATGAACAAACTCCATTATTTAATGTAAAGAGGGAAATGTTTTGACTTCTAAAACTATCTGTCAAAAAATCCTACTTAGGAAGGCTGGAAGTTGCCTCCGGTAAGTTGAATCATATCCGAATGTGTGTACTTTCACCATAAATTAACATCCACACTTTCATGGTCAGACATCGAACATCCTTATGGAATAATAGGTTTATTGCCTTAAGCATCCAGATTTCTGCGAAGATTAGTAAAAACCTTATGTTTTTCCCGTGACTAAGATAGAAGACAATTTGCAGAACCTCGTTTGGCCACAGAACCTTTGATTTCCATCATTCAACAGTTTGTCTCCGCCCTGAAGTAAAATCTAATGAAAGTAGCTGTAGCTGTACTTTCCTGCTGTTGGACACAAATACCTGATGATACACAGCTAGATAAGAGATGATGTCCTGTTTTCCCCTTGGCTTCAAAAAAGCACCTGAAGATTAAGGTATTTCTGAGCTCTTCCTTCCAGATGAAGAAAACATGAAGATCAAAAAGAATGTGCTTTACTCTTTTGAGGGCTGTGATAGTTTCCCAGACATTTAAATAATGAGAATTATTTTTCATTTAAATGTTATTTTGAATAAAAGAGGCCTTATTTATAAAGGCAGAACTCTGATATACTGAATATGACACTTCTGAGCATGGTGATACAAGAGCATAACTGGCCTTTGGGGGTTGATTGTGTAGATTTGTCAGGATAAGAGGGGTTTCAGGTGCACAGACTTTGGTTAGACAACCCCTTGGGGTAAGGTGCTGCAGTTCCACAGCTGTGGAAGGTGTGCATGCACAGGAGAGGATAACCAGGTACAGGAAGCTGAAGATGATGGCACAAAAAAAAAAAATTGTCCGTGGCATGAAATACTTTTGCAGGCATATTTCATGTGAGTTTGGAACAGAAACTTGTTCTAGGAGGAACCAGACACCAGATTTGCAGCGAGTTATTGTTGCCTGTGCAGTGGTCTGTTGGACTGAGGTACTAAATGTGGCCAAAAGAAGGTGAATAATGAACCCTGCTGCCAGCTGCTGGAATGGCTGTCCCAGGAGCACTTGGCCACTGAGGGCTGCAATTCCCATGCACTCACAGAGATGCCAAACACAAGGAGTCTGTGTCTGCAGCCCTGTGTCCCACCTGCTGCATACAGCAAACACTGCTGTTTTGGGAACAGACTCCAAGAACTTTGTTTCATGGACGCTTTAAAATTTAGCTGATTTAATTTAAAGCTTGGATTTAGGTTTAAGATTAGGAAGCCCCAAAGCTAGAAGTAAATATAGATAAGTCCCTCAGGTAACTCAAGTTGGAGTCGTCCTTATTAGTACAAATCATCCAGTGCATCACCACTAATGCTCACACTGTGGTGTACATTTCTTAAGAAGAAAATAATTCTTTCTAAAGGGCTCACCCAGAGTAGGGAAATGGCTGTAATACACAAATAGTCAAAAAATGGAAGAGGAGAGCACAATACTTCTTGGAATCTGGCTTAGGATGGTGCACCTGTGTTATTTTGTTTTCAGTTAATACCTTGCCTGCTCTTTATTCCGTGAATAAATTACAGTTAATGTAGCTAAAGGGAGTGGAAATCTCTCCCGCAAGTTGGACTAAGTGCGAAAGTAAGTTGGAAAATAAACTTTAAATTTCTCTAATGAGACAGGATATAAATGAGGTGGCAGATAGAATTATTTGGGAGAATGACTTTCCTCCTACTTTGGCAGTTGGTTATTACGCTAACCGAGACAAATGGGGTCTGTTTCAGAAAGATTATTAGGAATATATTTGTTATGTGAATGCACAGAGCAGTTGTCTGTTAGGTTTATTAACTTATAGTAGGTTTATTAACTTAGTGAATTACTTTTTTCAGGACTGGTCTATAAATAATATGTTTCTTTTTTTATTAGATGATGGACTATCTGCTTCAAGTTGTGAATATGAAAGAGAGCGCTCCAAGCTGAAAGAAGGTCTCTAAATCATGAAGAAATTGAATACTTTCTGTAAGAGACTATATTTCACAAGCACTTGATTGTATCAGATAATCAACAAGGTCTCTTTTCTGTACACAAGAATTCCTTTGTGTAAAATACTTCAATACACATATTCTTGTATGGTTCAACAAGGACTAAATCCTCTACTTCATATTCAAGGTTGCATTTTCTCATTCAAATGGCTTTGATATACATACATATATATATATAAAATTGTCACATAAGGGTCTTCCAATTAATTATATGACTTACCTATCGAATCAGTTCATCTCTTAGTTGGAAACTACATGACATTGCAACATTCGCAATAAATATTACCAAGAAAACGGTGGAGTTTATTCTTTTATTTGAGATAAGCAATGCAATTGGCTGTGTCAAAGCCGGTAGCAAGGGCCACTGCCTTCCCCAGGACAGGGCGTGTGTTGCACTTCCAGCCGCTCTGTTGGGAGCCTCAGTGCCCTGTGTGTGCCCGGGAGATGTCGCTGTCCCCGCAGCCCGCGGCCCGCTGGCGGCAGCTCCGCTCTGCCCGGGAGGTGACGCTGCCGCTCAGCGCTGTCCCCGCAGCCCGCGGCCCGCTGGCGGCAGCTCCGCTCTGCCCACAGCCAAGCTCGGCCCGGGACGAGCCCCGACAGCGCACTCCCGCCGCCTCCGGCAGGCAGCGCCCTCGGCCCGGCCGTGAGGAGAGCGCTCCGATGAGCGCGGCCTGTCTGAGCCCCGGCCGTGCAGGGATTCCCGGTGCGCTCCAGTGCCGGGTGAGCCCCGGGACCGTCTAAGCCCGGGGATCGTCTGAGCCTCGGCCGTGCCGGGATCCCCGGTGTGCTTCGGTGCCGGGTGAGCCCCGGGACAGCGGCTGTTTGCCGTATCTCAGTCGCATCACTCTGCCCGGCTCTGCAATCGCAATCTTAGTGGGGCAGAAGTGCCATATGACACAGGGATGACTGCCAAATGTCAGCCAGTTTTGACATAATGCCCTGGCAGAACACAAGAGATGCTCAGGGAGGAGACATAGTATTAATTCTACCATAGAAACTGGTAATGTCAGCGTCCTGGTCCAACCACCTTTTAGTTCTCTTTTGTTTGTTTCATGCCACTATTTTCTCTTACGCTAGCACTTTGCTGGTGGGTGTTCTGTGACTGATAAACTACTGAAGGAAGTCTCAAGGTTTGCAACAGTGACAAAGGAGGCTGACTGCATAGAAGAGAGAAGCTGAAACACTGTTGCTGAAGTGAATCCTCTTGAATTAATGTCTGTTGGACTTCATAGTACGTCCGTAGAGACGAGGAAAGATGTAACCAGGAGCTTTGAACAGTTACTTGAAATATTTCAATAGTAAGAAACTGGATGTCCGTAATTGAAAAGCTTGTCAGATGTAGCCAGGGCAGAAGGAAACAAGACCGTTCAACTTCCTGCACAGAGAAAGGGAACACTATTGCCCTCAACCCCAGCAGCTAGGAACAGAAATTCAAACTATGGCTGAGCAATGCGTGTTTTCATGTCACAGAGTCTGTGAGCTGCCGTGGCAGTAGCACACACGACAGCCAGCCTGCTGCTCCAGAGGCAATGACGGCTTCTGAGCCATCCAGCAGGGACTGAGTGTCTCTCCTGCACACAGAGACAGTCCTGCTTCACCGGGAAGCCAATGACCTGAACCTCAAGTCCGAATTCCGTTTGGCTTAAAGAGCTCAGGTATCTATCAGTTTTCTTGAACACTGACAAGATTTTGAGTAGAGATAGGAAGGGAGACCAGAATACACTTTAAAGATCGAATTCCATCATGGCATTTTCCTCATAATTACTAATTCCCTGGCAGTCTTTTATCTGTATTATTCTTCCTTAGAACTTCGGGTGTTGCAAAGAAGTCAAGTATGGACACTACAAAGACTATCTTGCTAATACAGGTTAAGCAAAAGAAGCAACAGACCACTCAGAAGGCCATGCTAATAGCCTTAGCAAAGTTAGAGTAAAGAAGTGGTTAAGGATCTAGATGATTTAATCCAGTTTTAAGAAAAGGTTTTACAGTGAGCAATTAGATGCTGTTTAAGGAATTAATCACTAATGGGTCATTAACTCTGACTGGTATTGTACAGTTAACAAGCCGAGGCAGGATTATTAGACTCAGCACCCAATTAAGGAGGAGAAGATATTTACAACAAAATGAACAAATGAGCTTTTAAAATGGGACAATTTGAAAGAAAGTGTAGGAACATGGAAAACTAGACAGGGTAGAAGAAAGATGTGAGTTTGCATATGCCGCTGTCTCTTTATTTGCCCACTTATGTGTAGCTGGTAAAATAGCCATTTTTAGCAATAAACTCACAGCTTTCCTTGAAGGACATGACTGCACACAGTTGATCTACAGCAGGGTTCACATTTACAAGGTATAAGAAAGACCTGTTTAATATGCCAATGAAAGAACAACCACCATAGCTTGCCACAATCTTTCTTTATTTGTTTGCTGGTGCTGGATCAGGACCTTATTAAAAGTAAGCAGGTATCTTCAGCTGCTACTTCTGCTGCCCTGACATAATGGTTTTATCTACTGCCAGTCTTTGACTGTCTCAAGTAACCAAGCATCAGTGCTGGTGACAGCTGATCAGGAAGTCAAGGGCTTCTTCCAATGGCTTTACAGGATACAGAAGAATTGTAGGTAAGAGAAAAGGAGGGTAATAACACCAAATGTGGAAAAGCACTGTTGAAATCTCGGGGAGTTTCTCATTAACCAGGAGCAGTAAACACAGGCGAGAACTTTTGGGCAGCAATTAAACGTGCTCACCTGCAGCAGGATTTTCAGCTTCAGAGCCACAGCTGGACTGCAGCCAAATAAGGACAAGTGAGATTGTTCCTACCCTGAGAAGGAAGAGTGTGCAGAGCCTGTGCAGTCACTCACTAGTGTGTGTCTCTTGTTGACACAGGCCAGGCTATGCAGGCGCTTCTCAAGCACACCAGGAGAAATCCTTCTCTTGCAGCCACCAGAACAGCTGTGCCTTCTTGCAACTCCAGCATTATCGGTGATGCAAGCAAAGTTCACCTGTGAGAGGACCATTAGAATAAGATCTAAAAACTGAAGCAATATGATTTTTGTTCTCCTCTTTTACTCAGGTGTCCTTACTAGAAGTTAGCAAAATACCTCTCTGGTCCTGACACCAACAGCGGCTCTTTTCCTGGCAGCACTTCCTCTCTCTGCCGAGGAAGCAAAGAGCTGTGTGCTGGGAAGGGTGGGCACCACCACAAATGCACACACAGTAGAATTGTCAAATCCAGAGCCTGGCAGGAAGGTCTCCACCAGCAGGGTTTCATTCCCTCCAAATTCAGGGGGGACCACTCACTTGGCTCCCTGCGTGCCCTGGACAAGCACAGCTCAGGGAAGGGAAGCTGGGGGTCCTGAACACAGTGTGTGCTCTGGTCCAGAGAGGCAGGTTGGATCTGCAGGGAGGCTGGGGACAGAGGAAAAGGCGTTTGAAAACAAGAGGGATTCCTATTATTATCTGTAAAAGAAGCTTTCCATACAGTAGATGGGGGCTGCTGTGGAGAAGGCTGTGAAGAGATGTTTAGAAACTGCTATCTAAGGTTAAAAAGCCCTCTGAAGTGAAGCTGAACAGAGTTGACATACTTGTTTCTGACAGGACTCTTAAAAGATACGCACAGATTGTGAAAATATAATTAGACGCCAGCCTTTGTCTGGCCACAACGAGTGGGAAATGGTGAAAGAAGAGGTCTCCCAGTCTGCATTGAATCATCCCCAGGACACAATGAGGGCACTTGTGCATCCTTCTCTCTTCCCTAATGAGAAACGTTAATTGCCACAACCTCCTGAGTGTGTAGAGCACCCCATGCCCAGCAGAGGAGAAGGGGTGTTTCATTACAGCTTCTCAGCCCCATTACAGGCAGTAACAGAGATAATGAAAAATAAAGATGCTGCAGTTTTAGTTTCAGCAGCCTGGTGATGGGCACTGGGTGGGCAGGGGAACAGGCATGGCCCAGCTCTGTGCCAGCCTCCAGGGGTTGTGCCAGGCAGCCAGAGCAGGCAGGATGATCCTGCCAGGCGCCAGCCAGGTGTCAGTGCCCAACTAGCAACTGTCTGTGTCCCCTTAGAGCAGTTGGGCTGCAGGGGCCAGGGGCCCTGGGGGTCCTGCCATTCCACTTCTCTGCAGAGGCAGCAAGGACTGTCGCTGACTCCAGCCTGCAAAGCCCACCTGAGCCAGGCACTGCTCCACAAGAGCAGCTGTAGGAGTGGTTTACCTAGCCCAAAGACTGCCAGGGCTCTGGCCCCTCTATGCCTGCTCTCATCTGGGCATACTCTCCATCATGGCGCTCTAGCCCTCAGTACCACAGCCAGCTTGGGCAGGGTTCTGCTGCTGGAGGAGGACAGAGAAGAGCCCACAGCCAGGCAACTCTCACCCCTCTGTGCATCACGCAGAGCAGAGGATCCAGCCTGAGATGCCCATTTGGATGCAGAAACACGATGCACAGCCTCCATGCAGATGGTGCCGTTTAATCGTGCGAAAGCAGAACCCCCTCCCCAGGTACGGCAGTCCTGGGGTCCCAGCCACCTTGCACAGCTCTTTGCCCTACTGCAGCTTTTATTGCAACTAAAGCATCCAGTCAAGGAGGGAGAGCAAAAGAGATCGTTTTTCCTAAGCTATGATCAGGCCCCTAACTGTACAGGGCTTGCAGAAAAGGGAATTAAAAGGGCCACAAAATACAAAAGCAAGTCAAGGCATGGGGGAAAGGCTGATGCAAGGGACAGCCCTCCTGTGCCTGGCCGTCCGAGGCAGCCCAGGCAGGGTAAGGGTGTCCCTTGGGTGCTCTGGGACGCACCTTCCCCATGGCTTTCTCCGAGGTGCTGAGAGGGAATTCAGATTGTCTGCCAGGGTTTGCCAATGGATTGGATGTGCTCCTTGGCCTTCAGCCGCAGAGCGGCAATGCTGGTGTTGCGTGGGTCTGCCTCATCCAAAGGGAACTTGTCCACAAAGGTGGCACCACACTGGTAAGGCGGTGGTGGCCCCATGGCCCCCAGGGGCTGCAGCGCGTGGGTTACTGCCGGAGAGTTCAGAAAGGGGGGTGGCGTGTAGCTGCCAGGCAGGCTCTGTGGCGGGGCCACGAAGCCAGGCAGGGTCTGCAGGGCTGTGCTGCTGGGCACCGGCGGGCTGAGCCATGTCTCCAGGGGCAGGCTGCTGCTCAGAGGACCTATGGGTGTTGCCTGCGGCGAGCGGTTGAATGAGAGGATGGGCGAGTCCTGCAGCTTCATGGAGGTCACCTCCAGTTTCTCCTGCCGCCTCCACTTAGCCCGTCTGTTCTGAAACCAAACCTGCAAGCAGAGCTGTATCAGCCAGGCCCCAGGCAGTGGACAGAGGCTCACCCCTTGGTGCAGCGGTGCACACAAAACAGAGCGAGAGGAGCATGCCTTGCAGAGCTGGGGCAGAAGGGAATTTGGGGGGCTTGGGTGTTCCTCCACGACCCACAGCCCTGCTCTCAGTGGAAACCAGCCCCGGAGCGGACCTGGCCCCCCCATCCCCCCGCCACTGCCCTGTCACACAGCGGGCTCAGTGGCCCAAGGCTGGGTCACGCTACTCAAAGGGCAGCAGCACCGACGACGTGGCTGCCGGACGCAGACCGGCCCCGAGCCCCGCGCTCCAGTGGGGCCTCGCGTGGCCCCTCAGCGGCGCACCGGCCGAGCCGAGTGTGGCCGGAACCGTGCTACGGTCACGGGACCGTGCACCGCATCGGGGCTGCTCCGGCCGCCGGGACCCCGGGGCTGCGCCGAGGAGCGTCGGACCGGGCCGTGTGCGGCTTCCCGGCGCCGGGGGCCGTCGGGGCCGGGCCGTCGCGGGGGGCCGGGCCGAGCGTTACCTGGACGCGGACCTCGGGCAGATTGACCTTCATGGCCAGCTCCTCGCGGCTGTACACGTCGGGGTAGTGGGACTTCTCGAAGGCGCGCTCCAGCTCGTGCAGCTGGTACGTGGTGAAGGTGGTGCGGTTTCGCCGGTGTTTCTTCTTGGGCTGTTCCTCGTCCGACGGCTTCCCCTCGCCGCTGCTGCCAGCGGGGAGCTCGGGGCTGGCGCTGCCGGGACAGTACGGCTCTGCGAGGGGAAGACAGGAGGGGTCACCGGCGGGATCTCCCCGCGGGGCTCGCCCGAGCGCGCGGGGGAGCAGCGCCCACCCGTCCACCCGCCGGCGCCCAGCGTTCGTCCACAGCTCTCACCTTGGAAGCGCTCGGCGCGGCCCTGCGGCTCGGCCGGCGGCGGCTCTCCGGGCATCTTAGGCAGGCAGTGCCGGGGTCCCCGCCGGTCCGCCTCCTTGGCGGTACCCTCGGGCGGGAAGGCGCCCAACAGCCCGTCTTCCTTGGTGAACCCCAGGATAGCCTCGATGCTGTGCAGCCTCGACGGGTTCCCCCCGGGGCTCCGCGCCGCCGGGGCAGCCAGAGAGAAGGCGCCCTCGGCCATGGCGAGCGGGGCGCCGGGCGGGTGCATGAGGCGGCCGGCCCGGGGCTCCGCCGCGGCGCTGCGGTCTCACCCGGCCCCCGGGCGCCGCGGGCAGGTCTGGCACGGTGTCGCCGGGCGGGCTGGCTTCCTTGGGGCGGGGGAGGAGTGCCGAGGGGCGGTAGGCGAGAGGGAAGGCGAGGCCCCCGCGTCTCNGCTCCTGCTACAGCAGGGGGCTGGCCCAGGCCGAGCGCTGTGGCCGGAGTCCCGGGACAGGGGCAGTACTGTGGGAAACCGCGGTGGGACGGGCGGCGAGAGGCGCGCCGGGCACGGGGGGACAGAGCCGGGCCGGCAGGAGCCGCGAGAGCCGCTGCCGGGGGCAGCGGTAAAGGGAACTCAGCGAACGGACGGGAAGGGGCTGGAGCCCGGGGATGCCGGGCCGGAGGACAGAGTCCCCGGCCCGGCCCCGCGCTGTTTGGCGGCTCTCGGAGCCTCGCCGCGTTTCTCTTGCCCGACGGCTGCAGCCCAGATCCTTCCCGGACGGTTTGTAGATGCGTCGGTTTCACGGCGACCGCTCGAAAGCTGACCCGCGGGACGATCCACGGCCCCGGGCCGACTCGGGCACTGGGGTAAACGCCGTTGCGCTGGTGCTCTGCGGGACACTCGCCCTGAGCCCGGTTGCCTCCAAAGGCGTTTCACAGACCAGGTGCTTCTGGGCAGGATGGACGCAGGAGGTGGGCTCAGCCTTTCAGACTTCACAAGCCCGAGGAAGCTCTAAGCAATATTTGCGAGGAAGTTTTCCAGTATGCTGCTATAGGACAAAGCCTGTGAGAAGAGCTGATTCTGTGACCTTGTACTCCACGGTGCGAGTGGGGCTGGGGGGGGGTAGCAGGCAGGCATGGCTTCATGGGGGATGTACAAAATGTTTTTGAAGGTGAGGCAGGGAGACAGATCCCACAAATCACTTTGTTCTTGGCCTGGTGGAAGACGTGGACCCACCACAGTACCAACCAGGTAACAGCATCATGTCTCCTGCATCGACATTTTTCCTGCTTTTGTCTTTCTGTCACTTTATCACTTTTCACACTAGCACTTCCCACTTCCTCTGAGGCGTCAGCTACCTTTTGTCCCAGCTGGTTTAAATGACAAATCCAGTAACATCCAGAGTGGTTTTCAGCCTACACTTAGCTTTGAAGATGCTTCCATTTGAAGCCTGAGGATAGTGTATGTGAATGAAAAACACCAATTCTGCTGCTCATTCTTCCAGATATATTAGCTAGTCAAATAAGTATGACCTCTCTCAACAAGTCTGCATTTTTTTGGGTGTTCCTCCACGACCCACAGACCTGCTCTCAGTGGAAAACAACCCCGGAGCGGAGCTGGCCCATACAGGCTCCATATCACATAGATTTTTCCAGAGGAATCACTTCGAAGATTGGCAGGGCTTGCTTCTGCCAGTGTCTGCACCTTTTGCAGGTTTATGGTCTGATGTCCCAAAGTTGATTTCTTTTAGGAGTACACGGCTTTTCCTAGATGCAGGTGAGGTTTGCCTTCATTGCTTGGAGGGCGGG
>VZRR01007736.1:0-42679 GCA_013398015.1 Oreocharis arfaki | reverse complement strand
GGGGGGGGGTGTTGAGGCCGAAAGAACTCAGCCATCCGTTTACAAAGAGGGAAGAGGCTAACAGAAGAAGAAAGGGTTAGCGTGGCTTTTGTGCACACTATAAAAAGCAAGTCAATACCATTGTAGGGGCATTGGAGGGTACTCAAAGCAATCAGCCAGGGGCTATTGTGTTCCTTAAATCTACATGTGTGTTTCCCAGGAACTCTATTAGTGAAGATGAATGAACTGTGCAATGTCCCTAATTTCTTCTAATTTGAAGCTGGGGGGTTACAGCACTCAAAACCAGCACAAAACATACCTGTCCCTCCAGAAGCCCTGGGCAAAACTGGGAATCAGTTTTGCTTGTTCTAGCTAAGAAAGACAGGAATGTGAGACGAAGGAGCAAAAACCCTTTAGCCAGTGCCATAAAGGGCATTGGATCCTGGCACAGATGCTGGTTTTGGGGTACCTGTCAAAGTTGTCAGTTACAGGGTCAATATCCGATTTTTTTTTGCTGTTAATTACAATGTGAAGGCAGCAAAAAAGCCTTCCAGCGCAGAAGCAGGGTGCTTGAGTCCCACATAGGACACAAGAAACCTTCCTCCCTGACAGAGAAGGCTCCTCATTTCTCAGCAGTAGATTACTCCACTTGTATTTTCCATACAGAGCTACATTTGTCACTGTAGCATCCTTCTTGCAGGTGAGTGGAATTGTTGAAAGAGGAAGCCACTCTTTTGATCCCAGTTTGAAAAAATACCTGAAAAAAACCTCCATAACCCTGTAGCAGAGCAGACAGATTTCTGACTCTTCCAGCTCTAGATGTCTCTTTTCTCTCTTGCCATGCTTCAGGCACAGACTGTGTGACACACATGAGGCATTACAGTGCTCCAGGGAGGGAGGAAGTCTAATGGTTCCTCTGATTACACAGAGGGTTTAGAATGGCAAAGAATGGTAACTGAACATTTCCCTTTGGGTCTGATGTCCTGGCTGTCAGGTGAATCCCTTATTGCCACAGAACACTCTGGGATATGTGTTGTATTAGTATGGAGCCTCAGAAACTGATCCTGTGGTACATCACAGCTTTGCAAAGACCATTGACCTTTGGAAATTTGCAGGGGCAACCAGAATAAAATTTGAGAGTATTCATTGGGGGATGAAATAGGCAGGGTTTATTTCTTGCCTTTCCAAGGGATATCCCCATTCCATCACCTTTTTTATTTTTTTGCAATGCATTATTAAAATTTCTGCTGAAGTTATGCTTGGAAAGTAACAAAAGTTCTCAAGATAGACAATCTGTAAAGTGCAGTTGTCTGCTGTATCTCCTTCCTGTACATGTATAGTGAAGACTAAAGGGAAATAGTTTTCATCCTGTTGTTGCTGTTGAGACATACGCATGGGACATGGTTTCACACTATGAAATCAGCACCATAAAATTCCACAGATTCTTCCTTCCTTTTCTCCTGCCTTTTCTTTATGCCCAGGTGAAATAATTACTGCCTTGCAGAGCAGAGATTTGAAGCTGAAGTCACACTGCAGGAGAGACATCACTCTCCAGATCAAAGATGTGCTGCAGAGAGGACCTCCCTGAAAGATAAATGGGACTTCCAAGGTCAGACTGCAAATCAACAGGAGGGAAGCAAGGAAAAGGAGGAAATACTCACCTAGAGGGAACCTGTACCCTCCTGCAGTTTGCATGCTCTGTATCATCCAAGAGATTGTTAAAAACAACCAAAAAAGGGCTTTGCTTTTTTCCTCCCCAAAAATTCCTAAGGGTGCAGTTCCAGAACTTTCTTGAAAGCATAATGCATGAGGAAGCTGCTGCCTCCTCCTATCACTGCATTGCTCACACCTTTCTTGTTTTTCTGCTGAGACTTTGCTTGATCTGCCCAGGAGAGTCAGTTTTGATTTCTCCACCTCTCAGGGTCCTGTCTGGCACCCAGAAATTGCACAGCGATCTTGCTGTCCTGCTGTCTGTCCAGGTTGTGGGTATGGAATAGGCTATGGGAGCCAGGCAGCCCTTTCTGGTGGGAGCACCACGGACTGGGTGCGAGGGTGCTGGCATTTAGGTTTGCCATGCTCAGAGGGAGGGAGGGAAGGTTCATGCTATAAGGTTATATTAATGCAATCCTTCTTTACTTGTTTTCCAATTAGCCTAATTGAATTCGGATTGCTTAAAAGTGGGCACTAGAGACATTTATCTTGATGGGATGACGATCTTGAGCTCCAGTGATCCTATTAACTCTAAGAACCCAAATCCCAGGTAGGGTCCGTCCAGCAGTAGCTGCCATGTGACCTAACCCTTTAATCTGCCCCTGACAAAGACACACAGACATACAGACATGTCCCTGTCCATTCTCACACGTGCATAGCTGCATGCACACATGTACATGTGCATTTGTGCACAGAAACGGACACAAATATTCCCAGAATCACACACCAGCACACGTGCATGTGCGCACACATGCAGTGGCTCCCCTGTAACCTGTACCCCGGGCTAAGCACTTTGAGAGCTGCATGTACCTGGGGTGGTACAGAGCCACCCCTGCCACCTCTTACCCATGAGCCTCCCCAGGCCCGCGGCTGGCGCCTGAAGATGGTGCTGAAGGGATGAGCCCTTCAGGTGCTGCCAGGAGCGGACAGGCACCTCCGGCAGGCTGGATCAGGCTCCTGCTGAGGGCAGCACAGATTTGCCACCCTGCCCTGGCTATGCTACTCCGGATCGGGTGTCGGAGCCTCCGGTCTAGCAGTGGTGCCTAAGGCAGCTTACTCCCCTGCCAGCAGCACTTCACTGGGGCTGGGCTCCCATCCTGCACCAGCCCCAAGCCACATCCCAGTCCTGCTTGTCTCCACCAGCCCAGACAGTTTTTTTGGAATCTCATTAATCGCTTGTTTGGTGATTCTGACTGTACTTTCTTCTCTGACCCTGTAAACTGTGAAAATGCTGATCCTATATCTGCTGACAAATTTAAGTAGATCATTTAAAGCACCAGATGCTTTCAGTAAGATTTTTGGGATGTCCCAGGCACATTCTAGTTCAAAGGTCAAAAGCCTTAGGCTTGTTTACTTTGTTGTTTTATAGATAGGACAATTCAGTCTGTAAAGCAACACAACAGTGTGGAGACACCAGCCAGATTTATACCAATGCAGAGGGAAATGCATTGAGCCTCACAAAACTCAGGCTGGTTGAGCTGAGCTGGTGACTGTTTTATCTACTTGATGTAAAGACCTCCTAAAAGACCCCACTTGTCTTTCCACATAGATAATGAGGTTCTGTGGTGCCATGTGAGAGCAGGATCCCAGGAGGAAGAAGTCAGATCAGAAGTCTTGTTGGTTTTAGGCAAAATAGCTCTGATGCTTGAGGGACCTGCTGAAGATAGGTTTTCTTCACTAAAGAAATTACCTGTTGGATAACAGCCATTTAAGGCACCAGGACATCCTCTGGAAAAAGCGAGGAAGGTCAGAACTTGTCAACTCTGTGTTGCATCAAGCAAGTCTGTTCAGTTTATATTTAAAGAGTGATTGATGAAAGAACTTTCCCAAGCTCTATTTGTAGGAAGGAATCTCAGCTTCCTTTTACTGTTAGCAAACTGGCTGTGTTCAGGGAAACTAGAAACTACCTACAAGAACATTTAACATATGGTTGGGAGGAGTGTTTTTAGAAAGTGCTTGTGTGCTCAGCAGAAACATTAGGGAAAAACTGGCAATCAACTTGAAATATGACAAAGGATTCTAGCTGAAAATAAATAAAAGGCATACAAATAAATGTATTTGCCAAATAAATGTAATTTGCCTTAATCAAAGATGTTCCGTATATGATGAACACACAAAGCTGCATGCTGTCCTCTCTGTTTTTTGCAGCCATGGAGGCAGGCACCACTGTGACTGCCAGCGACAGTGAGCTTTTTAAAGGCAGCAGCTTTTCTCTGGCCTTCTTCTGTGTCTCAGTGTCTGTGCCAGTGCACCAGGAGGTGGTAGGGGGACTCTTCCTCGCCACCTTGGCACCCAGCAGCTGTTGGAGCAGGAGGGAGGGGAACCTCTCTGCCTTGCCCTTCTCTCTGCCTCACAGCAGAGGTGACTTTGCCAAAAGGAGAATTTGGCCTCCTTTCCAAGTACCCAGTAAAACACTGCAGGCATAGCATATGCTCACATCCTCCCTGAGATGCTGTGTCTGTCTGGCCCTTGTCACTGTGCCTGTGTAGCTGTGGGTGGCTGGGACAGGGACCATCCCAGGCAAGTGTGGAAAGATGCTGCTCAGGTTTGGTGGGCTGCCTGCTGCAACCATTGCTTTGCCTGTGGAATCTGTGTTATCCAGACTTTTCCTGTACCTCTTCCTGGGGACGGATCCTCCCTGGTTGTGATGGACCTTCCAGGATCCATGGGATGACTTTGATGGGATCTCCACAAAGCCCTGTAACTCTCTGGAGAGAAGAGAAGAGAAGAGAAGAGAAGAGAAGAGAAGAGAAGAGAAGAGAAGAGAAGAGAAGAGAAGAGAAGAGAAGAGAAGAGAAGAGAAGAGAAGAGAAGAGAAGAGGAAGGAAGGAAAAGAGAAAGAAAGGAGATAAACCATACTTAGCGCATGTTAATTTAAAATGAATATTTTTACTTGATTGGCTGGAGACAGAAAGAGAGAGAGAGAGAAAGAGACTTAAAAACCTGTAGGAAGGTGCTACATGTATTCATTTCCTAATTTAACTCCCAGGCTAGCTCTTGGAGAACTTACAAAGCCATTCATTTCACAGAATTCCCTGGGACTTGCAGCCTAGGCAGATATAGCATTAGTGAGAGCTATGCCTTTCCTCAGGTTTAGGTGTCCTACCCTGGCATAACCTTCCATGTTTAGCCTTCGACTGACACAACTCCCAGAATCAGCATGGGGAGCTGGTTTTAGCGTATCCGAGTTTTGTGCTGGTACCTGAAGCCCCAGAATTCGGCACACAGAGCAGCCAAGCAGAGGGTCACAGCTGTCCCTTGATGCTTGAAGTGTCTTCGAGAGGCTGGGAAATGAAAGCAGACTGGAGAAGCCTGCACTGCTCCAGAGCAGGGCTCACTGAGAGCCACCAAGCCTTACTTTCCTACAAGTCCCCACCCAGTGTATATGACAATATTTTTGACCCATGCTGTTGAGTTACATGCTTCATTTTTTGTTTTTTGCTACGCTTAGTACAGAAATGATTTTTAAAATTGAGGTTTTGCAGCCAATGTCAGTATTTGAACACTGTGTTTGCCTCAAGGTGTTTGAAACAGACATGTTTTTTATAAGAAACATATGTGTTTATTTCTGAAAGCAGGATTAAATGAGCGGTTACCTCCATGTGACTATCAGAAAAACAATTTTGTTCAAACATACACATTTGATAGCATTTCAATCACTTGGAAAAAATGGGAAAAGGCACATTTTTTCCCCAGTATTAACTTCTTTAAAGCCATTTTTTCCATGGGGGAAAACGTTATGTTCAAAACTGAAGATCAGTTCTAACTTCCTTCTAGGCAGTCCCAGCAGGTAAATTTTCTCTCTCCCCTCAGGATTTTAAGTCTCTCTCTCATCACTTTTCTATATTTATGCTGAATGCTATAGAGCTACATGCATCCCTTTGCCTGCTCTCCCGCTGCAGCCCCAGCAGCACAAGACTGAAGTTACAGCCCTTGGGCAGTGGTGGCTCTTCTACATCATGGAACATTTCTGCTCAGCCGCCTGTTTCATCTCAGTGAAGGTGGCTTGTGCCTTTTCTTTGATGGCATCCATGTCCATATTCTGGATGTTCTGCAGCTGGCCCAGGATAGAGTCCTTGTCCTCTTCCTCCTCCTGATCTTCTGCCACCATCTTCTGAAGGTCTTCTGGCAACCCCACATCATCTCCAGCCATCTGTATTTGATTCTCATCCAATTCACTCTAAAGCAGGAAACAAAATCAGCAGATGAGAGTATTTCTGCTCTCCCAGGATCTACCAATGAGCCTCTTGTTTTGTTCTTTTTTTTTGGTTTTTAGGGGGAACCGTAACAGATTTTTCAGTCAAAATTTCTGGGTGCAACTTGTGAATTCAGGGCCTCAATCAGCTTCCATGCAAGTTCTAAGATTTTTCAGGCAATGTAAATTATATTTCTTTGAAGGACTTCAGCACTGTCAAAACTGAAGCCCTCAGTGTCACTTGCCATTTCAGAAATCTTTGCCATACCGATAGTGCAGGAATTCCATTTCAAGTTATTTGTATCCCCCCAAACCATGCTGCAGGACACTGCCAAGCTTGTCAGCTGCTCTGCTGTGCCTGTCAGCTTCTGGTCAACGAAGCAAGAGATCTAGAAAAGCTGTGGTACCATTTCCTTACTCAACTCTTGGGAGGAGATTTTTAATTATCAGCACTAAACTGAAGTCTTCTGGAAGATGCATTAAACTTCGGAATGAATTAGTGGAAATAGGGTTCCCTGTCTTCCCAAACCTTTTCTAAACTCTGTCTAGGTCTTTGGCTGGCCTCTCTGAGTTGTGATGGAGAGCAAGGGCTGCCTGGCACATAATCAGTGTTGCAGTGCTTGTAAGTGGGGTAATAGTAGGACTTAGACAACAAAAGAGAGGAGAGAGGTTGGGTGTGAGTCTGAGAAAGCAAAAGGACGCTAGAGAAGAAACCAGTTAAACAATTAAAAGGGCTGAGATGGCAGTAAGCACTACATACGCTTGCTTCCTGCCTGCCCCCTGAAACACTCCACCAGTGGGATTATGTCAATTTTTCCAACAATGGTGATTTTGTTCACATTTTCTGGTGGATTCTGGTGGATCCAGAGCTCAGAAGAACAGGATATTTTGACACAGTTCACACATCAAAGATAAGCATTAATGCCTCATTACATCTTCAAAATGAAGCATGACAGCAGCAAAGGCCTGATATGAATAAGCAGCAATGCTATCAGCAGGAGATGTTTTCTAGAGTGAGGCCTGTGGGTTTTGCATGAATGAAAGGACAAATGAATGCAAGGACATATATGAGCAATGTCTGTGTTGTTGCAGGCCTTAGCAAGGACAGGCAGACTGGGGGTGGTTGGCTGCATAACCACTATTTATTGTTCCATACTTCCACACTTTATGTTTGCAATAACTGTACTTCCCTTTAATCTGATTTCTCCCCATATCTCCCATGAAACTGTGGAGAGCTCTAGCAGGATTGTTACTGCTTTGAGGATAAAATGGGTGAGGTCATCAGCTTTTTGGGTAAGGGTTGCTGCAGTCTGATCTGTGGGAACTAGAAACAATATCCCAGTCAGAAGAGGTATTCTTTATTGATTGTGTAGCTGGAAAAATGTGTTAAACTTTTATTCTGCAACTGACGGCTATGAGAGTTGTTAGCCCTCTTGAAATCTTCACCAGTAGCCATAGAGGTTGATAAAAAAGACACTGTTAATTACTGAAAAAGTGCACCTAATCAGACAATCACACATGTTCTTTCCTTTAGAATTATTTCTAATCTAAGGCATCATCACTGCATGGTACTGTAGTGATTTACATCTTTGGCAATGTGAACAATTGTCTGGCATGTTCTTGCACCAAAGCCCACTGTCCTATGGAAGTCTGAATTGTGATGTGTAACAGTTTGGGGCTTCGAAGTGTTCTCTGACCAAAAAAGAATATATTGAGATATAGTCTAAAGCAGTACAATTCTGCCCAAGCCACCTGCCTCTACCTACCTGGCATTTAGCTTGAATAGACCTAAAATGAGCTTCAACAGGGTGGAGCTGCTCAATAAGAAGCAAAGCACATGATATGTGTATAGTCTCTTCTCTTCCTTCTGAAATTTGACTATTTGATTCTTGTTTACTTTGATTTGAAATGGAAAAGTGAACACAGAAGCTACATCTATTCTACTAAATTGAATATGCCTGGCACTGGTCTCTTGCCCCAAGGCCAGCTGGCCTGGAAAAACCCACTAGGATGCTATTGAACTCTGTCACCCTACCAAACAGGGTGGTCCCATCAAACTGCCGGTTGGGAATGCCTGTCCTAACTCCCAGACTGGCCTGGGAACTGCTTGGGAGAGTGCCCAGGCCAAAACTGGGTCAGACATTATTCTGACAATTCTTCAGCATAGGCAATAGTATCCGAGTGCATGGTAATATTTTTTGACCCTGATTATGCATCTGATGTAGTCAGTCCCAGATCTGTTTTGCTATAGAGGCAATAGAGTTCTTTATATATACAATGATACACACGCAAGTATGAGCAGAAAACTGTCTAAATATCTGCTTTGTTACAATTTGATGCTAAAGTCCTCTGCCCAAATTGAGGTGCAAAGGTCTAGTTCAAAGACACCAACTTTAGTTTGCAACATTAAGTGTGTATGGAAATGAGAGAAAAGGAGAGTGAGAGAGAGAGGGAGAAGGATTGAGATAGTGCTAGCAGGAGATGGTCAGCATCTAATATCACAGGGGAAATTCCTTCTCTAGCTACCACAGGTAAAGGATACCATTTAACATTAGACAGCTCCATGCCCACCGTGCGGGAAAGGCAGTCCCCCTCAGCGAGAGACAGCTTCTTCCATTAAACGTTTCGTCAAGATCTCTCAAAGGGAGATGACGCCCTTCAGGTAGAGAGACGAACAATCAAACTTCGGTATTGCTTGTTACTTTCAGTTCTTTGACCAATGATGCTAAAGTCTTCTGTGCAACTTAAGGAGCAAAGAAGACCGAATGCTGGTTCAGCACTGTTTATATGTAGTCTGCTTGTAAACAAAAGAGATCAAAGCTCACAGACTAATCCACAGGGGAACCAAACTCTTTTCCAGCATCGCTGTGTGGTGTACTGCTCTCATGCCTAACTTACCCTGTCATAACATTTACCTATGCTGATGTGCAGAGATCCTTAGGTAGCTGACTCCAGGCCTGATCCTGTAATTCATCACCTATAATGCACCAGTAACATACAAAATCAGAGTCCACCCTGCCTTGACCCGCAGGCAGGACTTTTAATTAGCAGCACAGCAGCCCCGCCATCCTTATGCCACTGAAGAGCTGCAGGTACCTCACAAGTAGGTACGAGGAGCCATAGGTTGGAACCAGCAGCCTTCCTCCCCAGGAACACCCTTAGAGATTCCGGACATCATAGCCTGGAGCACAGACCTGGTGAATGGGGACTGCTCCCTCCTGACGTCTGCATTGGGGCTCTATTTTTCCACAGCTCACCATCAACTCATGCCCATGTTCAGGACTTACAGAAATTCATTGATTACTGAATCTCAATTCAGGAAACAGGCAGCAAGTGGATAATAGAGTTTGGTGAGATTTTAAAAAAAATAATACTATTATAAAAATATTAATATGTTGTTATTATTATATTAATATAATATTTATATTAGTATAATATTTATCTTATGTATATGTATTTATATAATATGTATTTATATAATATTTTTTTAGAGTTTTGTATGAATGTGATGCACTGAATACTCCAAAGATGAAAAAGCTGTCCATAGATGAGATGTCTCGTGGCTAAAAACATCTTTCTGATGACAAACCTAAGTTGACAACTCTGTTAATAGGATTAGGTTCATTAAGGGTCTACTTTCTCTTATAAATCTGCCCCAGATATCATGGAGCTTTAGATTTTACATGGCAAAGGGGGCCCTGCTTAGTCTTAAATTTTATGCTTTTACTTAAAATGCTTGCTAATGATTGATACTGGTAATACACAGTGTTTCTACCCCATAATAGGCTACCTGAAATGACTTTCGATTTTCAAAATAATTAATGCTTTATCACAAGTCTGAGAGCATTTTGCTGCCAGCATGTTGTATCACAGCATTGAATTTTTTTTCAGGGACATATAGTGTGAATGTAATAATTTAATTTTCTTCCTGCTATAACATGTTTTCATAAGGGCTGATGAAAACCAAGAAGTGCTATATAGGGAGAAACAAATGCAGAAAAACGTATCCTGCAATATTGTTTGCTGGCTTAGAGCTGCTCTCCTACCTTGGAGACAAGTCTTCTATTGTTATTACTGAAATTTGGCTCCAGAGAGAACTTAGTATATGCTAAAGTTGAGATCCTGCTGGAGATGGGTCAGATCACCACTGCATGCTTGTGTGTCTATGAGGTGCTCAGCCAAGCGAGACTGGAGACCTGGACACCATCTCGAGCTGAAAACAGCACTACAAGTGGGGAGAATTTCAAAACCACAGAGACACCCAGCTACACTGATGTTTAGTTGAGACCTAGGCACTCAAGTAGCCTGGAGCTTTCCTAAGCAGCCCCTCTTGGAGCTGAAAGCTCTGGAAAGATGCTGGGTAAGTGCTGTTTAGGAGTTGCCTCAGCATATGCCTCCAAAAGGAAAGCAAAGCCTAATGATATTTTATTCCTCAGCTGCTAATTAAAATGCTGGTGTTTAGAGACTTAGGCCTCCAATCCAATCAATCACTTAAAATCTTGTACTTAATTTTTTTTCCATAATTAATCTTTCTGTAATTAAACTCACCCTCAGGGTATGTTGTCCAGCTAGAGCACCAGAAGAACCAGGCTCTTAGGGGTGGGATACATCTTACCTGACTTCAGCTGTCACCCGGCCTCCCTGTGGAAGAGACTCAGCCACTGAGAGGTGACCCAACTCCTCCTTAAATGCTTATTTAAAAGTTTGGCTAGATGTGGCTGCAAGTGCTGGTCTCTTTCTGTTGATCATGAGTCCCTAAACGACGTGTTTGGATTAAGCACTACATTTTTCAGCGGTTAAATTTACAAGAGATAGATTCTTTACCTTCCTCCATTTTAATTAATCAAAAGGCACTGGAAAGTACTGATCAGAAAACGAGTGGTAGTGACTCAGACCTGGCAGGTGAGTAATACAAATAAACTCTCAAATTGCTGAGAACTACCACACATTTCTTCCAGGGGTATAAATGAAATATGCCAACATTTTCCCACTAGTGACAGGCCGGAGAAAATGTGTGATCCAAAACCCTGGAGAAGTATTCTGTCCTGTATTACCTCTCTCCTGCCCATGGCAGAAGCTTACAAAATGACACAATAATTTTAAAAATTAGTTTAAATAAGTGAGATCTGTGGATGTTTATCATAGGTTTGGTGCTAAAGCCTGTACACTGCTGAACTTTTGCTAAACAAGGGTTCTGCAGTTAAAACCCTGAAAACAAGATGATCAGAAAATAGAGGAGCGAGTCTCCCCTCTAAACCATGAAACCACTTTGAATGCAGTAGACAGCTATCCTTGTTTGTACCCAGGTGTTTTCATGTCAGGAAAAAGCTGTCAATCTAACTGTGATTTCTGTCATGATCCAGAAGCTATTGCAGCTGCTGCCTGCTTTTAACAAGCTTCCAGATTTCTCTGTTGCTTGAAGCTTTTGCTTTCAATATTTTGGTTTTTGTGGGAATATTTGATAGTGCCAGGATCACTAAAGAAAAAGGAAGAGGCAGTTTAAAATTGATTGAAATTTGGCCTCTGGACTAGATGAGCTCATGAGCTACAGGCTTACCTTGGGCAGTCTGTACTTTTCTCTCAGGTGAACCCTCAGAACGGCTCGCTCTGCTTTTTTCTGTGCAAATGCTGCATCTCTTTCCATCCTGGAAATCAGAACAAATGCTCCTTCAAGATGCTAATAAATACAATCTTTTGCATGGAACCAGTTGCTTGGCTGCAAAAAGCTACACACAGGAGTTATTCCCCAAGACAATAACTTGTCCAAAGGCACAAAAGGAGCAATACCAATAAAGTGATGCCAAAGGGCCACACTTCCTGCGCTTCTGTCATCTGTGAATTTTCCTGGTCTTTCTTTGTCCATTCATTGTTTTGCAAGGGCAATGATTTCTAAAGCTTCTCTGTATGGAAAAGCACTAACTTCATCTGTGATTTTATAAAATGTTTTCATTAGATTTAAGAATTGGTCTGCACATTTTTTTTTTTTTTTTAGATTACATGTGTATTTATTTGTAAAATGTATCTCCTCAAAGATTTTTGCTAACGTTTGATAACACTCACCTTTCACCCCCATCTACCTTTAGTTTCTTTTTTCCCCGTTAGCATTTTCATGGAAATTCTATTGCAAAATTAATCTTGTTTCAGCATAGATATTTTGGCACATAAAAGCTACTTGCAAATGAAATATTACTCTTCCTCTGTTTCCAAAATGAGTTTTCTGATTTCTGTCTCTCTAAAAACAAAACTCCCCCAAACAAACCTAAAATCTGAGAAGAACCCAAAGCCTAGTTGGTTATGGGTTCAAAACTGCCTGAGCACAACTTCAGCAAGGCACATTTACTTTTCTGGTCTCCTTTCCTGCACAGCTGAACACTGGGCAAAATCCACGGAGCCCTGAAACAGGAACATGCTCTGCCCATGCCAAAGATTTCTGACAGAGAACCACATCTCTTCTTGAGATGATCTTTTAGAATTTCTAACTGCCCTATAGGGGTACTCCTGCCCTGCTTCTTCAGTACGGCTCAGCATGGAAAGGACATATGCCCCACTTTAAAACAGCATAGAAGTAATTCTCTTCCCAGGCATTTCCCAATCCCAGGAAGCCTGTGCTGCTTCTCAGCCTCCATAAAACATCTTCCTGCCAGCAGGTGGTCATTTCTATTTTAAATATCCCTTGACAAAAGGCAGAGCAAAACAGTCTGTGCTTTTTTCCAGATTAAATGACACCTCTTCAGGGTTTCCTGAAAAAAATATCTGATGCTAAATACAGACCCGGATACCTCAAATTCCGTCAGTCATTAACCTGGCACCCATAATCATCTTACAAGAAGGATTTACACAATCATTATGTAATTGACCATTAGAGGAACAGACGCATTTGAGATTTAAAAGTCAGTCGTTTTATTTATAATTATGCATGGTTTGAACTCCTACACATGAAGTCCTCCATTTTACTTGTTTTCATAGACACAGCAAGTGATAAAGATTGTCTTTACAGCCAAAATTGAGACTTAATTAATTTTAAAGTACTGCTTGATTTAGTAGATTTTAGAAAACAAAACAACCATCTTAAACCTTTGCTCAAGATAAATGAGCATTTAATATAGCACTCAGTACTCTTTCAGGTCTGCCATAACAAGTGTGGACAACGAAATATAACATTGAAAGAATACTCCACATGGAGTTCTAGGAGAACAAATCATATACTTTTGAGAATTAAATGCTGCACTACAAACATCTTGTAAAATTTTTCTAGATAAAATAACGTTACCTAGGAATGAGTCCAGCATATGAGGCTGTGGAGGTAGCAGGAAAGCATAGGAGAGAGTTGCAGGATGGGGAGGGGGAGCAGGAATAATGAACATAATATTTTATCATTTCCAGTTGGGGAACTTTCATTTTGGAAAGTCTTTTTAGCAAAGATTCATCTGCTTCCAAAAACAAAACAAAAAAAAAAAAACCAAACTTGAAGAGCTGCATGTTTTGCTTTTTCTTGGGTTATTTTTATCTGCACAAAGTTACCAAGAATTAGCCCTGTACTCATAATAAGGGAACAGGTACTCACTTCTCCTCAACCATTTGCTTTTGGTATTCCTCGTACTCCTCTCTGGTCATTCCTGCAGCTGCTGCTGGATCAGAAGGAGTGCTTTCTTCTTTGCTTTCTTCCCCTCCACCTCCAAGTCCCAAATTCTTTACCTGGTTGCTCAACATACTTTTCATTAGAAAGGCCATCTTCTCAAAAAAAAAAAAAAAAAAAAAAAAAAAAAAAAAAAAAAAAAAAAAAAAAAAAAAAAAAGAGCTATAAGAACACAACTACAAGAAAGCCAAACAAAAAATGAAAAAATGTTTTCCAACACAGCAGTTGTAAGCGCAAGAGTTTCTACAGCCACATCAGCTCTTCAAGGGCACAGTGCTAGTGAAACGTGAATGCCAAAACCAGTTTGTCAGCCATAATCTGGATTAAAGAGTGAACTCCTTAATATATAGAGGCAGATGGTTCAGATTACTCCAAAAAAATCATTAGATGCAACTACCTACTTTTTCCATTAATACTTTAAGCTAATTGTACATGCACACACACAAATCAATTATAGTGTGCAATAGCATTTTGACATCTTCAGTCTTGAAGCTCTCTCACTTTCACAGATCACAACATTCCCTTGATCTGAATTGAAAACTTGCTTGACTCAATAACCACAGTAAAATAGCAAAATTCAGGCTACTGAGTGGAAAACCCTCAGATTTGAGATTTGAAAACTTGAATTCTTGATTAAGCAAAACCCCTGATTCTTTTTATCCATGAATATTTTATCCCACTGGACAGAAAGTATTTTGTGTGGTTTTTCTTCAGCCCTTCTTCATATGGTTGGTTTATCTCCCAGATGAATGAGGCATCACTGCTGTAATTACTTTATTTCAAGAAAGAAACCGCAAAGAAAGCAAGTCAGATCTTCCTACTGTTCTTGCTTTTGGATTTCTGTCAGCTCTTCCCCATGCTATCTCATTCTAGACCCCTGCTTTGGTGCTGCATAGAACACCCGCTATTTGTAATCCTAACTGCTGATAAAGGATAAATAAATCTGAATCTGTATGCCACAAAACAGTCTGGATACCTTTTGGGTATAGATTATTTCTGTAGGTCCTCATCTTTCAAACTTTTATTCACTTCATTAGCCTCACCAGGTCTACTCAGGTGAAGATTTCCAGGATCTGCTACCTAGGTCACAGACTATTTTAGGAAAGAAAATCACCTGCTAGGTCTCCAAAGTTCATGAGTTTGGGTTTTGAGCATTTATCCTACTGCACTGACTGCACATGCCTTAATGCAACATTCTGGAATTTTGATTACCTAAATGGCTCTCCCAGCACTCTCATAATTTCGATGAGAACTGAGAGATGGGAGGATTCCAGTTTGCCTAATGCCTTAATCTATATTACAGCCTTTCTAATTAAAGCAGACCTATTACTATTAAAAAAACCCCCAGCAANACAGGCAACTTTAACTTTCTTTTTGAAACCATCACTCAGAATCATGAATTCCATGTAACATCATCTTTATTTAAAATTCTCCTAGCTGGAATTTTGCAAACACTACATGGAGTGCTGATTTTTCCAGTGTTAGGTCTCAAGAGTCTTGTCCAAGTGTATGGGAAGTGGTACCTCTTAAGCTTTGTGCTGTTGGTCTTTACTGAAAAGAAGCTTCCCTAACTTAGCTGTAGGCTTTGATCCCTCTAGAAATGTTTCTAACGTAATTTTGTGCCTAAAAGTGATGCTTTCACAGGCTTGAGAAAGGCAAGAACTGGCCTGGGGGGGGACCGCTGAGAGGTCTTTGCCTTCCAGGTCTCAACCTTGCAATCAGCAAAAGGCTTTCCAATGTTAATTTTGAGATCAAAGATAACAAAAAGGGCTTTAAAAGTTACTGGCCCTATTGGCACTGAAACTGCTGAGAAACACAGGAGAGACCGGGGACAAAAGGCGCAACACAGCCAGTACCCCCAGAATAATTCTGTTTCAGGCAGGTGCTCCATTGAAGTTAAAAATCTTAAATTTCATTGATGACAGGAATCGCAGGCTTCATGAAAACATACAGACAGCAGCTAATTAAGTACCCATGTTGCCACTTCCTTTGCTTTAACTCTGTCTTTTCCATCTAGCTTAAGTGAAATCAAAATTAAAGACTATTCCTGTTTTATCTGATGAAAGTGGGTGATATAAAAAAAGCCTGTATTCCATACCCAAGGAACACATGGATCTCTAACCCCAGCACAGAATGCAGTCTTGAAACAAGCAAATTCCAGAGCTAAAGCTAAAAGCCTCACAGAGAGGCCAGCCCAAAAATGCCATCCAAACTCTCAATCTTCTCTAGATTCCGTGTTCCTAACAGTCACATGATACAAAAATACATAGGTGTTCTTGTAAGAACCAGGACTCTGGCCCCTGCTTCATCCCTCTCTCAAGAGGATGTTGCCTTTTCTAGCAGCTGGACCACCAGAACGAAGTATTTTATAGTTTAGTCAGCTTGAATAGATTCAATTCAAGATTCCTCTCCTCCACTTGCTCAAATCTTGCTCCTGGCTGGGGAAAAATGACAAAGAGGGAATTCAGCCTCAGGATGCCGTTACCTCCCTAGAGTCAGGTAGAACTGAACCCCGGTCTCTAAGTGTTCAGATTCTGAACTGAGGGTAGAGAATGCTTCAAATACACTTGCTTAGATTTCAGGGATATGTACCAAATGAAAAGGAAAAGCCTTAATAAAAATATGCACCTTTATTCAAATAAGGTTATCTCTGAACTCCAAGTATCAATTTACATCAGTCAGAAACAAATATGAAACTGTCAGCTGTTTGAATTAAAAAAAAAGTAGACATTTTTTGGTGTTACAGTAATTGATGCATTGAGAAAGGTCAGATTTTCTTCCCACATAAATTACAAACCAGAGCAGTTAATTGACAAACCGTAAACCAGGTCATTTACAAACTGTATTGTGCATTTGACTTGTGAAAGATTCAAGGATCACCATCTGTTTAATAAACCCCCACCAGTACAATCCCATTCTCTTGTCATTGCCAAATACTTGCTACTTATCATCCACAATTCAAATCTAACTTGGTCTCTCTAATATCGTCCAACTGCATTCCAAGGTGTCTTTTCCTCTTAGCTGTGAAATCCTACTGAATAAGAAGCAAACACACTGTCACTGTTGAAATAAACCTCCTAACAGGAGGCTACATTGACTGAAAAATATTCTTAAAATCCAAATTTGCTGCTATCACTTCAAGAACAGACAGGATGAAATTTGAGCTGGGCAGCTGGGAATTTTCTTTTGATCCAGTGAGTTATGGAAGCTCCAAGGAGAGATGACTGTGAAATGAATCATGAAGCAAAGTTACCTTGCTTTGCAAGGTAAGCAAACATACCTTCGGATGTTCCATGTTAGACCTTCTGCTCCCTACCACAGAAGTTCTCATTGCACGTGGGAGACACGTCTGCTCCAGCAGCCTCCTCCTGAACAGAAAACTGTAGGCTTCAAGTTTCGCCCTAGACATCACCCCCAGCCTGCTCTTCTTTCTAAGCAAACAAACAGAAGTATGGGCTCTTCCAGCTTGAAACCAAAGGAACGAGTGGGTAAAATCCCAGTAACAAAAATCCAGGCTCATTCCAATTGACACATCAGAACTGCTCCTCATTCTGCCAGATATTTATCAAAATACTTCCTGCATAAGGAGTTTTGCAAAGCCTGCTGTGAGAGAAGGAGTTCTGTTCGGATGTTGCACTGATGCAAGAAGGTCTGCAACTGAAAGGAACCACCACTGTACAATTTCAGAACCATTTAAGAAAATACATTAAGTTTAGTTACGAGAGTCAGGGCTGTAACAGCTTAGACTCAAGGCACCCGGAAATATTTGCTGGTGTTGAAAGAACTGAAGAGATAATTCCAATGTGTTATTCTGCTTTATCTGAAAAGTTGTTTATTCATTGATTAGCTTGAGGCAGTAGATTCTCTCATTAGTACAGCAAAATCTGCTCAAATTTAGAAATGAATCTATAAAGCTGTACCACTTAGAGTATCCTCCATACTGCAGATGTGTTAATTGGTGTGTAGGCAGTGTCATTTTCTTGGTATAGCACAGACATTCACTTTTTGGACTCTGTATTTGAAGTAACAAAATATATTGCATAGATTTATCATTTCTCCAAACTGACAGGCACAATACTGAAGTGTTCTTCATGACAGTGAATTTGGCAGCACATGTTGCACTCCAAGGGAGCAGACTGTAGAAATGCAATAGGAGTAGTCTTATTACAGATAATTTTTGCAGATTCAGATAAACAAATTAACAGTTCTAAGTGAAATATCCTGATGCATTTGTGTATTTTATAGAATTTAGGAAACCACAGAAATAATTACTCCAATTCTACACACAACTCAAAGACGAAGTTACCACAGATACGTAAACAAGGCAAAATTCATTAATTTCACATTCCTAAGCTGGGCCCTCTGCTTTCTTTCTTTCCTGAAGCAAATGTTCACTTGATAAGCAGTATCAAAATCACATGTTCAGTCTTATGCTTTTGATATCCAAGCAGGAATTGACACAAAATACTGGTTCTGCAGATTAACAAACATGTCTGAAGCAGGCTCGTGAAGAAATGGCTCAACATCCAATACCTGCAGTTTATAATACTCACCATGTCAAGATTTAAACCGAAGCATCTGTACTTGATGTGTGAAAGACACAAGACAGCTTTAGGCAAGTAAAGACAAAATACATATCCTTGATACAATCAGACTGGAAGATGGATAAAGCAATCATCTTTGCTGGAAAAGTTCCACAAATCTCCCAAAAAAATTACAGACAGACTTCAGACTACGATAAAAGAAATCAGCCCCACAATATTTGGAGAAGTAGAAGAAACCACTTTATCCACATTTTCTCTCACTGCCCAAAATCAAACTGCAAATAAGGAGAGAAGCGTTTCTTTGCATGCTCTCTATAATTGGTTTTTTTATATCAGGTATCAACAGTCAGGGTCTTAAAGGCCTGTCTTTGTGTCCACATATTAAAAAGTGTTTAAATGAGAATTAACTAACATATTCTTATACTGTTAAATCCAAGTGGTAAACAAAAAAAATGTTTATAATAAATTTTTATCCACCAAAAAAACCCAAACCCCACAGAAGAATGGTTCTTTGAGGTTTGGGATTTTTTTTACCTTCTTTTCCTTTTTTTTTTAACTGCTATGTCAGGACACTTAGTAGCAAGTTTTCTGCACAAATCATCCATCTGGAATTCACACTCTGAACAAACACCAAGTCTGGGTGTTCCAACTCCTCCTCTGGAATATTAACAAAAGCAGAGGAATAGGGAATTTGCCTTTCAGTATTTATGAAAAAGTCAGCTGAAAACATAGACCTAGATAGGGTACACAGTCCTCCCCCATCCAGCACTTGCTCCCTGTTTTTAGCATCAACACTTTAAATGAGAACTCATTTAATTTAACAAAATTCAATAATTTATAATATTGAAGTATATCCAATACTAAAATTTCCCTCATTTACAGAAGTGTAGAATTTTCTGTGCATACAGACTGCTGTTATGTACACACAAAAGGAACAGGTCATCAAAAGAACTTTTTGGCTGCTGCTTCTTGTTGGCTCCTGAAAGAAAAGGCAGAAAAGAATTCTTCAAGTCTTTTAAACTTAAAATTAGCTAACTGCTTTAAATTTTCATTTGTTGGAGGATTAGAAGATTCCATTCCTTATCAACAGAGACTTAGAGAAAATATAAGTCATATCACAAAAACAGGATATAATCTTTTCTATTCACAAAGACATGTGTAGCATCACTGTAGTTCCAATTTTGCATCAGACGAAAGGAAAAAAAACAAACAATTCCACATTCTGGACAGAAGCCAGAAACAATAATCAAACTGACTTTTAAAATACTCTTAACATTTTCTGAAGCTTCTCAGTATCTGACTGGCCTAAAGATCACCTTAGAAAAGGAAACCCATGCAACAAAGCAGGGAAAGAACTGACTTTAAATGGGATTTCCTTTTCCCTCTGTCACAGATCATTAATTTTCTTAGTGGATACAGGCACTGTGGATCAACCACATCCAGGTGCTGGAATTACAAAGGCATCACAAAGAACTGAAGGGGACCAGCACCCTGTTTGTCTTGGAAATCATTGTGCCAGCCGATGGCAAAAAGACTACCAAGCATGGAGGTTGTCCTTTCCACCAACGCAAATAGAATTTCAACATTATGACATCACAAGGAGGATGAAGAGAACAGAAAAAACGGAGAGGAGAGAGAGGAGAGAGAGGAGAGAGAGGAGAGAGAGGAGAGAACAGTCAGGCTGAAACAGGTCACGTTCCCACTTGATACCCAGTGGGTGAGTGGGGGTAGAATAAAACAAACTTCATTATGATAATTCAACATTTGCAGTGGGTTCTGAGACAGTGGTAAATTTTTCATTCTTAGAGGTTTTGAAGACCTGACCAGTTTAAATCTCAAGTGACCTTGTCTGAATTCAGTGCAGACCCCGTTTGAAGCAGAAGATTGAACTGGAGACCTCCAAAGGTCTTCTCCAATCTGAATGATTGCTTGTTTTAACAAGGTAACACAACGATACCATTCCAATGGCATTATCAGTCAGCAGTTCTAAAACTATGTGCCCTCCTGTCTTCAAGCCACACAAGACTTACCTATACATGACATAACCAATGAATAACACAGTTTGCACTGCCACAAATATGAAGAAATGCATTGTAGATAAGCAGGATGGAAACGGTGGCGACTCTGGACACTTTGGTTTCTCACTGGATGGCTAAAAACCAAGAAAAGAGCAAACAAGCCATCCCATCAAAAGACTTACAAAACAAGGGCTTTGCAATGTGATGTAAAAATCGGAGCACAAGCAGAAAACGGAGAGAAATGGCAGTACTCTGAAAAATAATCTTACTCCTCATCTCACTCTCCCCTTCCACCTTTGTGTTTCTCAGATAAATTGCCTGACGTTAAATTGAGGGTTACATGGGAAAGAACACATAAATATGGTAAATTAATCAAGGACCTTCTATGGGTCATAAGCTAACTCAGCTTAATTGCTACCTAGGCTAGACAAAGATACTCCTGAATATGAACACAGTCTTTTTTTTTTGCACTTAGAAACCTTAAGCAGAGTCTGCCTGAGTTTCCCCTGATTAAAGCTCTCCCTTGTGTGCAGAAGCATCACAGAATCTCCTCTGTAGAGGGCTGTTAAGTAGGGGGACAAACACAAAAAAAAAAAAGCACCCAGAAAACCTAATTGCTTGACCTTGTTTCCACAGGAAATTAGACTAAAAATCATGCTCTTTGTGCAAAACTTCTCATCAAGACCCAGATCATGCAGCTAGGTCAAGGCAACAGTTTTAGTGAAGCAGCTTAATGAAGGATTAATTGCTCCCTAAATTGCATGCTGGCTCATCCTAGCTTTTCACTAACAGCCAAATAAAGCCGTGCTACACTCATGCTTTACGCTCCCAGCACATAAATTACCGTGTTTCGTTGTACTAAATGCTCTATGTCCCTCTTTACTACATGAAGGTGTTCTTTGATGTCATTGAAGTGCTGAGTTGTTTCATAGACTCCTGCAGAGCCGGGGTGTTGAGCTCCACTGATGGATCTCAGAGCATCAGTCACAGAACTTCTGAAACAAGACAAACAACAAACCAACTTTCAACACGCACCAGCTTTTCTACAAACAGCAGTTATTCTGGACACCTTTTAGTTCATTAGAATTAGGCTGAATTTTATAGTTGCCCCAAAGACAGCAGATTTTTTCTAGCTTTCAAGAATACCTCTCAAGAAACAATACTTTAGTCAAACTATGATTTTTAAAAATAGCTGTTTGTGCAGACAGTTGTCATTTGTAGAGTGCCCCATCTCTCAGTCACACCCCATCTCTCAGTCAACAATACTCTGTTACCAGACACCTGCTTTGCCTGCCTGACTGATGAGGGCTATAGAACAAGAGTCCTTGTCTGAGGCTTTAGGATCAGCAGAGTTTAATGCAATCTTTGAAGAAATCCAAAAGCCATTTCAAAAAAAAAAAATTAATAGACAAATAAATAAATAACAAAAAAAAAGCAGTCATGTAAGAAATAAAAACAAAGAAGAGGCTTTAGGGATAAGAAAAGATTTAGATACATCCTTGTTTCATGATTACCATCAATATGAGGAACTCATTTCCCATATGCATTGTCATAATACTTAATATTGTCTTATTGTGAATTCATTTTGCTTCTACAACAAATGAAATTAAATCCAGAAAGAGCTGAGGTTTCATAACTAATTTGGTTTGAGGTAAACTAGTCAATGAGAGAAAAAAACCTTAATCTCTAATCAATATGTTTGTATAATTTTCCCCTACTGTGCTGTTTCTTTCGAGTTGCAAAGAGGATTATTCTACAGCTAAAATATTTATCATGTGAATGATAATCTCTTCATTATTAACAGAATAGACAATCAAAATGTATGCCTTTTGATTTCTTTTTAACTTACTTAAAACTTTCCGTTTGGTTCAGATCGGAGCTTACTTCAATGCTTTCATGGAACACTCCTAACTCTTTGTAGAGTGGTCAGCAATTTTTCATTTACCTGGACTTGCAATTAGTGTTACAAGAGTATATTTTAGAAGTAAGTTTCTCACTGGAAGGTTTCATCTTAAATAACCCATCATGCCCACTGCCTAATAACCACTGATAGTAATTCTGCCTTTCGACATGCCTCACAGTGTTACAACACAAGTGGGACACTCACTCAGTTCTTCTCCCTCCTAACAGAACCATCTCTAGATAATGAACAGAAATCTGCACACCCACCTTCCCCCAGACTGATCCAGCCTTTGTTAAAAGCAAAATAACTTCCCTTAATAGACAAGGGCTGTATCAAATTGAATTTATATTGACTTTTGCATTAATAATACGCTGCTGATAGTTTCTATTGTAGGAACATGCAAGATTCTTCTGTAATCAGGTGATTAAGAAAGCCACAATCTTGCCAAGAAAATTACTTGGCCCCTAAGTCCTTTTCCGGCAGGATGACAAGCGATGCACCAAGGGGCTGTTTATTTCTCTCTCTAAATAAAGCATTTCTTTAATCTAAGAAAAATATTAAGATGATGTTACGCAAACTCTGAGCTGGTAAGTAGTCACTAAAAGGGCAGACTGCCAATGCTAACAAGAAAATCTAATTTGCTTGCAAGGTATAAAGATTTGTCAAGAATATTAACAGAAAAGCTTCCGTGGAAGAACAAGTGCAAAAATGGAAGCACTCTAATCTTCATTCTACAAAAAACTGACCTACTTAGATAAATCACAAGAGCTGCCCTTGAACTGAGACAGAGGGGGGAAAAGCACAACTGAAGGAACAGTTTTTCTCCTTTTTTTTTTTTTTTAAATACAAGGTAAGGAATGTTTTAGCTGCTACAAATGAAGGGCTAAACCAGCTTAAAGGCATTCCTGATTAAGACAGCAACAGTAAAACATCTTAAAAGAAATATTGAGACATCCCCATCAAACACAAGCATCCTTACAAATCTATTTTAGCAGTATAGCACCTTCAAGATAGGGGTTTTACTCCATTGTTTTTAAAGGGGCTGAATTTACCTGCTGAAGTTTCTCCTCATGACAAAAAAAAGATTTCATGACAAAAAATTAGGGTGCTTAGCAATCCCTGGGGCATGAACTGACTTTATTACAGAAATCAAAAATATGCAGAGAGTCTTCATTAAGGAACTGACACAAACGTCAAGTTTGTCAATACCGTCCCACTGAAATAATACACAAGGTTTAAAAGGAAAATCATAAAATTCAAAACACAGCCTTAATATTTGGAAGGCGTTTACCTTATTTCCTTTACTTGTCTAATCACTTCTTCTTGAGTTTTCACAACTGTCTCTATCTCTTGCTGGGAAACCTGGCAGGGGCAGAGGGAGGAAAAATATCAACATATCTTAGAAAAAGCAAATGGATCCCACTGCTGAAATCAGGCTGGGCTCTGAATCACCGTGGGTTTTATTTACCTGTCCCTGCTGACCTGGAAACCCAGCTCCTCTTTTGGCAATCTCCTCTGTGATTGCAGAGACGTATCTCCTCTGCTCATCCAGAATCATGTCCAGTTGCCTGTTAAGCTGTTTGATTTCCAGATGAATTCGATTCTGCCCCTCAAAGATTTGCCTCAGTTCACGATCACTCACAGTTTCAAAAACATCATCTGCTGCTAACAAAAAAGCACAGGGGGGTCTTACACACGTGCACATTCCTCACAAGTTGCATTGGATCATTTTTCTTGCTCCCTTAACACATCCACATCCCTCTACCTTTTCCTACAACTTTACTATCCCAAAGTCCAAAAGACTCTGTGGCAAAGAGATTATTTCTTATCAATGAAAGGCTGAACTGTATCTCAAAAACACAGATCAAAATAACATATAGGACCTTTAGAAGAGTCATAACTTATCACTGTGCAATAAAAGATGACAACCTGAAATTTCACGTCTAGATGCGTAAAGTACATTCCCAGTGTATTTGCACTCATATACAGCTATTAAAATCCATGGAAGTAACAAATAGCTTCCATTAGATTTTCAAACAATCAGGTTCTTGTTTGCCTAGCATTAGGCAAGCATTAAAAAGCTTTTCCACATAAGCACGTGTTCCAAGATTCACACTAGCTCATCTTTTAAAAAGTTTTCTATGAATGCGGAGAAACAGACCAAAAAGATGTCCTTTAAATAATGAAAAAAGGCCATGCCTTCTTAATCACTACTTTCCAGAGGGATGCATGACCTTCTCTCCCTTCTGTTTTTCTTAATTCCCACCATGTTTCCAGTCATTCCTTTTGTTCTCAATCCAGGCACCACTAAAGTAACTTTAGAAACAGGAAACACTTTACAGTAAAGATTTTTAAATAATGTAAGTAACATCAGCGGGAGCTTAGCAAGATCAGCCGGAGTATCCCTAGTTCTGAACATCCTGGAAAACAAACATTTCCCTGGACAATTGAAAAATTGCTCAAATAACTTGCCTGGCTGTCCTTGAACATCAGGATGTTCCCTTTGAAATTCTTCCTTCTTCTTATCCAATTCTTGCTGAAAGTGTTCAAACTCTTCTTGATACTTCTCTTTATCTTTCTGAGGGATTTCTGCATCTGGTGTTGGCTTTAAAACATTATTGGAGGGAAGCATGTGTGTGAGATTTTTCTCATGTTCTCCCCCGTGCTTAACACAACTGACTCTGCAGCAAGGCTGTTCAGATTTCAGATGTAAACACATAACAAAACTACTGCAGCACATTCATACATTTAGCTGAAGTGAGAAACCACACATTCCCATGGAAATCAAATAGAAAATTAAAACAAGTTTTACATGGATAAATGCTGTTTAGCAGTACAGAATCATTGTAGAAGCAGGGAAAGTTGAAAGGGAGAATTTTCCCACTTTCCAAAGAAAATGTACTTTGTAGTACTGCGTGGTCTGATTTAACATCATGAGTTTTGTTGCTTCAGTGGTGCTTCCAGAATTCTAGTCTTGAGAATATTAATGACAATATTACTGAAACATTACAATACCAGTTTAATTTTTCTAAACCAGATGACAGCACAGCTACGTGCCAAAACTGTGAAACAGGAATGCCACATGTGATTTAAGAGGAAATCCCATAATCTGGTGCTGCACATAAAATAACATGCACAATAAAATATTTTACTAATCACGCATAAAAATGCTTACTGCTTCTTTCCCAGGCTCAGTCAGCTGGAAGGTCAGAAATGACAGCACATCGTGGTCATCTGTATTCAACAAACAAAACAAAACCACCTTACAAATGCCTGTAATTCTCAAGCCAACCTTCCACTTGCAAAGAATCTTCAAAAAACAGCATCCTCCTAAGAGTGTGTGCAGTGGAGAATGAGACTATACAGGGGCTTCGTCAGGAAAAAACAAAAATTCTTTAGCTGGACTCAAGAAAAGGCCTAAGCATGTCAGTAATTTGGGACTGCAAGAGGGTTAATTACACATCATGGTCAAAAATTGATATAATGGATCAACACTAGTAGTAAAAACGCAACCACCCAACCAACCTCTCTTGCAAGCCTCGCAAGTCCCCACAGCATTTGCCATAATTTTTAACGTTTCCTACCTGCAAGTCCCCCTGTCGCTGCAGATATTCCAAAGTACCCTTGTGATGGCAACACCATATCTTCCACTTTGGCACAAAATTCATAGTCCTCTTTATCCGGAGTAAAGCCGTTATTAATTAATACCTAAAAGGACAAACACTTTCACCACATTTGTGTTAATTGTTTTGTCAGTCTGCAGTAATGCTCACAAAATACAACTTATTGGGTAACTCAGCAGCTCATACCGGGAACCAAAAACTATTTCTTTTCTGAAAGAGACATTTTACTGACATTTCATATAAGCATTCTATATGCATTAGTCCACATCTTAAAAAGGTTCTGGGCAACACAGACCTGATCTACACAGGTCATCCCTTGCAGTTCTGATTCAAATCTTAGGGAGATTCTGCAAACAGATCCCCGGAGAAAGAGAGAACTGCTAAGGTTAACAGCAACATCTGAGACAGAGGAGTTCCTAGAGGAGGCATCAGGGCCCAGGTGAAAACAGAGCAGCCTTGGAGGCTGAAATTCAACTTTCATTCAAGAGTGACAGGCAGCTTTTCCCATTACAACACAGTACAAGGTCTGCCCTCTTAGGTGCAGTCATGTTTACTCTTAGACAAACTTCTACTACAAAATGACAGCTCTGCACTTTATGGCTGCTACCTGTGAATAAACGAACAACACCTTTCCAGAAGGAATCAGAAGCCAACAAACACACACTTTGTAGCTGTCACAACCCAGCACAACATTAGTATTTTTCTCTCCTTAACAAGAAGGAATTCACAATCAGCTGAATAGTATTTAAAAAGTCTTAAAGACTCCCTTATACTCGTGGTTTTTAATCTTTAGTCTTCAAAGCTGTACTATTTTTTGGAGGTGAGAAGCCTCAAACAGCAAGTTTAAATCTACTGTTAAATAGTTACATTTTTTAGCCACATTTCAAGAACCTCTGGTTCAAAAACCACCTACAAAACCCTCTGCAACTCTTAGATGAGCTTAAGAAATACCAAGCTCAGGAATGACTCAATGACTTGAAGCTTAAGCAAATCTTGACTTTGAGACACCTCTCCACGCAAGTCAAGAGCAACAGAAGGGTTTGAGCACATTATGAGCGTGTTTGCACGACTGCCTCCTAAGTCACATTAGAAAAATCAGCAACACCTGCATTCTAAGGCAGCCAAAAGAACCTGTGTAGCATTTAAACACAGCACCTCCTTCCAACCTCTGCTGCCGAGCTCCACATTTCCAACACTGGAACTGACATATTTGTTGCAACTCATATTTAAGTTTAAGAAGCTGAGAAACACAAGTAATTCTGTTATTTCAGACTCACAGTCAGTGTTTTTTGGTAGTACGTGATTTTGACTCGCACAGGATAGGGCTTGTTCCGAAAGTCCCTCTGACAGGATGCCAGTGCTTGTGTGGATCCATCACTGTACAAAAAGAGAACATCAATAAAACTCCATGTTATGATTTATCAGCTGGGCCAAAAAGGTGTCTGACTCTCACTAAGCAACCTCATCCCAGCTTTTCAACCTGCAAGCTTTTCCAAGGCTGTTCTGTAATTACCCTGAGCTTTCTCAAGCCTGGGATTTCTAGTATTGCATGCTATACACAGGACACAATGCAGAGGGAATGAAGGAATGGGGAAATCTTTCTAAGATATATTCTCAGATATAATCCTCAGATATATTCCTGCACCTGGGAACCCAGATGGAAATAAGATGTAGTGACTGCACCAACTGAGCTAGACACCTCTCCTCTCAGAAATCCAAAAAGGTGTCCATTGTGCTGTTGATAAACAATCAGAAATCAAAATTAATCTAACTAATTTTAGTAACAGCAATCAGCTTTCAGTTAGTCACGTCTGCCAGTTACTAGCTGTGTGTAGAGGATCCCCATAAGCAATAAAGTCTGTACTGTACCTCTGTTTATCTGAGTTGATCCATATGCCACTTAAATATCCATGAGTTGCCAATTGCTCTGCTGTTTCTGCCAAAGCAGTGTTTTAACAAATAGAAACCCTCAAATGTAAAGGAAACAACAAAGTTTCATATGAAAGAAGCCTTTATAATGCTTCTCAAATGGTTTCATGGAACATTTCATCATTCAAAAGCAAGCATTCAGCAATAACACTGAAAATAAACTTACTTCTGATGGTCATACAGGAGCTTTCCATTGTTGCCTACAACAATCACTCCAGGATTGTTTTTCTAGGGAAAGAAAGGGCACACAAATGGATTAGTTTAATTTGAAGGGAAATATCAGCAACATCCCTGACAGCCTTCTACTAAAATCTGTCTAAAATATATAAAGGCAAGCCAAAGTTGTGCAGGGAAAGCAAAAGCAGCAAAGTAGACCTATTATGTATTGTTTAAGTTTTGGGATCATTCTGGACTGGAAAACTGAGAACTGAAAACAGCAATTGTCATCCTCATCTGCTACAATATTTCTGCTGCTGAGCTACTCAAGGCAGATTTCTCTTAAGAAAATGAGCATCTCTGAAGACACACATAGAAATTGGTGTCTCCACTATAAGGGAAACTTGACTGCTTTATTTTATCCCTTTGAAGTGAAAGAGGGGAAGAGTATGAAAACAACATCCTAGTTTTTTTCCTCAACAGGCAGGAAATTCATTTATCATCTTCGCTAGAAGAGTTTCCTTCCAACCAACCTTTCCATCGTTGTCAAAGGAATCAAAGAAAATTCCAACACCATTCCATTTATCAGCTGCCCCAAAAACAGGACCTTCCAAGCCCTGCTCTTCTGTAAACCAGATTGCCTATAAAGAAAGCAAAAAGTCATAGGTCAAGATTCACTTTTAATGCATATTTACTTTTCTCAGTTGGGTCAAACTGCTCCTACCAATCCGTCAGCTCCAATGCGGCCTCTTCCTGTAACTCGAAAGGTCACTTCCACTTCCCAATATTCGAATATTGATTTGTTTTTTGTCCACACTGAGCCTTTCTGGCTTTTCAAGGAAGTTGTTATACGGATCTGATCTGCACTTGGGATGGCATCTAGAAAGGAAACAAGATGTTCTAACTTCCTGTTTAGCAGTGTAAAAGAGCAATAGGAATACATTCAGAGAGAGATTCACTTGCTTGCATTAAATAGCATTTCTTTTTAGGATCATTTTCTTGAAAAAGCAGGAGCAAAAACCTCATCTATGGACAGTTTCTTCCATGTCGCTTGTAGCACAATGCTAAGTAAAAAAGTTACGTTTATGAATTAAGCAGTAGCAACTAAGTTAAAGTCTGAAAAAAACCAAAACCACAGCAGAAGTTACTGCAGAGAAACTATGAGAAGATAGAACTGTAAATGTCAACACCTTTCATAAAGGGGGACACTCAGGAAGAACAACAAGCCTTTCTGAGCACAACGGAACCCTTAACCCAAAGGGGACAGAAATCGTACAAAAGTTGTTCAACCAAGTCCTATTTGCCAAGGCACACTCTGCATTTCGAGCTTTGAGACGATGAAACCCAACAGTTTTTCTGGCAGCACGGCGGGGCCGACCTCGAGCGGGGCAGCAGTGACACATCAGCACTTCCCGGCAGCGCCACGAGTCCCCTCCCCAGGGCCCGCAGCCGCCACACCAGGAGGGCAGAGGTACCTTCGCACCGCGGGTGGGAGCCCGGGTGGGCCCGGGCACTTCCCCGCCACCGCAGCATCTCCTCTGCGCCTCTGATGCCACGTGGAACCCAAGGCACCCACAGCCAGCTTCGCCCGCGGCTTCTCCCCGAGACCCCGCGTCCCCCAACCGGACATTGCGGCCTCGGCCTCAGGAACGCCACTGGCCCGGCCCCGCCACCCCCGTCCGGCACTTACTGCCCGTGTGCACCCAGAACGGCACCGTGCCGTCCGCCTGCACCAGGTGCGGCCCCTTGAAGCTGTACTTGTACTCGAAGCGCCGGTGCGGCGCAGCCGCCGCGCCCTCCGTGGCCTGCGCGGCGACGAGTGCCGGACGGCCGAGGGCGAGAAAGAGCAGCAGCGAGGCGAGCGGCACCGCCATCTTGGCCGAGCAGCGGGGCGATGCAGAGGGCCAGCGGGGCGGCTCCTGATTGGACGAGCGCGGGGGCGGGCGCGCGGGAGGCGGGGCGAGGCCGGCGTGAGGGCGGGNCCACGTGGCCACAGGGCCGGTTGGGAGCCCGGCCCCGACCCCGGCCTCTCCCGGCGGATTTCCGAGCTGCCGAGGGTCCGCGCGCTGTGAGCGGTTGTGCCGGTCCGCCGCATTCGTGCGGCCTCTCAGACAGCTGCGAGCCGCTAACAGTGCACAGAGTGTCTGAAAGATAAATAATCTGTTCTTTCCCTTCAGTATTACTTTCTTAGCAAAGACCGCACTCTCACGGGCTCTTTTCAGTTCATTTGCAGAGTAGTCGGAAGTCCCGCAGGAAAATCCCCACTGTTTCTCCCAGCGTGCGAGGCCAACCTTCCACGGAGGTGAGCAAAGCAAACCCCGGGTGACAGGCAGGCCAGGTGACAGTGGTGACAGGTGGGGATGGCCCCCGACACTGCCCAGATGAGAAACACGCCTGCTTGTCAGTGTGCAGAGCAGGGGCAAGGCTTGGCTCAGAGTTAAATCAAGCACTGAACCAACAGTTAAGAGCTTCCTTTTTCATTCTCTCCGTTTTCATTTAGCAGCTTGTCATACAGCCTTATTGGAGAAAAAATAATATCAGGAGTGGGGGTTTTTTTTTCAGTTTCCTTACACCCTTGGGTTTTGTTCTACATTTTTCATACCCATTTGATTCTGACAACCCTTCTTTTCCTCTTAATCTGTGAGTATGAGCAATCTAAGACTCAGTAAGTAGGTTCGGAGCCTACTAAAGAAGAGGATGATCTTGGAGGCATTCAGGAGAGATGAAGTTCTTTTTTTAAAATGGCACACATTTCCTTCAGCACGGATGAAACTAAAACCTTACATTCTCACTTCTTTTTCAGCTAAACAAAGGCGTAAGCAAATATATAATGACCAGATGAGGCTTGGCAAGCAAAATATTTCTGAGATAAATTTTAGAAGAATTTCTCTATATAAACATATTGAGTATTCTTGATCAGTTAACACTCGTTTCTATAGAGAAAGAAGTGCTTGACTTTTTTTTAGTCTTCCATCCAACAATATTCTAAAACATCCCTGATTTATGAATGTTTTGCTTTTTTTGAGCATATATGTGGGAGATGTCAAGGGAATTGGGAGTCTCTTCTTGACAGCTTTCTAGACACAGAAAACTCAGCTGTTTTTCTGTCCTTAAAAGATCTAGAAAGTAATTTTTGAGGTAAAATTCTGGAATTACTTCTGGAGGATAAAATGATGTGTGTATCAGAGATCCAAACAGAGCAGCATGAGGCCCTCTCCTGTTTCCTATATATGGCATTAACTTCAGAATTGATGCCAATAAAATACCAGAACCATGCTGAAGGAGACTAGAGACCCAAAAGCACAAGCCTTGAAACAGTTCCCTCTTACCCACATAAGTGAAAGCTGGCTGAAATTTTGCCACTTAGAGGCACTGGCATAGAAGATGTATTTGCAGTTGTGCATTGAAGGATTTGTAAAACCTCCTTTGAAAATGGAAACTCCTTTTTAAAGTCTTCTTCCCAGGCATGGAAAGCTGCCCTCCAATCCACTGTAACATGTAGGAGAACATCCAGAGACTCCCAAAATTATAGATATTAGCAGTTTAGACTCTTCAAGTTGAGTCTCTTGAAGTTGTTTTGCTACATGAGCTCACTAGAGGAAACAAAAAATGTTTCCTATTTGTAAGAACTTTCTTGAATTCTGTCCTGAAAATTACATTTGAATTCAAACCCAGTAACAGGGAAATGAAGGCTCAGCGAAGAGAACAGAAAATGGCTCACTGGCCTGAAACCCACTTGGATTGACAGGGACTGAGAGCACTGGCAGGATGATAATCTGTATAATCATAATTCTGTACAACCATAACAAATGAAGAAATATCTTCATTGTCTCAAATCCTGCCTGGAAATAGTTGGTATCATTTCTGTCATTATTCTTATAAAAATGCCTTGATATTTTCCATAGGTCTCATCAGGGAAGTCAAAATGCCTTGAACACACAGTAACTATAAATCTCTCCTTCAACCTCCAGAGCTCTGAGCATTTGGATACATTAACAAGCCCACACTGGAAAAGGCAGAAGAGAGAAAAGGAAAACAAATGAGGCTCTGGTGGGTGAACTCTTCTAAAAAGTGTGGGGACAACCACTGCTTATGATAATAAACTTTTGAGGTATCTTATGTTGAACTTGAGGATTTTGAGCAGAAATGCAAGTGGCTGTATCTGTATCCAGAGGACCTGTCTGATCTCTTCCCATCTCAGTGATCAGTCCATGTTTTTTATAAATATCCCTGAAAGCAAGCCTTTGCACACAGGCAGAATTATTTTCTGTGTCGCAATACATGAGAATGCTGAAACAGACTGGGATTTTTGCACTGGCTGTGCTTGAATTTATGTGCAGTTAATTAAATGTTGTGTGGAAGTCACAGAGGATTTTAGTTTTAGTTTTTCCTGAGACCATGCCTTACCATTTGAGCCTTAGCACAGCTTTTTAAAGCCTTTCACAGAAGCCAAAGACTCACTGTCCTTGAGTTGCCACTGGAAACAATGGATAGGAAAAGCACTGGGCATCTTAGAGGGCATTGCCTTTTCTCATGATGTCTGTTCATCAAATCAGTGAAGGGAAGGTGGAATTTGAGAAATTGTAAGGTGTATTTCAGCAATCCAACCCCATTTCATCTCTACTTCAGGATATCTGGAAGTAACAATTTTTCTTTTTAGAATAATAGAATTAATAAGGTTGGAAAAGACCTCTATGATCATCAATCCAGCCTTTTTTTTTTCACAGAAGAATTTCTTAAAATGTACCACAATTTTAAAGAGACAATTAATATTTTGAGCCCTGTTTCTCTATGCTTCATCTCCCCGTCACAACCTTGAGGATTCTCCCTTGTTCCTCGTCCTAGGCCAGCAATCTGTGTATGAAGTGTATTATTGAATTTCAATTACAATGTTAATTACAGAAGACAAGTGGTTACTGAACCTTGCACCATAATTAATCAACCTGATATTTACTTACTCCGTTGTTCACACTGGATTAAGCTGGGTCTGGACAAGCAGGGCAAGGAAAGTGAGTGACAGGAGCATTATCATGGCACACTGCCTCCCATTGGGAAAGTTCATCTTCCTCCTGAAAGAGACGCCTTCAGGGATCATGGAATTTGAATTCCCTGTGAATTTAGTGTCATCTTAGCTTGACCAGGTCTGGAAGAACATATTAACCTCCTCTTGTGATTTTCAGAAAACCATTCTAATTTAGCAAGTAATTAAGGGTCACATGTAGGATAAAGAGCTAGATAAGCTTGGATTACGCACAGGAAGCTTTGTTTCCAAGGCAACCCGAGCAGAGGGGGTGTTAATGCTGAGGTCAGGCACTTAATGAACTGGGAATGGTTACTGGCTGCCAAATGTATTCGAACTGGGCAAGGCAAACTAACAATTGCATTACCATTTAATGATTTGATGAGAGAAAACAAATGCCTACAGAGCTACTTATCACCGCAAATATTGCAGACAAAGCTTACCGGCGGTGGCACCGTTCTACCAAGTGAGGTCAAGAGAAGTCCAAAACAATGACGCTTGACAAGCCCAAAATACTTCAGTTAGCACTGATGGATTTCGTGGCTTCCCAGTGCGAAGGTGTCGCTGTTTGCGTCAGCTGTCGTTGCTGACACAGTCACCCTGTGCTGGGTGTTCTTTTCCTCCCGAGGTTAGTCCTGCCCAGAGGTTGCTACCTGTAAAATCACCCTGGGGGATTTAGCACACTGAAAAGCAAGACAGCTCTTCGAAGAGCTCAGGACGTAACCCACTCCTGAGGCTTTAGGCTCTGGGCATTAATCCCATGGGAGATTTGACAGGGCAAACACACAAATACCATGGTCATGGATAAAATAGCCAAGCAGCTCATCTGTAGCAAAATAGATGGATTTAGTAAAACACGGTAATATTTTCAAAATGGAATCTTGCATTGCTTTGTTCTATATGACGTAAGGAACAGTTGGGAATGAGATTACTGTGCTTGAAGAATAATAGAGAGTACAGAAAGTGGGGATGACCCATTAAATATCTGCTGCTTTGTCAGTTCACTTGGACCATAGCTCTGTGAGAGAAAGAATTGCACAGGCATTTTTCAAAGCTTTCTTTAAAACAAACAGGCATTCTCTGCTTTTTGGGACAATCACAGGATATTCTGTAACAGCTAAGGCGTTCTTGTGGCAGGAACACAGGCACCTCTAACTTTGTGCCATTCTTTTTGGAAATATGTGGATGTATAAATCAGGGCAATTTTAGAGGCCAGCTGATCTCTGTTTTTTTTCTGTGTAGCTTTGGCATAAAAGCAGGTGATTTTGCATTAGGCCACCTGTTTGCCCTGGGGGAATTAAATGCATGGCTCTCTCAAACGTGAACTGTAGGACTTTCAGTAAAGGGTAAGACTGTGCTGCAGGTGAGCTGGCAAAACCTAAGCCCCTCACAATATTCAAAAACAAACCGACACACAAAAAAGCCATCAACCAAAAAAACCACAAACCAAGGTGACAAACACCCAGAAGGGAATTTACCTTCTTTGCCCACAGGTAGCCAGAAGAAAAAAAAAAGTAATGGCCTTAAATAAATAACAGGTTTGAACAGTGGCAAGGAGAATTTATGCAAAATATTAGGGGATATTTTGCTTTTCTTCCAGCTGCCAGATACCTGGAGAAAGGGCCAACAAGGCCATAGCCTCTCTACACAAGATTTTTTGAGGATGTCATCACAGGTTTTTTGGCCGGGTTTTTTTTTTGAGACATGATTTGATAATTATTATTCCTGGATCAAGGCTAAATCTTACAAATAATGAGTGGGCATCAGTTAATAAGGGGCATCATGCCTTCCACAGCCCACTTAATATAAGAGGCTAGATTTCAAAAGGCTGCGTCAATTGAGTGGCTAAATCCACTAAAGGAACCGCAAAGAGCTTAACATGCTTGGGAAAATCAAATGCCATAATCCAAATTTGGCCTGTAGAAGCCTCATGGTGGCAATTACTGTTTTGATAGTGACCGGAGTTAGGCCACCATGAGATGGAATGAAGCTGCACCATCCTCACTTTCCTCTTTAGTGAAAGACTCCTCTCCTAACACTTTCCTCTCCAGTGAGAGACCTTCTGTGGTGCAGGATGGCTCTTTTTTATTTGAATTTTATTAAAATGAACAATTGAGCCGTTCATGTTTATCTCAAATAGGGATGAGTTGAACAGATTTAAAAGCATCTAAACCTCTTTGAACATTAGGAGTTGTCAAATTTAGAATCGCTTCAATCGAATGCCCCAGAAGTGAACCATAAAAACCATGGAAGCATCCCTGCCTTTGGCTTCTGGAGTGCAGACTCTGGGTGAGCTGCTCATGTGATTCTCAGCACAGCTTGAACCACCTCAGTTTCTCACTGCTGCCTCTTTTCTGGCTGTGTGACAAGTCCCCATCACTTGTCAGATGTCTTCCCCGGACTCTGAGCCTCGCCTCTGCTGCTCTTCTATTCTCTTCCTTATCTCCCCTCCCTTCCTTTGCTGTTTGCTTTCTCTAGCACGTTTCTCTCTCTGCTAACCATAGGTCTTCCCTCAGCTCTGCCCATGTTTCCATGCTCTTATTGTTCTTCTGAGGCCTTACAAGTCCCAATCTCAGTGGGGAGGGCAATAGAGGGCATGATCCCTAATGTACCTCTTGATGGACAGAGAACCATCCAGATAATTTTCAGTGCAAGCACATCACTGCCACTTTTCTCTATTTCTGTAAGTGAGCAGGAAGGAGTTCTCAGTGGGTTTGGTACCCAAAGGAATGACCAGACAGAGAAACGTCCGCTTCAATTGAGTTTTATTGAGGGGAGCTCTCAGAAATACTACTAAGAAACGTGTGGAATTAAGGGGAAAATAGACCCCCATAGACAAACCCACACCAAGTTCTTTGCTGTCACCCATTGTGCTTTTTTGCCCTCAAATGAAGTTTGTAAACATATTAAACATTACCCCAAATGAATTCTTACTGAACTAACATTCCCAAAGTGACCAAAATTGAGGAAAAGCCATTTTCAGACTATGAGACAAAGCAGCAAGAAGGAAGACAGGGAAAGGCAGGGGAGTTTCACTTCCCAGCCTCTCCTCTGCTGCTTGCTTTCTCCAGCTTTATTAATGTCAGCAATTGATGGATACGCTGCCATCTGCCACCTCTCCTGCAGGGATAGCTGCCAAATTCCCTCTGAGGTCAAAGATGAGATTTATTGGCCCCCGATGGTAGGAGCCAGAGATGAGATGGCCTGAAAATGCACTCAGGTCCCACCAGAAACAAACCAAAAGATGCTCTGCTCTAGCAAGTGCAATGCTGATTACAAAGATGATGTGGCACATGACACTCCAGCAGCTTTGCAACCACTGAACTACTCTCTGCCTCTGCAGGAAAAAGCAGGATTTCCAGCTTTGCATCTTTCTTGGCTGTTTTGTAGCTGGATGGCTCTGGGAACATGTTTGGAGGAGCTGGTTTTAACTTTGTTCTCTAGGAAATTTCTTTCTAGCAGCCAGCAAGAAATCACTCATTTTCACGACAACCAAAGGAAAAGCAAATGACCATGCATTAAAGTGAAAAGGATCCATTTTAGAATGGGAATAGAGCTACAAATTACCAAGCATAAACACAAATGCAAGGAGCTGGCAGTTTGTAAACTGATTGGGTTTTCTATACACAGGCAAAAAAAAAAAAAAGACGTGAGGAAAGGAGGGGTCCTGACACGTTATTGCTTGTTTACATAAATAAATAATCGAAATTGTCTTACTGAAAAGTTCGTTGTCTTCTTGAGCTGACTGGAGAAGTTTCAGCTCCACTTTCCTCTTTTTGTCCAATAGGAAACTACTTAGCTGCTGGGTTTTGAAGAATTTCGAGAGTTAGCTGTTGGTCCTGATCCTGTGCCAGAGACTCTGAACCCGTCATCATTGGGCAGCCTCTTCCTGGAGCCCTAAAGGTATTGCTTACTTGGACAAACAGCCTGAAAAAGCATCTTGTGCCCATATGTGTGCCTAGACTGGATATAAACAAATTCTCAGAAACAGCGGAGGATTGTGTTTGACACAGGAGTTTCCAGTGTCACCTTCAAAAAGCTCACAGAATTATTTCTGTGTCTTGCCAGGCAACATCAGCAACATAGCAATGCCTTTTTGTACTCTCCTTTAGCACTCAGAATACTCCCAGTAGCTGGGAATTTTAGAATTGGCCTTGAAAACCAGGAGCCAGTCTCAATGCACCTACAGAATACATGAAAAATGCAGAGTATTTAATGTTGTGCAAACCCTTTTCTAGGAAATGCATTTGGGTATGGCAAAGCCAGGACCTCTGACTCCAGCTGTAGTGACAACAGGTTTAATACTCTGATGGCAGCACTTTAAATTTAAAAAAAAAAAGAGAGAGAATGCCAAGGATGCTGGGCAAAGTGTGGGGGCATTCATTTAGTGCTGGAATTGCCCCTTTCTTTCCCAAAACTCAAACCCTTACAGCCATTTCCCTCATGCAGTCATTCCCCTTCTCCTCGATTTAGTTTCAAACAACAGAAGTTGGTTTAGGTTTGGGTTTTGAGGTTGGTTGGTGTTGGTTTGGGGTTTTTTTGGTTGTTTTTTTTTTTTTTTTTCCTAAGCCCTCATTAACTCCACTCACGCTGTCTTACTCTGTTTGCCAGTGCTTAAGTAGTGCTTTTTTAAAAAAGCAACCAATTAGCACCTCATCAGCTTCAATTAGAGGAGACAAAAGCAGTGTAAAGATAACTCAATGAGAGGGGGTGGCACAACATCATGTAATCACTTAAGACAGCGGTGAGCATTCACTGTTCTGGCTCTGCCAGTCCTATTCACATTTTTTTGCTTCTTTCTGGATGCATTTAAGACCTTTTTTTTTTCTTTTTTTTTCTTTTTTTTTTTTTCTGGGAAGCCAGGCCTCCCAGGAGTCTCAGAGTCTCTCATTCAGGGCTACCTGTTTACAGCTCAGCGACCAGAAGGACCTAAACAATCCTATATTGTACGCCCAGTGCTTCCTTAAACTTAGGCCTCCACAAAGGCATGTTTTCAGAAGCTGGGCAGAATAAGTTAAAGGCTGGCTTTATGCTCATTAAGTGTTCTGCTTGTACTGTCTTCTAATTACACGGCAGGGCAACAATGTCTTTTTTTTGTCAATGGAGTTCTTTGGAGCAGTTAATTTGGTGCCTGTACTACATGCCCCCAAACATTAATTAGTGTGGAAGGAACCCTAATTTCCTCGGCGGCTTTCCTCTCCATTTACTTCCCTTGTTTTCACATAGGCTTGGATGAGCCTCTATAATGAAATTACCTCATTAATGCCTTTATTCTTTCAGAGTAACTCATTCAAGATCCACCATTTAGTTTTAATTTAATGCTGTCAAAAGCAAAAGGTGCATTCATGTCTTTGATTAGTGCATTTTTTTTCCTCTCTAAAGAGTGGACAGATTTAAATTATTAAGATGGCAAGTAGTGAGTTATAATTGGATACAAGCAGCACTTCAGTGAATATTAAATGCTTTCAAAGCCTGGCCTATCTGCTCTGCTGACTATTAACTGTGTCCAGTGAGTTCTTCTGTGGGGTTTGAATTAACATCACATTAGCTAGTGTGAAGCAAATGAAGTTTAATTTTGTTTATTGAAAACGTTGCAGTTGCATTTATGAACATGACATTTCCTTGTAGCAGAGATCGGTTTGACCCATTATCCTACCTTGACCTCATTGCTTGATTAGTCCAGCTCACACCGGGGCTCGTCTTGGGCTCAGCCTTGCAAAGTCTGTCTAGAGACCTACATGGATGTGGCTGGGAGGATAAGACCTGGGAAATTCTAAATATTGCCACCTTAGCTGCATTTAACCACCCTGATAATTTGCTTACAGAGTAGAGGGGCACAAAGTGTATTTATGATTAATGGGGAATACACAGGCATGGAATGAGCAGGGAGGATTTAACACCAGATCCTTGATTTTTAATTGTCTCCATCCTCCCTCCTTTTGTTCACAGCTCATGTCACAAGCTACCTGAGATGCATCAGAGAAATACAGATGAGCAGAAGACTTCTGGGACCTGCTTGGCACATGCGGTTTAGATAATTAGTCAGAGTTTGTTGGGTGGCTGCAGTGCTCCCAGTGGTGAAAGATCAGTCACATACTTGGGCCAGGACCTTTGCAGGGCCCTGTGCTCCCAAGGCCTTTCAGTTTGGAATATCTCCAAGGGTGGAGATCCCTCAATCTCTCTGGGTCCCTGTTGCAGTGGTTACCCAACTCCAGAGTGATGTTTTCTTTCAGTAATTGGCAGGGAATTATTATATATTCAATATTATTATATGTTCAATGCAAACATCAACTGTGATAGGATAACTTGAATTGATAATCTTTTATAAATAACATCTATTATAACTTTATTATGTATTATATTTATTATAAATATCTGATATATTTTGTGTGTATTACATAGGATACATGTGCACTGTATTATACATCTATTATGACTGCAATCACAAGGCACACACAGAGCAGTGCTGTTCATCTTTAGAATCTTTCCCACCTGTGCTGGAAAATCATCTTGAGTTTGGATTAATTTCTCCTCCCAGCATGAGCAGGAGCAAACCTTTGTATTAATTTGTTCCACGGTGGAGCAAGGTCAGGGGAATTTTGAAGTCATTTCTGAATGAATGGCTTTCACCATGAGCTGTGTCTCACTGCCCTCTCATGGCTGGATTATCCACGGACATTCCGCTTTCATCTTCCTTAGGTTCTTGCATGAATGTTCTGGCCAGCATCATCTCTCTGAATTCCTGCCCTTCTTGGCACAGCCAAATACCACAACCCCATCATCTCGAAGGAACTCTGGCATTCGCCTCTTCACCTCTGCCCTTTTCCAGCAGACATGGGTAGGACCGGGCTGTCAGAAATGGCATTCCCTGCGCAGTACACTCCAGCAGAGAGGAGGAGTTCCCGGGAACGTGAACACCACCCACATCTCCCACCTTGCTCAGCCCGGGGTCCATCCAGCACTCCCTGAGAGCTGCTGGGAGCTGAAATTCTCCCCGCTACCCCTGCCTGGGAAATGCTGCCTCCAGCTCTGGCCCCCCCAGCTCTCACCTCCTGGGAAAGAGCAGCTGCATCCTTGCTGGCCACTCCTGGCTCCGGGCAGATCCCATTCTTCGGGCATGGGGATGGCAAAGGCATCTCCGCTGACTGTGCCAAGGGCAGGTGACAATGCCAGTGAGTCACACCGATGCTAAGGAACCTCAGGGCTCCTGTTTGCAGGGAACAGCCAGCCAAGGAGGGATGCTTGTCCACTGAAAGGGAACAAACAGGGACAAGAATTAAAGAGGCTGGGACAGCACAGCCCCCAAACCTGCCCAGTCTCCAGCTGCCATATGGTTCTGTGGCCAGACAGGACCCAAATCCACACCCAGAACAGCCTGGGGGGAAGTCCAGCTGCTCATTTCCAGCCATGTCCGAACATCCGGTGCCAGTGCCCGTCAGTCCCTGCTCCCCTCTGCCCTGAACCACTGGCATCTGAGACATGTTTGGACCGGTGCATTGACTAATACCCACAAACACATACTGCAAATAGCAGATTTGTCTGCTCACCCAGGACACACCAGCCAGGTGTGTCCCTTTCTCCCACTCTCCCGACAGAGACCTCATTCTACATCCCATTCAGGCAACATCAACTTAGCCCCGGGGCTGGGAAACAACAGACAAAAAACACTCAAAACATCATTCCTGCCTTGAGGGTGTCCAGGCCTGGGAGAAAGCCCTTCCCACCACCCTTTTGGCCTTTTCCTAGTCCAAGTAACTGAGGAAATACACATCCAACCCCAGAGCAGAGAGGCTGGAATGTTGTCTGCACACCAACCACCACAGCCTCAAGCACCAGCAGCCTGGAGATGCTCCAGATTGCACTTCACAGCCTCAGTCAATGCCACATGGGAAAGCCAAGTGATTTTTCCTTTGCTGAGAGAGGGAAAAACAACAGCAAGGGCTGTCCTAGCTGACCTGGCCCTCGTGAGCAGCTGCACCACTGAACAGGATCATCCATCATGTCTCACTCTGCTATGGGAAAATACTGCAAGCCCTGGGTCTGGGGTTTGAAAACTGCTTTTAGATCAGCAAAAAGGTCTCTGGCTGGGACAATTCACTGAATTCACTGGTACATACCTGCCCGGAACAGGCTTAAGGGGTGGTATTATGTCCATTATTCCCAAGGTTTGAATGATTCTGGCATTATCCCCTCATGTCCCTGAGTGTGCCAGAAACCCCAGAGCTCCAGAAGCTGCAGCCAGCTGCAGGCAGGTGTTTTTCCTTCCCAGCTTTTTGGGAGTGTGGGTGAAGGTCCCCTTCCCTGTCAGGCTCTGGGAGTTGTCCCCGCCACAGAGCCCACACTGATCTTTGGCCTTGCTGGAGCCAAATCCCTTGTCATGGCCCACTTCCCACAGAAAAAAAATGGAAAAGACTGGATATTAGGAGGGAATTCTTCCATGCAACTGGCTGAGGCCCTGGCACATGTTGCCCAGAGAAGCTGTGGCTGCCCCATCCTTGGAAATATTCCAGGAAAGATTGCACTGGGCTTGAAACAACCTGGGGTAGTGGAAGGCGTCCCTGCCCATGGCAGGGGGTGGGACTGGATGACCCGTAATGTCCCTTCCCGCCCAAACCATTCTATGGTTCTATGATCCCTCCCTGCATTTATTTTGCATCATTTCATCTCAAAGGAATAATTTTTAAATTATTCCAGGATTAAAGAGGGGTGGGTCAAACATAAAAGAATCATTCCTACAGCCATCAAATCGTTATTCATTGGAAGTCTATTCCCTCATCTCTGTCCTTTTTTGTCTTTCCTGGAAAACCGTATGGTCCCTCAGTTCCTTCAAGAGATCTACTGGGATTACTGGAGGGTTTGCTCTGTCAGAGAGCCAGGAGGGTCTACAACACTTGTTCCTCTGCATCTTTATCCTTTAACCAGCTTTGCCCCGGAACAGTGTTGCAGGAGAAGTTCAGAATTACTAGAAAGGGAGCAGGTTCACCTTTTTTCCTCACTGTTTTGCAACTACTTCCAAATTCTTGGAATTACCCTCAAATGAGGCCTAGAAACAAGGCCTACTGTGAAAACATCAGAGGAACATCTTGAAAAGAGAAAGCCACATCCAGTAGCAGCCAAAACAATCCCATTGCTATTCTTACCTGGTCTCCAGGTGCTCCTGCTAGCACTCCCAATAGCTATTGCCATTCCATGAGGGTGAGGAGGCACTTTTAGACACGTTCTTTGCTGTGGGATGGGACGACAGAGTCCAGAGGGTCTTTGTGTCTTTTCCAAGCCACCCCATGATTCCATGGTATGATCAGCACCTATTCCAACTCCATTGCAGAAAGTCCAATTCCATTCCTTCCATTAACCCAGAATTACCCCCTCCTCTCTTTGTTCCACATCAGGGATGTGTTGCCAAGTGCCACAGGTATAGGATGCCTCAGCATTCCCTGGGAATGCCATTCAAGCCTGACCTTGTGGCCTCAGTGCTCCAAAATGCCCAGTTGGCCCCACTCCAGTCAGGAATGTCTCAAACAACAGTTTGGGGTGTTCCCTCTGCCATCCCACCACTGGGACAACTCACATAGAATGTGACCAACTTACTGGGTTTGGAATTCCAGGCTTAAAAAGCAGGTGGTGGACTATCCTGCCGTGGGAATATCGGAAACACCAATAGGTTCCCTGAGAGCCACAGGTCAGGGGCAGAGTCAGATGAACAATCCTGAACTGGTTTTCAGGGGATGCATCCACAGCCTGTGGTTGCAATAACTCCAAGCTGTTCCTTCCCCTTGGGACAGCCAGGGAAAACATCCCCATCGAGAATTTTTGAAAGGAAAAACCTCACAGCTCCAGGCTACCTGGCTCCTCCAAATTCCAAGCCAGCACTCCGACACACAATGTGTTGTTCTGTGCAACACTCACCCTTGAAAATGGAGACACGGACCCGTGCCAGGGGTCGCAGGTACACGGCAAACTGACACC